>CAADRB010000023.1:1891646-2055339 GCA_900708905.1 Hymenolepis diminuta
TCCATTACGTTCATTGTCAATCATCAAAAAATATGCAAACAATTAAACCTCTGCTTCTCTCTACATAAAGAACTGGTCAAATATGAATAAACAGTCTTAAATAGCGAAGAACGGTTCCGTAAGGGATGAAATACGAAATGTATCAACATGATTGAAGAGATTTTTGTACTGTAAATGCAACAAGCCCTAACAACATTAAAATTCGGATTCTCAGCCGGATAAAATTAAGAGTAATAAGAGCTTATGAGCAGAGTAATACAGAGCCCTGCAATTATAAAGATGAAAGTAATCTTAACTTCGCATAATGCGAGTAAACGAATACGAGCTGATTATAGAAACATACACGAATATAAACCTTTTTTTAGTGCAAATAGCATTCAATTGCCTTCAAAGCTAAGCACCAACCGAATAGCACGGTGATCTGAGTTAAAGAGGAATTAGGATCGGAGTTCCCAAATTTCACCTTTTGCCTTTAGTAAGAGTTAAATTAAGGGTTATATCCCTTTGTCCAACTCGTATCTTTTTGACACGACCCTTTTGTTACAAAAACTAAAATACGATGTTCAGTTGAAGGCATACACTCATGTTTATGAACTTTAACATGTCTGCTTTCTCCAAGACAAAGTCTGCAAAAAGTGAATTTAAAAAGATTATTACATATAGAGAAGTGAAAGCAACTCCCCATATTTGACAATTTTTTTAAACCCCAACTGAATTTAACTGTCTTTAGTACTGCAAACCAAGATCTCAAATTTAAAAAAAAAAATTGACTTTAGAAGAAATTAGGAATTTTCACGACCAACGGCTTCCAACTCGATAGCTATACATAGCGCTATATTAAAAGCTAGATTTAATTGACCATTCGATTAAATAAACTTACAGATGAGGGACCTTCCTGTTCCACATTCACGTTAATTTCATCCTCCTCAAAGGAATTCTTTGTGAGTGGAGTTTTGGCAGGATTGAAGGAGGAAGAGAGTAGAAGTTGCCAGAGGGGTAGACCCTCAGGAGGAATCTGATTGCCGGCATTGCAATGAAGAAGACGTGCCAGTTTACCGACGAGATAGCTGGCGCCGGCCCGTGATTGAGCTGCTGTCGCCAGAGCGATGGCGGCGGAAAAGGAGGCTGTCGCGCCAGTTACGCTGTGGGCCAAACTTGTCTGCTCAGTGGCTCGCACTCTCAAACGATTTATACCCGAACGCAAACATACAATCTGATCCAATAACTATATAAAAGCGAGGAAGAAGATAGACAAATTATATATTGATAGGCGAAATGGGGGGAAATGGAGTCACAGCTTTCTTACGGATTTTCCTTCACGGCGCATGGCGTCAGCACGTCGATCACAGACGAGGGCACTGTCGGTGAGTCTTTTCTCCAGATCGGTGAAGATTTCTAGAGGCGTGATGGATTTGGGGGGCTCCTTGCCATCGTTCTTGGTCTCATCCATTTCGGCGGGATGACGAGATTCGAAGAGAGCCCAATGCCAGTGAATGGTGGGCTTGGTGGGCAGATGAATGCAACAGGCGCGACGCCAGACTTCTCGCGCGCCCGGTATATTATGCTCTGTGTACTAAAGAAGAAAAGTATCAATTCAAACACACACAGCCAAAGGCTGGCCTAACGTTTCTAAGAGTTAACTGTAATTACAATATCGAATTTGCGTTACAGAATACCCAAGCATATGTTAATAGAACGTAGCTGTTATTTGTTAAGAGCTTGAGCGCAGATTAAAAGTTCATTTAGTGCCTGGATGGTTATTCAGAAACCTACAGAGACGGTCATGCTTGTTAACAAAGCGCTATAGTACAATAAATAGTAATCCACGAGCATAAGGTAGAGCTGACCTAATAGTAATCTTAAAAATAGGTTACTGAAAAGTGGAGGAATACGGCATAATGATAGAAGCAATTGAATTTTTGGTGTCAATACCTCTCTTAGTGATGTACAAAGCCGGAAATACTTGCTGGCAAAACACTGCAGTGCTATTAAGAAGAGTGCTACACGACTAAAATTACTATTCAACGGAATTGGCTGTTATTTTAATCAATTAAAAAGTGATGTGACTAACGAGGACATTCTCAAGTATCTCGATATGGAAAACAGCAGAATGATTCAAGTAAAGCATGAAGACAGGAGCCAAGTATGAGCGTAGAATAAATTCAGAGCATCTAAAGCCCTTAGGTTTTCTACTTAACACTCAATAGGTATAAATCTAATGTCTCGAAGTTCACCATTAAACTTCCCTGTATTAATTCCCATCTTCAGAACAGAGAGCTGATTGGCGAGTAGACTAGTAGTAGACAGTTTATCAAGCATTTAAATCACTTCAAGCTTATCTTTTCATATATTAAAGACCAACAAGCAAACACCTGATGAATTTAAATTTGCCGACCTTATTAGCTAATGCAACATTATTATTATTACTTCATACAGGAAAAATGGATTCATTCTTCACCTTTCTACTCCGATTAAATTGAAAGATAATTGTGCAACATCCACCTTACCTCGAGGTACTTGGCATAACGGATCCAGAGGTGTTCGTATAGAGCGCAAGCCACGAGACAGCGCTCGTAGAGAATGCAAACACGTTTCTTGGCCAACTGGACCTCAGCGAATGTGATCTGAGGTTCTGCTGCAGAATGACCCTCGGTAACGGGCACATTGAAAACAGCCTCTGCACTGGATGCCTCTGACTCTTCAAAACTCAGGTACTCTGCCCAATTATTCAATTGGGCCTCTTCTAAGGGCTTCACATGGAAATACGGCCGACGAATCTACAGATTACAACGGAGTTAATTGTTATTAGTAGACAAACTCAATCGGCAATTGCCCTACTAACGTCTAAACAGAGATGACGTGAAGACTTGTGTTAAGGGGTAATCTAGCGGGAGTGTGGGAGAAAAAAAGCTTAATATGTTGAGGTAAGACAACTAGGAAAAAATCATAAAGAACATGGGAGAGTTGCCGAATATTCATGAAGCATTTAGATGAACTAAGACATTTATCTCCAGTTGCAAATCGGCATTATTTAAGAATTAAAAAAATGAGTAGGATGATCCGAATAAATATTTACAAAATGAAAGAGGAATTCTGAATGTTAACTAGTGAAGAATTATGACCCAAATTAGAAATTTTGAGAAATTAACATAAAAAAGTGCGCTAGTAGTAGTTTCTGTTAGGGAAAAGTGATCTTTAAGTGTGAAATCAAACAGCCGAAGAAAATACTCATGAATCGAATCATATCGTATTATTTGAGCAAATTTATGACAAGCATCCGAGTTCCAGTACATTAGAAAGAAGGTGACTGTGACATTTGACGAACATATCTCAAGTTTTAATTGTTTCAGTTATTCTAAAAATATCTAATATTTATTCAAAAATGTAGAAAGCCTATCAACGGATAGTAAAATTTTACTGTTATTTTAGGTTGTATAAAATGCTGATACAAGACAGATACATTCTCAAAAAGGCAACAGAAACTTACTTCACACCATAAGTTGGAAAAATATATGCAAATGGAGTCACGAAAAGAAAAAAAATACGAGAATAAGATCTAGAGCATCACTAATTATATCAACAACAAACAATTTCATAACCAAAAGAAACAATTAGTGACCAGTATTATGAGCTACTGAAAATTTTTTATTCAATGTTACAGACAAAACCTAAAGTGACTGAAATGAGAAAAGAAAGTTTAATAATGTTACCTTTTCTTCAAAGAACCAGCGTTTCATGATTTGTAGGTACGTAGCTTGATAGACCTTTTCACGACGATCAATAACCAATTTTCGAATAGCGCTTCGATCGGCTTCGGTTATCTAAAATCAGACTAAAACATTAAACCCTAAGTCGAGACAACAGCGAGATGATATGGCTGCTCTTACATCTGGAATGGGAACGGTGTCAGATTTTGATTCCTTAAGAGCTATGCGCATTGCTGTACCGGCAACTGGGGAAACCCGAGCGAGAAGCTCTGCAAACTCGCTTATAGGAAGATAGTCCTCAGGGCGATTATCTTCTATCATCTTCTTGAAAGAGTCCCAATTCTGGAAATATAACTGAGTTGGGGTGCACAACAGACGATCGTATATGGACAAAACACGTCCCAATCGATTATGACCGGCTTCCCAGCTCACGTAGTGCTCCCACAATGCATCGGATCGAAATTCCAAGCCTGCCTTTTCAAGAGCCACTTCATAAAGACTAAGAGAAGGGAATGATAAAAATCCAATTTAAGGTGCGATTATAAAAAAAATTCCATCAGCTTACCTTCGCATTCTAGTTTCAAAATCATCAAGTCCATTAATAATTTCTAGATTAGCTTCCAGATAGGCTACCCAGAGGTCAATGCTTAAGGGAATAGCTTCAACTCCCTTCTGAAAGATCTAAAATGGTAGAACAAAAAACAAACTCACATTATGTCAAAACTTATTCAGCCAATCTGATCAAAGGGATTCCAAGGTTCAGCGTTACTTAAATGGATAAATTAGGAAATTAAGAGAAACTGGTACTTTAAATCAGTATTAGTATAAGCCTACCTCTAAGCACCGGTCTTTGTTCCCTTGAAGCTTTTCTACATTTGCATATTTCTTCCAATAACCATAGCAATAGGGGAAATGTTCAAGGAATGAGTCGAACGCTTTGCGAGTCACGTCGATATTAGGCTGTAAGATGAACATTAATTAGCACTCAAAATTAGAATATAAAAAGACCACAATATCTAACCTGTTTTTCAGCTGCATCCAACAAGTTAACCCATGAATTAAAATCTGCAACGTTGGAATTAACTTTGCGCCAAAGCCGGTCTGTCAAGCTCATGTTTAACGCTTTTGATACTTTAAATTACCCGCAGGATGATAGCAGATGCTGAAGGCATAGGATATAATAGCATGAATAGTACAGGTAATGGGTTTCAACGTTTATAAAATAAAATAATACACAAAGAAATATTCTTTTAATCCGTTATACTGAATTATTTTAAAAACCAGTTTCCAATGATTATGTAATTAAATATTTCTTTTCCATCTATTTCATGGCAAATTCCTCATCATAATTGTAAAATTAATTACATTTATATGAGTTTTCAAGATTATACATTCTTTTATTATATTATGTGATTTCAAAGAACCTTGGAGCGCTTATCCTGGTCAATTGTGATATGCATAGTTTTGTGTGATTTGCGTGCAATTGCATTCTCCTTTTTCCGATCACTTGTAGATATGAAAATATTCGTTGGGGCCATTACTGCCTTTCTAATCTCCTTACTAACCATCCTTGTTGATTGTTTCCCGAAACAATTCACTTTTGAGCTTCCAGGCACTGAAGAGATGTGTTTATATGAGAAATTGGACAAAAATGAACAATACAGTTTCATGTTTCAAGTCCTCAAAGGAGCCTCTAGTGATGTCCAGTTAGTCATTAAAGATCCGTCGAAGACTGCGTTGATTACTAAATCGAAAACAAATCATGAAACCGTCGAATTTACTCCACAGGTTAATGGCGATTACGCGTTTTGTTTTACAAATCAGTATTCGCCAATGTCTCCTAAGCAAATTCTCATTGAACTAAGAGGTGAGGAAACGCTAATGGAGGAAGCTGGAATTCCGAATTCTGGTCCAATGTCTATGATTGAAACACTTGCGGAATCTATCCATGAACATCTTTCAGTCTCCGAAAGTTTTCAAACTGAACTGCGAGCCAAACTTGCTACAGACCGTATTTTTGCCTATGAATTGCGCTCACATATCACTATCTGGAGTTCTGCTGTTTCGGTGATCATTATTGTGACAGTTTTGTCCCAAATAGCCGTCTTGAAAAGCTTTTTCAAAGACAAGGATCGGCTTTACACTATTCGTAACTCACTCTGACTTATACACCCGTTCTTTCTTTATCTCAATATTTGTTGAATGGTTTGTTACAAATATCTTATAATAGTCCGCTAATAAATATTTTGAATTATTAATGTATGCTTAGTTTTTTCCAATCTTATTCCTAATTTGCTGTCAATCCTTTTTTATGCGTGCATGAGACACGTGAGAGTGGTTTTGTTGGGAAAATATGTTTTATGTATTGATCCATCTTTAGATTTTTGCATGATTTATCCGCGTTTCAGGTCATTATTGTAATTCACAAATTTACTACTTGCATCTTTAAGTCATTCCTTCTAATATAAGACTCAGGTTGATGTTTTATTTTTCCCACTTGTACGATTTTAACAGACCTCTTTCAGTGAAGTGGTGATTTTAATGCTAATTTTTGTTCAACTAAACGTGTATAAATTCCATCCTAACATGAAGTGATTGAGTCTCGTTCTATAATTACGTCATATTTGGTTTTATGAATAAGTTTTCGGACGAATTCAAACATAATCGAAAGAAATGACAACGTCTGTATCTTATTTTGAAAAGCAGGATGTGGGAGCGTTGAGAAAACAAAGGAAGCCTGTTTTTCCAAGTTAACTTTATCAATTAAGTTGACACACTGTACATGTATCTACAAGATTATGATGATCTCACGTAAAACATGTTTTATCTATGAGAAGTGTCAAAGTTGTTTTCATTGTGGGGATTGAACTTCACTCTTTTGTTCATATGCTACCACATGGCAATTGCAGTTTTGTTGCCTGAAATTCCTCTATAGTACAAGTTTCATGAGTGGGATGATTTTACTACTGATTCAAATAATACATAGAGGAGCAAATCTCCACATTCTTAAACTAGTATTTAGTGAGTGGCACCAATAGCTAGTTAGTGAAATCATGCGGTGTATTCGGAATTAGTTTATTCCTTATAATTTGAATGCTGAGGATATCTAAACAGCGCATATATTCAAGTGGCATATTTTTAGTAGCACAATTAAGCCAATCAATATTTAGAAATCCATGAAAGGGTCGTTTGTTACATGTTTGATTTATTAGACCAAAAAGTACTCCAGAGATTACGGCGTATAAATAGAATAAACGAGACTATTACCTTTCGAAAAAGTGATGAGAGTAAAGAATTGACGATGATTCATTTTGTTTCATAACCTTATTTTATGACAAGTCGCCAAGTCGCTGTATTTGCACCTGAATCAGACGCAACAGACTTTTATAAGGAGAAGGATAAAACAGTCTGACTTTGGGACGATTTATTAAATTAGGGAACCTATAAAAGTTTATTTCGTAAAATAATCGATTGAAAGTCGGCTTGACCTCGGATGGATAACAATCGTGTTACTAAAGGCAGCGTATACAAATACACTGTTAAGAATAAGAAATAGTTTGACCACCTTATGTGAGATATGAATTAATTTTTTTCTGAAATAAAGAACAGACTTCGCAGCTATGAGTCTTTTTCAGAATTCTATCGTTAACTAAATTAGCAGTTTGGATGCAGATAAACCGACATTTGTAAATATACTTTATTATTTATTCATTTGCATAATAATTATTTAAAATGTGATAAAAGCTAATATTTGGTTGTTGTAAAGTCACTGAGCATAAAATAATCAGTTTTACATAAGTGATTATATAAGCCCAAGCAACGAAATATTACCTTAGAGAAAATAATGCAAGGGCATATGAAAACTGAACTAAGTCAATGCAATTGCAGCGCAAATAATAATAATAATAATACAATCCGATAATGAGATTCTTCGAAGTCATATAAGGACCAGTGAGATATTCATAATTCTCGCAAAAAATGTATACGCATTTAATTTTAAGAAATGTCAGATCATTAATACCTCCAAAATCTCAACAAAGTTGCATTGCTCAGTGTTTTCGAAATGTCAAATCTGAAATATATAAAATGATCTCCATAATATAGAGTCTGTTTCATTTCATCATATATACAAATTAATTTCATCGTTTATATTACAAATTAACACATATAATTACGAAATTTTAAACACAAAAAGTGACTGGATAAGATATTTTCCGCGCTGAAAATATTTTTGAATTTAATTAAATGTATCATCAATGCATTTTATGATACATCTCGTTTTAATTTCAGAAACATGTTATCAAAAATCTACCTCAAAGAAATGAAAAATTAAAATTAATTTTCTTAAATTTTACAAAATGTGTTCGATTTTGTTATGTATGGATCGCTTAGAAATTGATATGAACGAATTGCTTACACAAGTTTTGTTTTAGTGTTCTAAATAAGCTATTTTCTTTCCATCAGCTGCATTCTATCAGCTGAGAGGTTTCAGCTCTCTGAAGCGTCTTCTCGTACTAGTTTTATCTATCATGAGCGCTTAGATCTTTATAAAACTAACTTTTACTCTTGCTTATATTTTAATACAAAGTGCCCTTTAAAGATAACAAGAGATTTCACTAATGTGCTGAATTGATTCAACACTGATCTGCCATGGAGGAGAATAATGATGACATCCCAAGGGTACCAGATACATCTCAGGAGGGCTCTTCAAGGCGAGCATCAGGTTTATCCAAATAAATTTTTGATTGTAGTAGACACAATTTATTTGAAGGTGCTGGTTCCATCTATTGCTGCTGGCGCCATTATCGGGAAAAATGGACAAGCAATTGGACAGATGCAAAAAGAAACTGGTGCTAAAATCAAGCTCTCAAAACTAAGCGATTTCTATCCAGGTGTGTTTGTTTTTATTCTTTACATGTTGTTATGCACTTTTAAATGTGTTTAGAATGTATATACAATGAATACAATATACAATAATATTACTTCCTAATATTGCTCTGTTTAAAAGTTCGCAATCCGATATTTACTTACTTTAAATTTTTCTCTTTAAAAGCATTATAATGATTTTTTCTTAATTACTTTGTGTCGAGTTTGTGCAATTAATGGCCAACTGAAATTGTTGGTCCGTTAATCTATATTTACTCGTTCTATATGTTGTAAATGGTTGTATTATGATGTCTTGTAGCTTTTTTATATTTTAGTTGATAGTGTGGTTGAGTGGATTGAATTTGCTTTTTTCTGTAAGTGCTTTTCATATACTCCTAGGTACAACGGAGCGTGTGTGTTTGATCCAGGGTCCATTAGTTGGTGTCAGGGCGATGCACAACTACATAATGGATCGTATTCTCGAGAAGCCTGAAATATCTACATCCGCAGTAACTCCTGGCGGTCACATCGCCTTGTCTTCTCAAATCTCGCCCCCCGGGGTCCAGCCGGGCAGCCCTGAATCCTCACCAACTACAGCCGCCCTTGGCGGGTATACCTTCTGGCCGGTCACCGCCGCAGCCACTGCGATTCCTGCTCAACCTCTCTTCACCACCAATCGACTTCTTTGGGAACGCCATAAACAGGTCAGTCCCTCTCCTCTCCCCCTTTTACTTAACTTCATCCCCTCGCTCCTTCTCCCAAATAATCACTTTCCGTTCCTTATCTCCTTTTTCTTAGTGCACTTGATGGTAGAGCATATTTTATGCTGGCGTAAGGATTTTATAGGTGGCTTATCCTGACACACACAGGATAAGGTTAATTGAGGCATAATATCTCTGAGTTTTTCCCTGCGCTCTCTTTAGGTGAAAATTCTTGTGCCCAACTGCACAGCTGGTCTAGTTATCGGAAAACAGGGCAGCTATGTGTCAGAGATCAAAGAGGCCACCGGCGCGTTCATTCAAATTTCGCAAAAGTCAAAAGACATCAATCTACCCGAGCGATGTATCACCATTGCCGGTAAGTATGAGATGCTTCTTAAGTATGTATTTTAAGTAAGAAATGGAGTTATATGCAATAGAGAAGACAATCTAGCGTCTGTCAGCCAATAAAACAACAACCCAGGTGCACTAAGCGCACGTAGATAGATGTTTCTGTGTATGTAAATGACTTTGGTAAAAGGACAAGCGGATTGGTTGTTGTAGTTCGTGTGCCTGTAGAAACAAGTGGTGTATGCGTGCGTTGCGTTATAGGACTAGCCTTTACGACTCTGCGCCTCTCTCACTTGTTCTTATAGGCGAAGCAGACCAACTGCGCGCAGCTGTAGACATGGTGTTGACGAAAATAGCCGAGGATCCACAGTCAGGCACGTGTCCAACTATCTCCTACTCTCACGCACAGGGTCCAGTCGCTAGCGCCTATCCTACGGGTTCTCCCTTTGCTTACACTACTCCTCCGCCACCACCTCAACCACCAGTTGGTGCTTCCCAGCCACCATCAGCCGCTCAGACCCTTCTCTCTGCTCGTCATCCAGCTGCTGCTGCAATCGTACATCAGAAGAGCGAGGGGAGTATTTCTCCCGGGGCCTACTACCACAACGCCCTTCAAGCCACCTATTTCGCCGCTGCTGCCGCGGCCGCAGCCGCTGCTGCTGACTACCAACAACGTTTTGTCGCTCTTAATGCGGGCTACTCACAACAAACTCATCGTGGACTTGAGTCTGGAGAGGCGTCTGGTGCTAGTAGCAGTTTGGAGAGTGCGGGTGGTGGTGGTGGCGGAGGTGGGTTTGTCGGACCACTAACTCCTCCTTCTGGCGAAGGTGGGGTAGGTGATACCTCTTCACCCTCCTTCTACACCACTGCTACTCCGCTCCTCCCCACTGTCGCCGCGAGTCAAATGATTGCGACAGCTGCTGCTGCTGCTACCATTTATCCCTCTCCTACTGGTGTTTTGGAGAGTCCGCTAGATCCTTCCGGATTCCCTCTTTTGGCATCGTCGCCGCCACCACATCAACCAAAATTATTCGCCGCTTCTCCAGCGGAGGCATTTTTTACTCTCCCTTCTCTGCGGGCGTCCTCTCCTCTCTCTATTGGACCGAGTGCAGCAGTGACCACGGTAGCCTGGTTACGATCCAGGGGCTACTCGGAGGAGGCCGTGGCTGAGATCACTCACGCCATGTCGACGCTCTCTGCTCACGGGGTGCTGAATATCGGAGGGGCACCGCCTTCTCTTCAGCCCCCCGAATCAACCATGATCCCACTCGCTCCCCTACCAATCGCTCATCACCACCACCATCAGACGCCTCCCGCTCAAGATCCGTCACCACAGAAAGAGAGCTCTGAGGCCGTGGAAGGCAGCGCAACTGATTCTGCTGCTGCTGCTGCAGGTACGTACTTTATTTTCTCTCTCACTAATCGGATTCTTAAGCTAACTCCTAATTCTATCTCTCCTTAGACGCATAATTCGGGAGATAAGGGTCCCCGCATTCTCACTTTTCGTTTATCGGATTCTCTGAGCCCCCTTGACCATATCTTTCTCTTATACGTTTCTATTACTTTCTTTAATCCCCCCTCTCAAGGTCTTTCGTGATTTCGCGTTTCTCTTTTCATCGACTCCTCTTCCAGCTCCCGAGTGATTCAATTTATCTCTAGTTCTTATGCTGTTCCCTTTCTATCCCCTTCCGTATGTGTTCTCGTTTTTGTGTTTTCTATTTTTCTAGAAACCTTGAGTTAGAGAGGCAAAGACGCTACTTCCTCATTTTCCCCAGTTTCCCTTTCGAGCATTTGAAGACATCCAATGGGTATGTAGACGTGAGAGGAAAGGACAATCAATTTTAAAGATCTCAACGACACTTGCCCCTCCCTTGTTGCCGCGTCCTCCTATTCTCTATTCCTGCTTGTGTTTGGTTCCTTCTCCCTACAGAGTTCGATTAGCGAACAATAGAGTTATATGCACACACAGATACACACACACATCCCTTATACCAAATCACCCACTCAAATTGACTTATTTATTTACCGTTCCTGGTGCTCGGTTACTTCTATTTTTGCGACTCCTTCCCCTTTGTGATGATGACACTCAGATGTTTACTTCAAGACATTTATTGATTATAGTCTGTTGACCTCTACCCCCTTCCCGTTCCCTTCTTGTAAGGCGGTAAATAAAATTACTTCTATAATCGTTGTGTTTATTTTTATCTGCACTTTCGGTTGCTTGATGTGCTGTCTCTATCTCTCAACTTAACATGAAATTCAACTAATTTTGCCGATCAAACCTATCTGCTTGTTCGCCAGTTTCTTTTTTCACAGCTTGTTTTGGCATTCACAATTCACCTTTAGGAATTTGGTTTCGGAAAATCTACTCTGGTTTTAAAGGTACTAATGTAGAATGGACCTTTATCTTGCTCATGAGTCCTCTATTAGGTCTATCCTTTTGACTCAATAATAATTTAAGAAATAGTAGCGCAGTCTGATTTCTAGATATGCTGTTTCTCCATTTTATGTGATATGCGACTACTGTATTATTAAATCAATAATAGTCATCCGAAGGCTTAGTTGTTGAAGTAGGGCTGTCTATCGTTATTGTTCTCACTGCCACTCCATAGATGGCGACTCAAGGTGGCCATATACGAAAGCCTAATTCCAACCAAAATTATTCCTTCAGCACAACACAATGACGACACGTTCTTTTCTGGATGCGATGCGTTCAAATGATGCGCTCGACTCGGCTTTCCAGAGTCCTCTTCATCAAGCACAGTCTTTGGTCTCTAAGGACGACTACGAGGGTCTAAAGCCCCTGTTGGCTTTGCCCGGTGGGGAAGATGGCGGTCCAATAAAAGAAACTGACTTTGTTAACCCCTCCGTCAATGAAAATCTCCTTCATGTAAGCTATTTCTATGCTGAGTAATTTTCTAATGAAAGTCGAATTCAGGGTGGTAGAATACTGTAGAGTATATTCCCTTGGTGCTATACGTAATTGAGATACTGATTCACATAGTTATTTTATGCAAAATATCCATTAAAGTAATGTCAAAAGGTCACTTCCATTTATATCCCCGGGTAATTAGGTAGTACATTTGCAGGTTAAATTTCATCAAGTATGAAATTTTTACTACTGTCAAGTATGTTAATCTCTAGGTACATGTTGCATTGAAATAATTTTACGAATACTAACTTTGAAATGATTTCGGTGTACTTTCCTTCTTGAAGAGCTTTTAACAATGCTGTCATTAAACTAAGGCGTTATATTTCTTTTAAGCTTGAGCAATGTATATTTGATTTTCTTAATGACTGTCTTAAATTGGATAGAAATAATTGTTTTTCGTTACCTATATCAAGATGTAGTTGAAATCGTCTTCTTAAAACTCATTATTTATAAAAATTTCCGTCCTTTTGCTCAAGTAACTTTGAAAGACATGTATGCTCTTCGATTACATCCCCATAGTCGAACGTAATCGAATCATAAATGTTCTCGACTTGCTTATGAAATGCTCCCATTAGTCCCTTACAAGGTCTATCAAGAAGTGTACAATTACATTAAAAGTACAATCTAATGTCAAACTCTATATTTATATTATTGAATAAACATTTTTACCTTTCTTTCATGATAGCAGTCATGATATTAAATGTTGAGTTTTTATTTGAAGTAAATTTTATACAAAAGTATTAGTTTTAAGCTAAAATCCACAAAACTGTGGTCGGTGAGGGCATCATGGTAACGGATGGTAAAAACCCAATGCTCCTGACGAGTTGGTCACTAGATAGAAAAGGTACTAAAAGTACTTCTTTTGCATGCCAAATGGAATTTTGCTTTTAGATCCTAAAAGGCAACCCAGTGGATGTTGTTGCTTTTTCCGCTCGGAAACTTGCAAGAAGTTTAAAACGCCTAAGGGCTACTGATTGATAATTAATTCTAATTTTCTTGTATAAGTGATCTTGAAGGATTTCGATTTTTATTGTCATGTGTAGTAATGTGGTCCGTTTCACAGCTTTAACCTATTACCCGTCTTAGGTGAGATTCATTCAATGAATGATATCTTCGTACTCTAATCGGTTATTGAAACGATGTTCCCAGGGCTTAGATTACTGCTCGCACATTTAACATTGTTTAAAGGGTCTCGTTTTGTTTTTTATTGAGTCTGCTGACGACTGTCGATTGATGATTTCACAATCTAATTAAAAGAAACTTGTCGATCAGTGTTAATCAGTGCACGCTGTTGTACCAGTTACTATAAGACTAGTAATAAAATTCTTCCCAAAGTTGAGTGGGAAGTGTAAGTCACTTCAAAAACCTTTCTTGAAAAGTTTGTGCAAAAATAGGGAGGCACAAAACTATCAAAAATTGTATTTGTCAATTATTATGTTGGCAATTGCCTTTTTCTTCGGTATTTTCTCTAAAAGAAAAATAGATTTCATCAAATTTATCATTGAATTGTGTTTGATAAGAATATAATGAAGAAAGTAGACCTAGTCATTATTTAACTAATCTGTAAATCGTCATTGAATTAAATAATATGCTCGAAACGCAATTATGCACACGGGTAGAAGTGGAATGATGCAATTTTTCGTTTAACCATTTAGAAAGTGATTAAACGAGTAGAGGCCTAGGCACTTTATTAAGTCCTTTAATTCCTAAGTATGTGAGATGTGAGTCTTTTGACTTTTCACTGTCCAGGTATTCAAATGGTAAAATTTATGTTCAGTCTTATTTTGGAGAATGGCATCCTTTCTATTCCAGATGTATCTTAAGGTTTTGCTAACTTTTGATCAACAACGTGTTGACTGATTAATATGCTGGTTTGTTGTTTTAGTAAATCCTCCTTCGTTAAGTACTAGCGGTAAGCCCATGATATTCTATATGCAGTTAATAAATTTTACTTTCAGTATTAAAAGATGGTTTGCTCTATTTATTTTTACTTTAAATAATATTGTAAAAAATATTTTTATTATAATTGCAGTGGTAATTGTTCATTATAGTCTATCCTGCTGTCACTACTATGCGTTCTGATGTGGTCGCTAAATGACCAGTTTCTCCTGTATTCGCATAATATTTTGGTTACCTTGCGATATTTCCCTGATATTTTGTATTAAGCATGTTAAGCTTCATTCATATCTCTACTGCTCAAATTTACTTTCTGAAATTGCTTATCGATTTGTCCCACATATTGAATTGCTCTGTTTTATTCGTGCGCATTTGAGCTAGTTTACTAGGGTACACCCTAATTCTCCCCTAAAATCAGTATTCATATCATAATCCCTGCCTCATCTTGTCTTTAGTGAAGTTTCTCTGAATCTACCTTCGCATATTAGTGACCAAATAAATAAGTCATTCAAGGGAAGTAGAATGAGCCATTAGCAGATTAGAACGAAACCCAATTGGTGAGATGAAAAATGAGGACAAATCGAAATGCAATTTATGGTAGTATATATATCACGGTAACTAGTGCAAGTTGCAGGGAGATTTTCATTCCACCTTGCATACTTGACAACTAATGATAGCGAATGAGTCTCTCAGGCCAAGAGACGTCCGATACTTTCCTTACCCCAATGAAAGCTCATTTAGCGAAATTGGTGTAATAAGCTCGCATTGCAGAAGTTTTACTCGAAAAGTCTTGACTAGCGCACTCTAGATCTGTTTGTTCATCGCCAATATACTAAAGCTTCTTCATAAATAAGTTGTATCGTAGGGACTTTCATGTTAAAATCTCTGGTGTACTTTCAAACTGCTATTTCTTACGCTCTTGTTTACTTAAGATCACACTTTAGTCTCGGATATCACGAGATGCCTTTTATTGCTAGGAAAGTACAATTATTATCCAATTAAACACCTAAAAGTTATCTGCATTCATTAAATACGGTTTAACTGGAAATGAATGAAGCTCTTATTTAGGACAAAGTTCAAGGGTTCACGCGCGCATACATACAAAAATAGCCAATCAGATTTCGACCTTGAAAGGAATTCGTCTCATAGTATTCCCACGTGTCTGATGTTCCTCGCATTTTGGAAAAGACATCTAGATGCTCTATTTCTAAAAAAATGTTGAAACTAGTTAATGGTGTGACAGTTTGGCAGACAGTCCAAGTGTCTCTTCTCACTTTTTTTTATCTATTTCCTCTTCTTTGTTTTAAAGGTCAATGAACTGGAGTGGTAATTAAATTTCATCTTTGCTTTGATACTGCAAAGCGAAGTTGGGCTTTGCCTTGAGTCAAAGAGATCTCGAGAATGATGCAACAACAATGTCACGCAGGTAAATATAGTGTTTTATGGGTTGTTGAGGCAGAGCAAAGACAAAAGTTTTGGTATGTACTTAACTCGCTTTCACTTCATTAAACGTGTTAGTTTATTTTGTTATTCTAATTTTTTAAAAATAACTCTTGATTCTTGAAATTCGGATTTGGGTCTACTATACTAATTAAAATTATAAACCATGGGAAATAAGCGAATTTTCACAAATTTCTTCATGAGGAACAAGTTTAAGTTCACATAAATTTTTTCTACTTAGTCAGGAAACTCAAGAACAAACTTATTTATGTTCGTATCTAGCCCCACAGGGTCTTAAAGTGATGTTCAAATGGAGCTATTTTCTCTTGGTAACTTATTTGCATTTTGACAGACCAGTTTCCTGCCTTTACGTCTAGGCTTTAAAGCTGTTTATGTATTTTTACCCATTACCTAACACATACTCTAGTATTTAGTTAAAATTTTGGCTTAAAAGTCTCTAGGCTAACGCCTTCCTCCGTTTTCCCAATACGAATATTCTACCATCATCGATGTCTCTTTGCTGTCTTGTTGCAATTGAGTTCGTGAAGTTGGAAAGGATAATAACCTAGTTGGATTTCTCTGCTCTGCATTGGTGAGCTTGTGTCTGAAAAATTTAGAGCCTTAGCTTAGCTTCTCCACAACTTGCAGATAGACAGGTAAACAAAAACTGCTTGATCATCGAGCTTAAACATCAAGTAATAAATCGATACGCCTGAATTGTCTTTAAGTCGATATCTGAGATCTTAAGGGAAATAGTTCGAATGTCACCTTCATGAATGGAGCGTTTAGTAGTTGGTATACCTGAGCTGAGTTTTTGAATGGTTTAACTTAATTGGAATAGTATTGAACGAAAAAATAAATATATCTCAATGTTAGGTTGAAAATTTTGGTAATTACACTCTTTTCAGATTGTCAAGACGATTTCAAAACGGTAGGACATCAATCGGCCTAGTTGGGTGGACATTTCGCGTCCCTCATGTGTCCTCCATGCACATTTATCCTTATTTATTAAGACCTGTACTGGTTCATTTCACTCTTTATGTTTTGATAGCTTGAAGAGAAAGAATAAACAAAAATTTTATAGTTTCCATGGTGATTTGGATGTCAATCATACGAGAATTCTATAAATTATTAAATTATATTGAAAAAAGAACTGCATCTCTTTCATCTCGCCACTATTTTTCACCAGACCTTAGTCAATTGTATTTGCACCATTACTTCAGAGCCATCTAGTGATCATTATGCAACTTATCAAAACATGAGAAAATTGAGCGTATTTCACAGACGTTTTCTAGTTTGCATTATAAACAACCCACGTTTAATTTACTATTAAATAACATGAATTGTTATGTTAAAATTTATGGAAGAAAATCTGATTTAATATCTAAAACACAACTCTTTTGTAGTGACAGTATTCTCTAAATACCTCGAATATTTATCTAAACTTGCATATCAATTTTATCTGGTTTTCTGTCTTCTTCGTGGCTCTCGTTTTTACTTTTTCTCTATTTTGTTAATTTCGGCTAATTCGCAGTCCCTCTATTTTCTCCTATTATAAGCGTTCTGTCGCTGCCTCCGTTTTCTTCCAACCTTGTGGCCATGAAGTTATCTTTCTACGATGACAAAAAGAATGAATGAAAATATATGTACTTTTCAAAGCTTACGACTTCTTTTGGAATTTCATTACATTTTGGGATGCTTTTGCAACTGAGGCTAACTATTCTCATTATGCATTGTACCCCACAGAATGTCACATCTGAATTGGTTGTCATACGTAAGGGTTCCTTATTCTCAAGCCATCGAAGAAATTTACTTTCGAACAAACATTGAATAAGAAACTCGCTCTTCTTATTAAAGCTATCGGATATACACAGCTTGTCATTATTTGCTGCATTCTTTCATTTCGTTATTCAAATGAAAATAATCTTCCTTTTTAAAAATAAATTCAATAAAGTGCTGTGGGGATTAAATTGAAAGTATGCTTTTTTGCGATTTCTCGCCTCATTTTTATATCACATTGGTCATTCTTTTCACTCACTCGATTGTTTGCCGATTTCCCCTCCTTTATTTGAATGAATGAAAATGATTATTTTTAGTCATTTTCAAGTCCTAAACTCCAATACTTTAAGCAACTTTTCATTTCCAATAAAAGTGTGGCAGCCATTGGTGATTCAGAACAAAACTTGATATTTAGGATTCAATTTTTTCATGATCCTTTCGGTTTACTTTTGCTAATCATTTTGAGATGTTCAGGACTTGTTCATTCAGGAATGAGTATCTCTGTTTTGTATAATTTTGTGTGTCGTACGTGGCATTGTTATTGAGAATATTGGGAATTTCATTACTCAATCTTCATATTCTCCTGCAATGCACATAGAGTTATCGCGTCTTCTTTCAACTAACTTGTTTAGTATTGTGTTGTTGGATAAAAATCGATCGACTCTTTATCGATCAAGTTATCAGAACGTGTCTAATTAAAGCGACTATCTGCCTACTAGACTTTTTGATATTTAACTCAATTGAGTAGCCTTATATTTATGAAATTTGAAATTTCACATCATGAATATTTCTTTCTTTCTATGACCTCTAGTAGTAATATAATTTGTCTTTAAAATTCATTCGCTACAAAATGCACGTAGCGCTTCCACAGCTTTTGATTCAGAGTTGCTAGAATTTCGGTGAGCTGTTGAATTACAGCTCTCCTTTTTCTGAGTTTGAGATGATCAACTTTTGATTCTGTTTGCAACATTAATAACTTCCATTTTATATTTGTCGATCTATGACCAAAAGGTCTTTATTTCTAACATTACTCACGCATTTTTGAAGACTATGCCAATCTATAATTTGTTTTACAAATATATTGCAGCATTCGGGGTTCCACAGTGAACTGTATCTTGTTCCATTTTCGTTGAAATGAGGTAGTTTCAATACTCACCTTGAAAAAAGGAGGAGCCTCTATGATAAACCACACATTTTGTTGCTGATTGGTATCGATGTTCTGACCTTGGACTTTACAGAAGTGCACGATGACCGCCATGCTATCAGAATACAGTAAAACATACTTCAAATGTAATTTGTAACTTCGATAGAACTGCCGGCAAATACTGGTGATCTAGTTGTTTGAAGTACTGAGAAGAGAAGGCCAGGACGTAAAACATTTAATCATTTCTATAAGAGAATATTAAATACCTTGCTGTTTCTGCGTATCTATATTTTTTTCTCTTAATTTCTGTTTATTAAGTTTTTGGTCCTTTTCATATAAAATGTGCATATTTAGGTAAAGGTATGATGAAAGGAGAGAAGAATTTCATGTAAAAATCAGTACTTGTTTCATTTATCTGTAATTATGAGACCAAAGGTAGGTAGTGATCTTGGACTTGCCTGCAGTTACATATCTATTTTATCCAATCTTATCTCCTTCACTATGGCCTCTGTATTATGCTTTCATCTCTTTTTGTTTATCAAGTTTCTCTCATCATCGAACATCTGCGTTTTCTAACTCAACTCTGTTTCTCAGGCATATTTTCACACTGGTTACAATGCTCTTTGTTTTCTCTTAATACAATTGCCCAGCTACTGTCTGTCGACCCATTTCAGCGTATCGTAATTTGGCCCCTTTTGTCACACCCAGTTTTCATCTACTTTTATCCTATTTCTATTTTTCTGCCTACTTCTTTTTCATTCATTACAGTGGTCCGATATACTTTTTTTCATCCACTCAATTCTTGGTATTCTAATTCGGAAATGGCTATTATTTCCTATTAGCCCTATAGAAGGTCATTGCATTAGTGAGGGGATATCTCTAAATCCAGCATGGTCGAGCTCCTAAAACCAGTTCTACTCCAGCCTCTCTTGCAACAGGCATAACATTAAATTAGAATGCATAATTTGTGTTGAAGTCCTAACTTCGAATCTCACCCCTCCCTTTTATTCCTGAAATATCGATCGTCAATAATAAGCACAAAAAGGTAGTATTACAATTGTCTTTAAATATTGTAAAGACAATAACTTGCTCTAGACTGTCATACATAGTTGCCCTCCCTTTTATTAATAGAATTTCCCTATTTTGTCTGGCTTTTGCCTTACCTCTACTCTCTTGAACCTGAATAAAATATTTTCCGGCATTATTTTAGGTCCCTGATAAATATAAAAGCGTTGCTAAGGCTGAGTAGATCTCCGATAATAATTGGTCATTGGCAAATCCCTTTTGGGATATCGCCGACCACCAGGCCATTCCTCATGCAAAATAAAAGTATTGCCTGTTATCATCAATTTCTCGCCTACTTTTGACAAATATGTAAATCAAAGGTTTAGTGACTATTTTCAGTTTGCAGTTCGTCAGTTAGCAGCCAATTGCGTGCACATTTTGGTGCATCCACCTTTCAATTGGAATCCTGATCGGCGAAATGTCCTGGAATCAAGTGCGTTGGATTTAGCGATGCGCAACAGACACTCCTACCTCCCAGTCGTGTGGTCTCTAGCCTTCGCGTCCTCAGAAGCTGTCCCCGAACCCTCTCCAGAAAACTTTTCTCTAACTCATCTCCTCCTTAGACCTCCTACCACTGACCTTTCTTTTGATCAGGTAACAGTAGATTTTGAAAAATACAACTTCGTTTTAAAAATTGTAATAGTAGGGAAACAAATTCCCAGCTCTTACCCAGCCTTTCATATTCATTCTGGAGCCGATGTCCTTCACCCCCTTCATTGTCATACAGTACACTGAATATGTGCTGGTAAACCCCTGACCCTCTAGGCCTCGATGATACAATGTATTTTATAGTAGAAGAGGTTAAGCATATTTAATTTTGCCATTAGAACAGGATCGTCCTCTTAAATCTGAACAGTACTCATCAATTCCTCATATTCTATTTATTTGCGTATTGTTACCTAATATGAGACATTCGAATACCGTGTCGTTACGCGCAAGCCTTATTGTTTCTAAATAATACAGCCATCTCTCCCTTGGGCATTTGCTTAATGCTCTTCCATTAATAAAATCGCAAGTTTATTCAACGAAACAAACCTGTGGACGATAAAAAATGACCCGATATATTAAATTTAAATGTCTTTCCGTGTTTTATTGAAACTTCACATGTCAGATTAGTTTTTTCTTTTTTCTTTCAAATTATTTTGATTCTTATGAATGTACAATCAATACTATTGTCCCAAATATTATCTTGGCGAAATCATCTTCCGAACCCATTATTTTATGTTAATACCGGTTTTCAACAGAGTTGCTCTTGAAAACTCTTACCCAAAACTGCATTTTTAGAGAGTGCTTTTTTAAGCTTAACCTATTCGAGGAAAATTAGCTAAGTGCTTTTGATTGTAATAGATGGTTTCAGGGTTAGTGTAAAATGCTTGAGATGACCGCCATCATCTACTTATATGTCCAATATGTTTTATTGGCCAGACATACAGGGCCAAATTACTCCAGTTCTACCATTCATTTGCGGATCATCTTTGTTTCCAAATGGATTCGAAAATTTAAATTGGGCGACCAATCCTATGCGCTTGTACTTGATCCTGAATAGACTCCATGTGGATGTGAGCTCTAATAATCGATATGCAAGTGCACGTTTGTGTGTTCTAGGGTTCTCCAAATTATGCTATTTCGAAATTGCCCCCCTTAAACTACTCCATTATTTGCCATTTGTGAGATCTTTAAAATAAATTATACGGACTGGCTTTTAATGAAAACCATACATGATCATAAATCCAGGTGGATAAACTGATGTATCTCAAGTGCTCACTTCGATCTATATATATATAAGTCATGCACCGCGTAAAACTTGATAATGTATTTTTTGGCGTTTGTTCTGCCTAAACACATTAACAAAAGAGCTGACTCCACTTTGTTTGTTTCATTGGAATGTTCGATGTTCTCTAAGCACTTTAATGCCTTTGAAGTGAGATAAATTATTTTTTTGTCCGTTTGATCAACAAAATGATCAGTTATTGTTCGTATTGCAAATACGATTTTGACGTAAATATTTTAAACATTTCAGTTACTAAATAGGGAGGAAAGCAAAATATGACTATGCTGTTCTTGGGTAAATTAAGATATCTCTGGAACTCGAGTTGCAGTTTGTGCCTCCGAAGAGTTCATTTCTGTTTCAGGATAGTTTTCCAGGCAATTTTGAGACAAATGGACTGATTTTGAGAATGAAGATTTGATTTCTTTTGTAGTTTCATGGTCAAATATTTCATGATCTAACTCTAATTTGTTTTATGGCTAAAGAGGAGTAATATCTGAAATTGCGCAAGTTTTAAGAAGAGGTGATTGCATTATTACCATCCTCGTTTCAGTATAATTTTGGCTGGTATAAGCTATGATCTACAGCCTTGAAACCGGCTAATTTTTTGCAATAAACTTTTTCTTGAATTCTTCGCCTGGGGGAGGGGGACGTAGAAGTTTTTACGCTAGTGTAATCAGTATACATTTCAGCAAGTTGTAATCGTCTACTTATTTATGCATTATGATTGCCGGACAAACGGAGGGATAGTTTTTAATGTCTTAATTTTCGAGAAAGGTTAGAATTTATTCTGTGAAGTTCGGGATTTTCTCTAGTTCACCACTGACTTCAGGTTAAGAAAATTTACAAAATGCCGATACGTTTTGCTATTTTCGGGTATTTGCCAAGTTACTCTCCCTTGAAAATTCTCGAAAATGAAAACAGATTAAAAGCATACTTTATCTCAGGCCCGAATGTAAATATGGAGCATTTAATCACATTTACAGCTAAAGTCCTTCTAGTGGTTAGTGGAGTAGTGATCACTCCCGTAGTGTTGCATTCGAATCTGTGAACATTCGCAAACAATCGGCAGAATTGTTTCACTACTTATTTGCTTTTTCTTTGCCGAAGTATTTGTTAATCCTAGCCTGACCGCAACTTTTTTTCATAATTTACTTCCTCTATTTCGTGCAGCAAGTATTATCATATATTATCAAGACAGTAGGGCAATTATATAATGAATTTATTTTTTTCACTTAGAAACGAGTTTGTGTTGAGCAGTGTACTTTTTATTATTCTCATGCTTAATTTCCATCTGGATTCAAAATTTCTCGATTCCTCGTAATTATAACTCGTCTTTTTTTCTAGAGGTTTCGTTTTAAAATGATTAATGGGGCTCTTCTGTTTTTAAAAGGTTCACAGTTTGTTTTAAAGCGCGTCAATTTGTATTTATACAATCATGCTTAAGTTACATTGTTTCTCAGTATGATTTAAATTTTCCATCGACAGCATTCCTGATCATTTGTTACCTGCAGGAAAACTTTAATTAGACTAGTAAGATTTGCATTTTCTTGTCCATAAAATCCGAACACTTAGCTAAACATAATATACTGCATTGGCAACTCTTAAGCTGGGGTTCATTTCCTGTAACTTTATGATATTGATTTCCTTGTTTTTTTCCTTGTAGCTTTGACTTATAAAGAATACCAGTTGTATGTGCACGTGACCTTGCAACTTGCCCACATTTGCTTAAGCATTTTACCCGTTTAACGATCCCCTCCCCGGCTATCTGATTAAACTCTTCTATCTAGTCACATATTCAATAGCCTTCCTCCGTTTTCTGCCACCCTCTCTGTCTTTGTTTTGATAGTAGGATTCGTAAAGGTTCGTCCTCCATTAGTTATTTCTAAGCCTGCATCACATTAGATAGATCAGTTTTGAAAGTCGTTGTTGTAAATTTGATTTAAAAATTCAGTCGAATCTGAAAAATTGTTTAGCAAAGGATCCCCCCTTAGTTTTGTCAATAATAATAATCGGTTCATTTATTTAAAGATCGTACCGAATATACGAATTGGAAAAAAGAGTGCTTAACTTACAAATTCTAGTAGTTTGAAGAGAGAGCTCTGCGAGGCCTTATTTTAACTTTCTTTCATTGTGATGCTCTTTTCCAGCCTTGACTTGCAACGTTTAGTTCCGAAGTTCATATTCAAGGAACCATTTTCTCCCCATTTTGTTGAACTGCCTTGAATTTAAAATAACTAAATGAAAATACACATCCAGGAGTGCAAAAACTAGGAAGAGTGGTTATGATTTTTTAACGTGAAAAAGAGTACAAATTGAGTGTACATCTGAAGGCCACAGAATAAATTCAACAACACACTTTTGTAAATGAGTACTTTTTTCGAATGCATGTTTTGATAATACGTAAAAATTTTTATCTCGTCTATACTTCAAACGTCATTCATCTGTGAACAGTTTCTCCAACTGAACTCCATTACCTCAGACTTAACTAGAATACGTAATTCATCCCAATTTTATGATATACGTTTTATGCCGTATGCTATTTTTTCCTTTGTCAAGTTGAAATATCAAAATTTTTACACATTTTACATTTCAATACTTTTCTCTCTGTCTCCTCTCCTCCTCTGTTAAGTTGTCACTTTTTCTTTTTAGATACTAGGACTTTGCTCTATGGACTTCAGTGGTGCTGAATATAAGAAGAAAACCCTTCTTCTCTTATTCGAGTTAATTCGATGCATGGCGAGTTCGATGTTACCTGAAAATCTGCGCTCAATCAGACCCGAATGCTGTCTTCAGTGCAAAGCACTCGGAGAAACCACTGAGGCTCTCTGTTTGGAAAACGAAGAGCATCAACCATTTGATCTTCCTGTGAGATATTCTTGCTGGCTTTGGCACCAGTACAAAGGCTTTCCAAGTTTGCTTGACTGTTGTAGAACTACCATTAGACAACAAATTGTGCGAAATCTTCTCAATACTGACTATGCCAAGGCGCTTAAATCTCTTCACCTTCCATCCCGAATGATCGCATTTTTGGCGTTTCGTGAATCCTGGCCCGTGTTGGACCTCAAGCATGCCTTCGATTTCCGTCGAGGCAAAAAGAATACGCCCATATTTAGGAGAATCTATCCTGATGTCATTGATGTGATGTTTGAACAACAGGACGCTTGACCATGTCTCTTTTTCCTTCCTTATTTAATTTGTTATAATAAAATAAAAGTCATAGTTAAAAAGAACATTTTTTTGTAAAAGTTTGGTAGTAGGTGGTGTTTTGGGGTTATTGTTGAATGGAGAAATGGGAGTCTCTGCCTGCTTGGTCTTTTTGAAACCTGAAATGAAAAATAGTTAGCAGTCAGCAAAACAGACCTAGTGATGTTAGACCTATCATATGTCCACTTAGTTTTGACTGTCAATTGAATAATTCCCATCACGTGTTATCTAATGAGACTAATTCTATTTCTCCTCCTCTTTACGCCATCGGCTCAAACTCTGTATTTCTAGAACCTGCGGTTATTCAAGATTGTACGTGCGTTTTTAGTAAAGTATTCTTAATATTAAATCAGAATAACCATCGTTACTGCATTTGGCTGTCTGAAAATAATCTATTTTTTACTGTTTGAATGTTATCAAAAAATTTTTCATTTCAATACTTTTACATACAGACCTACCTTGTCACTTGACTTATTGGGCAAAAATCTAATATTAATATATCAAGCAATAGGAAGTGGATGGCTAAGGATTGGCTTTGGACTTTATTTGCCTTTTACTATTAATGATAATACGTTTGTGAATGTTTGATGGATTCAATATTTTGGAAATCCGTCCTAGTTCGTTCAAACTATCTACAAATAAGCACAATTCAAGTTTTCGTTGGAGCAATTAAATTATTTAAGAGACTCTCTGTAATTAAATACAACAGATTTCCTAATTTTCTATTACATTACAGGTCTGAGCATTTTAAAGGGTGTTGAAGTATATCCAGTGGCACCATCAATCCCGCTGAGTGGGGTGACAAATGAATCTATTATATTCTGCTTTTTAATAACCGCACTATGGAGTATTCCGATAGTATTTGCTACAGTCGGCAAAACTGACATTACAGAATCACTGTCAGTTGTTCATTTATGTAATCCGTCCACATATTTAGTTTCCAGTCCCAATAATCGAGGCATAATCACTTTCTACTTTGGATACTCTTCAATAAATGATTCGCAGAATAAAATTACTATTTCAGAAAGCAATTCTACTACATTTTCTACTGGAATCCATGAACATCAAGTGGCGGAATCAAAGAGCCGTTATAAAAGACTAAATCGACAATCATTATGAAACTTTCTGGTTCGCCCATTTACCCTATTTATAGATATTGAAAAATGATTGTTAACGTTCATGTTGATATTGTTAATGTGTCAAAATTATCCTGGGCAATGAATGATATTTGATTTTGTAAAGAAACCAGCATGAGTTCTCCTGAATTTGACTCTAGTTAATTAACAAATTAATCAGTGAGTAAATAAGTGATTTCTTGTCTCCATGCTCCAAAATGTATTAATGGTGAGGGTTCAGAGAAAAAAACAGATATTAATCTCTCTAGGCCACCAGGTTCCAATAAGAACTAGAAGGAAAATACGCTCACAACGTTATAACCAAGTCACATCACTCAAAAAGTCAAAAAAGAATTTGTGTGAAATGTCTGTTAGGGCTGAAAGAACGAAGAAAGTTTATTCTCATCTCTCAAATTCTGAAGCTCCAGTCAAGAGTAGAAAATTTTATGCGAATTTCAGCGGTAAAATGCACAGCCTTGCTCTGTTGAAGACATCACAGTTCCACAGACAAAACGAATATTTAAAATTTCAAGCGTTCAAATCCTGTACGCTCGAAGTCTTACAAATAGAAGTTTGGTAAGAATGTCATCCCAGTGGTAATCAACCATCAGGGACTTTTGGGATGATGCATATTTAATTTGGAATTTTGAAAATTGACAAACATTGCGAGTTCTGGATTTACGAAAAAATTCAAGCTCATATTCTTTAATTTGAGCTGGGCAGTGAATAAATTAAAATCCCAACCTTCGAAGCAAAATCAGTATTTTTTATGCATCCGCTTTTTCAAATAAAATAATGTATAGTAACTTTATGAAGCAACGATTGGTGTTAATATAGCCTACCCAGGGACTGTAAGTATTCGAATAGTCTCAGTCCATTATTTTTTTCGTAAAATCACCATTCCGGAATAAAATCCATTTGTTCCTATCCTTCTCCGTTTGTCACCCCTCCACCCCTCAATATGAGTCGATAGGTTACCTCTGTCTTATAACTCCCCTCTCGCCCAACAATGTTTCCACTACTCGCAGCTCCTTCGCTTATCCCCCACTCCTTCTCCTTTTTTCGCGAACGATAAGCAAGCGTACTCACTCGCACTCCTTGACAAGCCTCTTCCTTTCACGACACCCTCTGCTGACCTGTGAGAGACAACAGGTGGCCGGTGAACAGTGTGTTCCACACACCAGTGCTCTCAATTGCACCCCCCCCCNCATCCCCCTTTAGATATACCATACCATCACCTTCTCGGGGTGTTTATGTATATCTCTATGAGTACGTGTCCACGTGCATTAACCAATCAGGAGATGGCGCTATCATTCCCCTGATTGATTATCTCTCAGTTTCGGTCGGTCGGACGCTATTAGCCTCTATTAGTAATTAAAACATGGAGGCTTTTTTACGGACCAAAAGGAAGAAAATATTTTGCCTAACTGTGGGTTCTTCAATTTAGACACCAATTTACCCTAGTAGAATAATAAAGAGAATTTATTAAATTATGAGTCTAAGTTGTTAGATTCTGCTGACACTGCTGAATGACATTGGTATCCACAAGATATTATTTGGGAAGCATACACATATAAACTAGACTGTGTCATTGAATTCATAACTGAACCAATTTTCAGCATTTCATAAACGAAATTCCAGATTTACTGAACAAATGAATTCAGCAAACGTGGCCCTATTTTATCTGTCAAATAACATGATTAAATCTTTTTTCTGTTGATTCCTTTTATTCTAAAATATATATTAAAACAAAAAAACCCATGCATGATTTTAATAAATAAGAGAATAATTTGATTAATAGAAGCTGATTTTGAAAAATATATACTAGGCATAAAGAATGATAGGGAGGTTAATATAGAGGGACACTAATGAGATATTGAAGAAATAATTAAAATAGGTATTTCTTATAAATGTGTAGATTAGTGGTTTGGTGGTACTTTGAAAGGCTGCGTTACAATTCCGAAATAGCAGTCTCAAACGATAAGCTAACATTTGAAAGAAATAGGTTAGTCCCTTCGGCGCTCCAAAGTAGACCGTCTTCTTGGAGAAAAGGCGACTTTGAGTCACCAAATTTTATAAAATTACAGACATTGTAAATTCAAACACATTAGTTTGAGTCCTAATCAGTTATCCGTAACTAAACGAAGATTAATGAAAGAATATCCAAAAGAATTGGATTAGAGTGTTATTAGGTTTTAAAGAAAAAGTTGGATTCTGAATGAAAAATACCATAATATACAGGTAGGGCTAAATGAAACATACCACTAGGAATAATATTCAGGAGGAAGATTTGCAAACGGAGTGGATGGTGAGATAGAAATGGTATTGTTGTTATTGATGCCGGAAGTTGAATCAAAAGGCACCATCGAGGTCCACCAGGATTGAGAAGAAGAAAATTGTGGAAGAGATGACCTTGAAGAAGTTGGAAGTAGCGATGGTGGTGGGTGCTGTGGTGGCGGCGGTGGGGGCAATGTGGAGGGTTGAGCTGGCTCACAGAAACACCACACTTCCTGACCCCATCCACCGGTCGTCATATCCTCCTCACCTCGCCATTCCATCGGTTGGTGGTGAGGGAGAACACTTTCCATACAATGACTCTCCCGTGGTTCTATATTAATTTCTTCAGCCTCTTCAAACCCAATCGTCTTCTTCAACTCTTTGGACACAATCTGGGGAGCGTTGGAGGAGCAACTCTTTGATTTCTTCTTCCGTTCTATACGAGCAGCTTCTCGTGCTGGATCTCTGAATCTCTTCTGTCGTCGAAGGTGGCATCCATTGTCAAACATATTACCAGAGTCTGGATGGAGAGTCCAGAAGGAGCCCTTTCCAGGACGGTCTGGTCCCCGAGCAACTTTGACGAAACAGTCATTGAATGACAAGGAATGACGAATAGAATTCTGCCAACGTTGCTTATTGTGTCGATAGTAAGGGAAAAGATTAGTGATAAAGTCATAGATTTCTGAGAGAGTGCACATACGACTGCGAGAGTATTGAATGGCCATTGTAATCAGGGATATATAGGAGTAAGGCGGTTTGGAATGACTGCAGGCACCGTTTGTGGTGAGTTGGCTCGGTGCCTGAACATTGTCCAGTGATCCAAATGACCTCCATGTTTGTCCTTCAATTTGCGGACCATTCCATTCCTGGTTCCATCCAGGAATAATCGAGGAGGAAGCCGATGAATTGGAAGGATCTACTGCTATTTGTGCATACTCTGAATAGGGGATTGGAGTTTGTTGAGGCAGAGCTCTAGGTTGCTCCGGACTTGGAGAGTCAGAAAACATTTTTGCGGGGGAGCAATTAGTTCAGCTTGAACGTACCTTTGACAGGAACCAATCATATGCAAATCAAGGAAACGCATAACGTGTTGATTGGTTGAGAACTCAGCTGTCCGCATTTCATGCAATTTTATGTATTTCAGTCATTAACTTACAAAGTGAAAATGTAGCGGACATTATGAAATTCCCTTTTTTCCAAAATTTGCCATTACATTGAAGAAATTGCAATGGGTATTTTGCGTTTATCCGATAAGATATTTCTTAGTGATACCTTGAGGAGCCCTTATTTTGTTACATAAAGAAAAAAATTATTATATGACGTTTGGTTTACATAGATATTAAAAATAGTAATATAAATTAGCAAATTGAAATCCACTATGATTATTAAATTTATTCTACTGATATTCTAAATAGGCCTATAGTTACAGCAGTCTTGGAAATTATTGGATGGACAGAAATTTATAAAGGCTGTTTATGATAATAAACTCCACATTTTATTCATATTTCATAAGTCACATATGTTTGGTGTAGATTCAAGCAAACTCGATCCACTGATAACAAGAAATATGCGAACGTGTACTGAAAGTTGGAGCTGAATACAATATTAAATTTTCTTAACCAATTGGACCCCAATATATTCAACTACCGTAGCAGAATGCAATTGCCGGATATATTAATTAATTGGCTGACTCAATTCTGTGACGTTATTTAACGATTAATAACCCGATTTCGCAGTCAAGGAACATGTTGAGATACATATGGCGCGATATTATGCGAAACAAAACTGTTTTTCGTTTCACAACATCTGCCACTGGGTAACCTGAGGGAAATTTTAGCGCCTAAATTTCAAAATACACCGAAAAATATTTATCCTATTTATTTATTTCCGCTATACTTTAATTATATGATGTTAATTTTAAGGCTAATATGTTAACTAATTCGATTGCATGAATGAATACTGATCTACATGTCTATGACAGGCACATGTTGTCTCCCAAAGTCACCAAAGTGAATATTTTTCCCACTGGGTAGAATTCTTTTAGGAGATCAATGAATTACATCCCTAAATTGAATATCATCGTCAACCTATATCGTCACTTTCTGAGATTAGGATGCTAATTTGCACTAAATTGGAATAGTTCTCGGCCTTATTTACAAGTATTTCACCTGTCGAATATCAGGAATGAAATCATATTCATGAATTCCAGCTCTAATTGACTGATTGATTAATTCGGACAACTGGCCATCCCACTTCGGACATTTTTTCTAACCATAAAGATAACGAGATGGTAAAAGATAACAAGATTTGTAATCTTTATTATTAATATTTCATTGAAAATGATTTTTTATTAATAATAGTATATCTGACAGAGACTAAATAGTGGTTACCAAGGTCCCTTTACTTATCCCTTGTTTTACACGCGTCTTTTTGGTCATTAAAGTTGGTTTTAATTACTTATCTTGACAGATGTCATATATGCTCCTTAGGTGCCGAAGAATGTTTCAAAAGCTTTTAGAGTAATTATGGGGAAATTTCGCCCAATTTCTAAAGGTTTGATTAAATGCGCAAATATAGCCTCTAGAAGCCTGATGAAAGATAAGAAAACGAATATTCTTTCACCTCAATTCTGGTAGATCAGTTGGAAGTTTTAACTTATCCTGAGTCCTCCTGGTTCTGAAGACTTATTGTTTCCCATTTACTATCTCTTCCAGTGCAGAGCTAAAAGAGGATGCAAACTTGACTGATACAAGTTAAGAACGGAAAAGATATCAACTGAATTGTGTATTTTCAGATCGACGCAACTATGGCAGATAAAAAAGATTTTTTGTTTTTCTTTTATACTAGTCGTTTTCAGTGATTTCTTGGTGTTACATTACTTCCTTTATACGCAGTGTTAGTACTCTTTCAGCCTTGCAAGATTTCACCGATATCTTTTGTATTCCTCATAGATTCTGTATGGAATTTACGATGATGTTGCTCTGTCTACTGATAATATATTTCTGCTCGCAACGTTGTGTTCTTCGCTATATTTTGCATCTTTCCCCACCTTCGGCTTTACGGTTACTGAAATTGGAATAGCTCCGCTAAAAAGAATTAGAGTCTAACGAATATTTGGTAGTCTTGAACCCTACTTAGCCGGAGGTGTCCAAACTTTCTAATTTATTTTCCAGTCCCATTCCGAGTTATTAACCTTAAATGATTTTGCATAAAAGTTAATGGATCTTCGATTTTGATACCATCACTTGCAGCCTAGTTTCAGCCCACTTCAATGTCTTTATTCATGATTGGGAGAACATTTAGAGGCAAGTAGGAGGTTAATAGATCCCCTCGCAAGTAGAGTTGCCGTTGGCGCCTCAATGGAATAGATAAACTGGGAAGGAGGCTTTTAGTGACCCTGCCCCTCCCCTCCACATAGATTTGCCTTATCTCCCATTCATCTCAATGAAACGTCACTTGTGAATGAGTAAAGGGAAGAGAAACAGGTGCGATTAGTCGGTCTGCAAGGAGGGGGGAATGAAAACTGGCGGTCTCCAGGTCCGAAATCTATCATCCACGCGTATGACTTTTAGTCTGTGATTTGATCGACTTTTTGGAAAGGGATACATGCCACGTATTTGTCTGGTTACCATCCCGTTAAGCAATTTTTCCAGTTATTAGAATGAAATCCATTAAACAGGTGACTTAGCAGATCGTACTGCGATTAGATAAATGACTGTATAAATGTGCATGGTTTAAGCTATTTTCGTATTTCGAGTTTGAAATCGAAATTATATAAGTTTAAATTGATCTTTCCGTTTTCTTTGGGACCCCTCTATACTTTGTCAATTTATATGTCTCTTAGACAGATTATCCGTTTATTGAAAATATCCGAAATATTTCTCTTGAAAAAAAATTTAAAAAACCGAAAGAAAATAAATGCTAATCTTGAGGTCCCATTATACACAGAGAACAATACAAGAGTTTAAATAATGGGATGATAAAGGAGCGAACTGATGTAGAGGTAAACAGTTGAAGAATCAAGTGAATTTAACTTTAGAAATCAGATTCTTCATTTTGCTACATTTTAGTTAATAAAGACGACTCATTGCTTCTTGATATAATTTTCCAAGATTTACAGTTTAGGATATCTCCTGCTGGTTCCTTAATGATAATTTGTGGCCTCCGTGTTCAAATTTGACTGGCCAGCAGATAAAATTGGGAAATTTGTCATACCATCCTGGTTTCCTGTAACAGGTGGTATTAGCCAAGATTTTCACATCATATAAAAGCCTTCTCCACTTGGCGAAAATAATCTGGTTAGATACTTCTTAAAGGAGGTTTGATTTATTCAAATTTCTACATAAATTTGAAGATGAAATGTATTTTAGATGTTGAATTAACAGGCATCCACTAGACAGGAATAACTTAAAAATAGAAGACACACAGATTGTTTTCAAAAACCATTTACTTCGAGCGCACGAAGTCAGGAAATAATAAATGCCTTTTTGCAATTCTTTTTCATCCCCAATGCCATCTGTTCACGCTATTAGCTGGCTCCTCTCCACATCTTGCTTCCGCCTATTGGCTGGGACAAAATTAAGACAAAGCGACTTAATCTCAAGTTTGAGCTCACCAGTCATATTTTATTATGAAAAAAGATAGTAGGCAGTAGGAGAAGCTGTACTCTGGCCAATTTATGGCTTATCAGGCGAGTGTTCGTGTTGCGAGGCTGTGAGCTTTTCGCATTTGCTCGAGAGAATGCACACGGCGTCGGGTTTATTTACTTTACTGGCCTTGTCGTCCTCCGCATATTCAACCACCCCACCCCATCCCCTCCACCATACACCTCTACTACTCCCCCCCTCCACCCCCCTCACGCATGCTACGTCTCTGACCCACTCTAAACCAACCAGCCAATTTGCAGGGGGACTGCGAGCCACGCGAGCGCACATAGCTACTACTTTGAGTGGGTTTAAAGTCCACTTCGGAAGAAGGGAAGGGGAAGGTAGATGAGGACGGTACAGTATAGGTACAACATCTTGAACTTCAATACCATATCATGGCAAGGGTGATGAAGAGGTGATACATTCTCACATGACCGACTAATTTTGAAACATTTTTAAAAATTAATTTGTAATAAATACTGCCTTCTTAAATGAATGAATGAATACCAGTAGCAATTAGCACCTTAAGTGAACTAAATGAGGGTAAAAAGATCTCTGTAGTAACAATAGTATTTCGTTTATGGAAGAAATTGATGATTTATTCTTGACTTATTAGAAGACAAAAAAATTTATATTAATAAGAAGTCTGTATTTTCGGATATCTAAAGCCATAGTGAGCTCAAAAAATTTGCAAACCCTATTCATATAACAAAGGAAAGTTTCAATTTGAGCTGATCGGAGATAAGCGCTAATAGTAAAAGACTCATAAATTCTGAGTACGAGAGGAAAATAATAATTTGGAAACAAGAATGTTCCGCTTTATCCTGTTCTTAAATAAGAAAAATTAGCATCGGTTTTCCAAACAAATCTAAATTTGAACTTTGATATGTCAATTTCATGGGAGTTCTGCCATCCTGCTATTCCCTTCTTTATTAAATGATTTATTGCACTAAGTGCAAATTGTAATTTGTTAATGAAGAGCTCTATAAATCTAAAGATGGAAGTGCCTTCATCTACCATTAGATTAAAGTAAACCGATTTGTGAAACGTGGAATTACGGAAATGCAGGCAAATACAAACCTTCGCCCCAGAGAACTAATGTCTACAATTCTCATAGAGGCTGAACTTTAGCTGAACGGAATGCTCCTAGATGCTACTAAGTGTGAAGGCCTTAGGGACAAAGAGACGCCAATTACGCAGAAATTGATAGTTTCATGACCACCTCCATATTTCATAATCCGCTTCCCTTTTTCTCAGTAAACGTAATATTAAAAGTGTCAAACCCCATGTTATAATCGTGTCCTTGGTACTATTTTTCAATTTATTGAACTAATTAATCTGGAATTAATCTGTACCATTAAACGCATTGTAGTTGGCATTTTAAAACCTAGGTTATAATAAGAGCATATAAATACAAACCCATGGCAGGCCCCATTTTCCATTCTAAGGCCTCGGAAGTTTAATGGATTCAAATATCTCAAACCGGATGGGTATTAAGTATGAGAAAGGACCAATCAAAATCTCAGGAAATTTTTTCTATTTATGATCAAAAAGTATAAATTTTGCATTTTTTTCTGTCGCTTCATGTCACCCTAATCGCTATGCACTTCCTATCCAATTTGTAGCTAAGGTGCAGACTTCTCCTGATCCTTTTGATCAAGTGAATTTAATAAAAACTGATGTGTTCGATATGTGTTGATTTTCAGCTATCGAATAACGGAATAAAATGTACCAAATTTGAGAGAAATAAATTTTACTAAGTCAGTGAGATGACATTTTTTCTTTAACATCCCAAGTTAAATAACTGTTTTTCTAAAACAGCACAACTTAAAAGTATGAAATTTGAAATAATTTTTACATCAAATCGAATTTGAGAGAGTAACTTATTTCTAGAAAAACGACGGCAAGATTTCCCGTTAGAAGTGAGTACGTAGAAATCAACGCAAATGTTTAAGCTGCATCTAATTCTGTAAGCAATTTCCTGAACTTATCAAAACAGCTGATTGATCCAGTAATTTTCTGAGTTAAAACGATATTTCATGAGGGACTTTCACAAGAATTAAAAGGCAACTAATGCCCGAAATCACAAAATGGATAAATTTAAGCTTGATATAATAGATCTTAGCTTCCCGATATAGGGGCAGCATGTACATTAATTATTAAACTCAAATTTGAAAAAGTTTATTGATATTTTCCCGTCATTTTTAATAGTTGCTTTTGCAATCCCTTTGCTTTAATGCACCAATATGCTTAGAGAGGTAGCATTCTATTCGTTCACATTTTTGTCATTATTTCTCACATTTACCTTTCAATGTTAAATCTTTTGGCATTCGGCTTAATTTTGGTGGGCCTAGTTAGCTTTAAATGGCTTAATCTTACACCCATAATCAGATGTTGATGGTCCAAGGTCCGCTTATATGTGAGACCCTTGAAATCTTCTGCTAGTTTTCAATGCCATTCGCAATCTCTACTTCGTACTTCTTAGAGTTTACATTTGCTAGTAAAATAAATTATTGAAATTTAGTTCACTTCATGCTTATTTTTATAATTATTTCCCAAGTTCACTTAAAAAGCGTTTTACGACGTTTATCTTGGGCATTGAGTGGTATTACTTTTGAAACTCCAGCGGGATAAAATTCAAAATGCAACAAAAATGCCACTGAAATTTAATGAACTTCAACCACAGCTAAAAGGTGTGCATAAAAGAGAATTCATATGTGTGTATTCTCAGTGCCATCGGCCCTTTATAAATGAAAGTGAAGTGAGGAGGCATCGACAGGTCGATCACCACAAACCCAAGGATGATGGGCCAATTGGTAGACCCCTTTGTCTAGTAGATGGATGCAACAATAAGGATGACCAGGAAATCACATGAAAATATGTTACCCAGATTTTTCGTATGAAGGGTAAAATGATGAAAAGAAATGATAAATCTGAACCTGATAATTTTGGAACTCAAATGAAGTAAGGTTCTCTAACTTTCACCTTCACTGCTCAAATGGTCCCTCTTAAAAGTTAACATTTCCGCTTAGTGTTTGGATGATGAAAAATTGCCACGCTTGTTGGTCCGACTGTGGGAAGTAAATAATATATGCCAATTTTCAAAACCGGATTAACATAGCCCTATATCAGGAAGGAAGTGAAAACCCTTACTGAAATAAATGCGAAGATAAAACAGCACCAAAGAGTCCGCTTGGTGAAAAATTCTAATTCTACCATCACCATCCTTTATTGACCCATTTTAATCGGTGCGATCGGCCATTTCGCTCACTGGATGTGAATAAAATCCGTAACCTCTGACTTCGCGTGACCAAAGCAACCATTGAAACCTTAATGAATAATTGACGGATTCAAATTTTTTAGGAAAAAACCCCATTTAATTAACGACATATATGAAAGGGCCCAAATTCTATAAAATGTATGAAAGATAGAAACTGTGATACTGAAATAAAAGAAATTCTACGAGCAAAGGAAGCGACCATCTTTCTAAAATGGCTGCTTCCCTCTCAAGCGATCTGATGATGGGTAATATGGCTTCCTCCATTGGTCAACTCTCTGTGTCTATACTGGCTGGTATGATCACCAGTTTAGCAGGCTTCCTACGTGTTTGGTATCATAATTTGGTCCCATTTTGATTAACCCGCTTCCATTCACGCTATGCTGACTCTTATCTCCTGCTCTTCTAAATTATAATTTCTCTCCTCTCTCCTCCTCCCCTACAGTGGTGAATTATACCCTTTCTCTTTACTCGACACTTAGTATTCCGGTTAGTCTGTGGGAAGGTTATTAGTTTTTAAGGGGTATCTCAAAGACCAACTCGGTCAAACCCCTAAAATGGTTCTATTAACGAGATTTGGTCTACTTTATTAGCTGAAGAGCATCCAAAACGGAGTGGAAGAAGCATTTCAAACAGTGTCTGCAAGATTTAGCGATAGGTTAAGAATCAAAGCCTTACCGCGTCTGGACTCAAACGGTCAGGTATTAAGTGATTTTCACTGTCTCGTTGCATGATGTATGTAGCTATTTTTTACCATCGTTAGAGTGAAATTCCGAGTGGCAAGATTTCATGTGACTTCGTAACCACTCATTTTTAGCACAGGTTTTTAAGCAACCTTTCTCAGAAGAGGAGTCTGTCGGTTTGAGGATTACCTACGCTGTGATGATATCTTCCCATCTCACACTTATTTGTGAAGAGTCGATTATACCGAAAATCCACACAGACCATTTCCATTTTTCGTACATTCCTTTGATTGTGGTTGCTGTAATAGTAGGCACAGAATAAATTTTTCATTCTTACCCACTTATCAAATTGCACCCTCTTCCCCATCAAATACTTGCGCCTCATCAGCTTTGAGCTGCCTAAGCAAGTTCTTTATATGAGAAACTCAAGATTTACCCAATTTTAATATTTGGGGATTCAATAAAAGCTTGAAAATTTTGCCAACTTTTTATACAAAATAGCAAAGTTATTAAACCTACGCTTCAGTGATTGGGAGGCGAGGTTACTCCGAAGGACCTTTTCTGCAAACACTAGCGTCCATTTGTTGTATGCTGTATAAGTCTAACATCAGCCGTCGAGCTGTGGCCTGAAGAGTCTTTTACTTTTTAGAATTAACTTCATAATGGACGATAGCAGACAACTCAGAATAACAAATTCGACGAATGCTCCCATTAGCTTTGCTTAAACTTTAAATGAAAGCACGTTCAATCTTAGAACCTGCATGAGCATCACAGCTGTCTTTCGGTCTTTATGATATTAAACCTTATAGCATCATCAACTAGACTTTTAGCAATCACAGAGAAGCCAAGATATGTATAGGAACTAACTCGACCAATGTTATGTTCATCTAAACGGAGTTACGACTGTTGCAGACCTGAACCTACATGCATCCAGACTGTTTTTTCATATGCCATTTCCACAGCATACTTGTCAAGTATTAATTTACGACTTTATAAAAGTTTTTCAGCATGTGCTATCAAACTAGTAATAAAACACAAGCCGTCTGCATATTCCAAGTACCTCAGTGATCACCCGCATCCTGCAGAACTCAAGAATGAACCAAGTTCTCCAAATACTAGACTTGAACGACGTACATTCATTGGTAAGACTTTTGAAACAAAGAAACCTATAATACGGCTTCAACTCAAGAGAGGAGTTCCCTCAGTTTTTAATACTGCTCAATGGTGAAAATACAAGAAATTGTGAGAATAATTAGTTACTCATGTTTCATGAAATCATTTTTATGATTATTATTGTTTCTCATAGCAAGGCAAAATAAGCTTCACACCTTTTCAGTAAGAGGGAGTGTTAACTTTTAAGAGGGAGTAGACCACCTGGACAGTAGAAGTGAAAGTTAAGGAATCAGAAGAATCTTGCTTTGTTTGTGCTCCAAAATTATCAGGCCAACTTCCATTCCAAGTTGAAGTTCTTCAGACTCATCTTCTTTTCATCATCTTGCCCTTCATACGAAAAATCTGGATGACATGTTTTCATATGACTTGAGAAAAGAGGATGGCGGCGAAATCACACGAAATCCTGGCGTCTAGATTTTTCATATGAAGAACAAGAAGGACGAGTATATCTTTAATGAGCTTTCCCTCGGCATTTATTTGGAAAGTATCTGCATCCTATTCAGGATAAATAAGAATGCGTAGCTCCTTTTGCAGCTATTCACATTAGTAAGAGAAGACCAACATTCCAATGTATGTAGCTTTATTCCCTCAAAAACTAACACAAGACTTTCCTGCAGGAATTGTAATATTTGACATCTTGCAAATGGAATTGCAATGCGGAAAATGCGGTGAGTCAGTCTGGGCAGAATATGAGATCTGCACTTAGAGGAAATTTTTTCCAAACGACGTTCACAGCGAATATATTTTTCAGGTAATTTCTTTCCCTTATAAACCCACAAAATATTGGAGGCGGATCTACCGGATGCTACCCTTTAGAATACTTATCTGAATTACGCGTCTGCGTCCATACCTGCTGCGTCTGGTGATTATAAGGTAGATATTAGACAATTTTGTAGACAGAATTTGCCAATCAAAGGCCTAATCAATTCACAATTGCCAAATTATTAGTGGCTTGCTTCGGAAATTTGCAAATAATATGACCCTTCCGCTAGTGATTGATAATGAAAATATTACTACTAATATTTCGTCATACTACTTGATACAATTAAGTAATAAGCTTGGCACCAGAGGGTGTCCGTGGCCATCAGAACCGGTGTTTGGTTAATTAAACGAAACGGAAATTTCGGATTTTCCGAAGATGGGATTAACTAATTGAGTTAAAACATGAACTATCCCACTTGACAGAACCTTGTTATTATGCCACCTTTAATGTATCCGAGAAACTGTTTCTTGTAGAAATTTGTATTTAGAATATCAATGCCCATTATGCAAAGTTGTACCTACCTCGGGCCTTGCTCAATAATCCCGGTGTGACCTTCCACCTATTAATAAATCCTGACTACAGTAAATATACCATTACCGTCTACCAAATTCTTCTAGCCGAGGTTATGAAAAACTGAAAATAAGTAAACTTCGGAATGTCTACAATCCAGAAAATTCCCTTGTCTGCAAATAAAATAGAAATGATAAAAAGCTAAGTCACCGTCATACAAATAATTCAAAGCGAATTGATCACAGCATGTTACACAACACGTCTAAGTTCATATACAAAACATTAAATAATCGAGTTTAAGTTTACGAGTAACGGGAAGACACGAACGTAATAGTAATCAAACCAAAAACAGTAACGATTTCACTAAATCATTTGGAGTTTCTGGAGAAACACTAACCGGCAATAATATTGGAAGAAACGCCATTTAATGACGGGATACTAAATTAACATGTACAGAATAAAGAGATAGACAGAAAAATGAATCAGTTGAGAGGCCGAAATTTAAAAGCGTTATTTTCAAAATTGGATTCAGAGGATATAGTTTGGTCTCTCGGACGACGCGGAGTACAACCCAAGACCTCTTCCAGAGAGACAAGATCCCGAGAAATGGATTCGCATAAGCGTGATGTTACTTCCATAAGATCAGAGAATCGACACTCGCGTTCCTCAGCTTCTTCATTAACAGATGTTTCCAGCCATCGAAAATCACCAAGTATTAGCAAGAGTTTTATCTCGGATACAAGACGCGTAATTCCTTCGCAGGCATTAACCTACAACCATTGAAATGTTAAACACATAAGTCACTTCAAAAAGAATGCTTGGAATGGTAGACACACACAACCAAACGAAAAATGCTACGTAAATTAAAAAGAAAAGCATACTATATTTGCTGCCCTAACATTGTATTCGAAATTCTCCTGGGTGACAAGTGAATATGGATCACAGCGACATAAAATGGCTTGGTTCTCCAACTTCGCTCGAGATAACATCATTTCAAAATTTTCTTGAATAGATTTAAGAGATTCCCGTAATCGCAAATTTAAATTATTTAAGTAAGTATCCTTCTTACGAGAATGCGCTTGCTGGGATGAAGTACCAAATCTAACCATAGACTGCATTTCAGTAATTTGCAAATGAGTTACTTTAGGAAAATCACATGACAGCAATGGCAACAAATATAACGCTGGATTGAAATGTTCCATTAACAAATATATAAAAATAATTATTTAAAAATGTTTAAATAATATGCGACAACAAACAATAAAATTTAAAAATATTTGGTTTAGTAGAAATCATTAATAATTTTGATCTAGAAAACCTTTATATCAATGCATATTTTAATATATTTAAAAGCTTATTATGTTAACTAAGTGGAAATGAGGAATCTTTTGTTTTTATCTCGCAGCGGTTGTGCGCCTTGTTGTAAAAATCGTGATCTCTGTCGTTTTATGTTGAGTGAAACAAAATGGTTAAATTAACGGTAGATCTCGTGGAAGGGGCTATGCAATACACTAATCCTCTAAAAGATCGAGAATTAGACCTTAGAGGCTATAAGGTTCCCGCTATCGAAAATTTGGGCAGCACTTTAGACCAATTTGATACTATCGATTTTACCGACAATGAAATTCGAAAATTGGATAATTTTCCCCTTCTCAAGCGTCTCAAAGCACTTATATTTACGGCAAATAAGGTGTTTATTACTTCATATGCTCAAAAACCAGTTCTCATGCTTTGGTCATTATTGTATATTTAATTTTTGATCTAGATTATTAGAATTGGAGAGGATCTAGTATCATCGTTACCCAATCTGGAAACGCTCATTCTCACTGATAATAACATTGCAGAATTAAAGGATCTCGATCCATTGATTCCCTTGAACAAACTCTCGTTTCTTTCACTGGTTCGGTGCCCTGTTACACTGAAGATGAATTATCGTTTATACGTGATCGGTCGAATGCCTCAAGTAAGCTTGCACTCCTTGTTGAATTTGGTTTATTATCTTGTTCTCATATTCATTCGCTTTTTCATTTAGCTTCGGTTCCTGGATTTCAAGCGCATAACTCTCGCAGAACGTAAACAGGGACGATCATTTGTTAAGCACCTTGCGCCAATTACTAAAACCGACTCAGCTTCTGACAACGGCAATAAATCGAAAGCTGGAGCTGTTAAGACTTTCGTTCCAGGTGCACCTGTTGGTAAAAAGGCTTCCGATGAAAATGCAGACATTAATGCCGCCTCTAAGTTTCAAGAAAAGCCTCCATCTAATGAACAGCAACCAGCCAGAGATTTTCCTCAGGCAACTCTTCACGCGGGTGTAAAGCGTGTCATAATGAGTGGTGGAAATAGCCAGGATCTAAATGCCATTCAGGATGCTATTAAGAGAGCCAAGACTATGGATGAAGTGGAACGCCTCCATCACATGCTCAGTAGTGGTCAATACGCTGGTTTTGCGGCTCATTGGCACAAACAGCAACAACAATCCCAACAACAACAGTGACGATTTTTGGCATGACTGCATTTTCCTCTTTCACTTTCTAATGTACAGTCTGGATTGATATTAAAGCGTTTGTTTCGGCCATATCTCACTCTGTATTTAAAAAAGGACAAAACAAAAGGGAATGGGAAAGTTTTGAGATCAGATTTAGAGAGAGAGGACCTAACCAACAGAAACACTAACACATTGACAGGGAATTTTTCGGAAGACTAGGAGGTGGCGCATCAGAAGGAATTAGTATTGTTTGTTGTATAGTACAGCGGAATCGTGTGTATTGCACCTAGCAGATCGTTTATTTTTGGAATAATTAGCTGGGTCTCCGACGGGAAGACTTCTCTGTGGGAGGAGTGGACATTGAGGTACTACTACTTCCCCCAGTTCCATTAGTAGCACCATTGGACGTTCGGGAGAAGTAGTTGGAGACCTGCATCTGGAATCGACGCCACTGTTCACCGGGACTCGTTGTTGAAGTCGTTGTTTGGGAACTGCTTGTCCGATTTGGTGTTGGAGGAAGAGAAAACATGGATCCTGTTGTGCTGCGTCGAGATATTAGCGGGTGAGGCTGATTATTTGCTCTCGACCTCGTCACTTCTTCATCGGACTAAGGGAGAAAAGGAATTTAGGTTACTTATTATTTGTAAACAGTTATTAAACAGCAACTAGTCTAGTGAAAACCAGTAGTGTTGGAGATTAAGTTTTTTAATGTCATTCTTAAATCCATCGCAATTTTAAGCTTAAAAGGTTGAGTGGAAAAACTTAGGGATAACAAGTTACGGAGTGAGTTTTTCCGAACTTAAACTGGAGTAGGCACTAAATTTTGAAAAAAGGAAGACTTCCGAATACGGAAAAAACGGTCAGATCTCAAGAGTTCTTTATGCCTCTACTTGCTTTAAATAATTCAATTTAACAATTTTTCATAGAAGAAAACGACACAGTACACAACGTAAGACATTTATGGATTACATACAAATAAAGAATGAGAATACTGCAATAAAACTAACGCTCTGAGGCATCAAATCATACCTGGGCCTATTTTCAGTGTTTTTGAGCGAAAAATCGCCTACGAATCTAATCTTGTGGTCAATAATAATAGGGCGCTTTTCTTCAACTAAACATTTGATGAATGACCATGTATTTTATTAGATTACTCTTGAGTCACATTTCGCCTCTACGTCCCCATGATTCAAACCCCTATCCGTCAAGTCTAAATCGGTTTATCAACTCTCTTTTTCTTATAACAGTCCCGTTACATTTAAGAGTACAACTGCACCCATACCTCACGCGTGTCTCAGCCCAAGTGGTTCATATACATTACCACTCATACATACATGCACGCAGATACGCGATTGTCTTTTATCTGCTCGTACGCTTCCCTTTCACCTCCCTTTTACTCGCTCGAATCCTCATTGTAGTTTATTCTATATACTTTGACCCACACAGTTCTTTGTGTTCTACTTTCTGGAACTGTTGCTTGCCGTTGTCAACTGTTAGTTTCTACAATCTGATTCTAGTTCATTAGTTCCTATAATTGGTAACTCCTAAATTTATGACGCTTCGGTCCCTGTTACCTCAACACATTATTTAATAAAATCAAAATATCTGTTGTGGCCAAGTCGATAACTTTTATATTGACTACAACATAACTTACATAAGTATAACATGATTAATTCTACCTAGTGGATACTGCTAAAGTTACTTTGAAATTTTTATGTTATAGCAGTTCTGCAATTATGACGGCACTAACGTCCACTCTTGGTAGCTTATACGTGTACGCTTTCGAACAAGTTAGAACCGGTTTGTTGACATGATTTTTACGAATATATCAACAGAAAGGACCCTGACTGGAGCTCATGGTTAGCTTTTCTTCTACTGTGTATCTCCTCGTTTAAATTGTATTTTGGTAAGACAATTAACTTATACTCTGTGTTTGATTATATGGACAAAATAAACCAGATTTAATAATTATTATTATCACGATTCATTGCACAATGTCTGAAATAATTACCTTCTTAAATATTTAACTAATGCTAAAGAAATCACTTTCGATCAAATATGGAAACATCCATGAATTATTGAGAAGTACAATATATAAAAGCTAGCTAGGCTATCGACCTCCCATGCTTCAACCACAAAGAACTAAGGCAAGAGTCAAGCAAAGATGGCAGGGACAAATCAACATTCACTTTAAGGGGCCAAATAACAATGAACGTGCCGCAAAGTCATGGCGGTAGAATTTAATGGCTAGACTGAAGGATATTCAGAATAAAAGAGATGAGATGAGATACGTAACCCGTCTTCAAATAATCGACAAAAGCATTGCAAATGGTCAGTAAAAATTGCTGTTCGGATTAAGCAATTAAACTTTAACTTTATTAAGCTGTTCCTATCCTCCGGGTGATTTAGGATCATGCTTAATAATCCTTATCCTAGTTAAAACCACTAAACTGGAAAAGAAAGCTGTTGATGGCAATGCCATTCAAAATAACTCGCTTTTAGAGAAAGAATGCTCCCAAAAAATGGAAGATGCACTTCCATTTGCGTAGTTTTGAATACTGCGAAATTGCAAACACGAATTTTCGACTTAACGAGTGTGCGTATGTGGAGTCACAGCAAAGGATCATTAAGTCCATTAATGGATTTCAGCAATAACCGCGGGCAAACTAATCCCCAATTCTACTTAGTTGACAAGCAAATATATTCAATGAGGAACGCAAGGGTTTGTATATTATGAACCTGTCATACTTCATACATTGAGAGATATCTTTTCGCTGTCATCGCGGAGACAATGGTCATACCAGTGGTAAAAATTCAAAAGTCCAACGTGTGTTAAAAGAGCTATTTTTTTTTAATTTTTATATATTATGAGGAACATAAATCGTACAACATTATTTAATATATTGCCTATATATATTTAATAACCTGATATTTCATATCAGGTTATATTAGAAATATATTCTCCGATTGAAAAATTGCGAATAATTGAACCCTAATTAATCATTGTTGAATGTAACTAACACATGGTGGTGGGTGGGTGATGTGTAAATGTTGCATCAAATTTACCAGTAGAGTAAGAGGGAGGATGTCAATTTAAATTGATCAGCAAACTTAGGATATTAGAAGGAGAAGCGATAGGAGGTGAAAATTAGTCGCATTAATAAGACGCAGTCTAACGTGACTCATTAATAACGACATAAATCATCGGCCAAGAGCGAGAGCGACTTAATCCGGAACTGCAAGACAAAGAGCCACCACTAAACACTCTCTTCGGTTGAATCGATGGTTGGGAAATAATGTGCTCTTCTAAACCTTGATGAAATATCGGTGTCCAGAGAAACTTCGCACTCGATAATCTTCAAAATAAACCCAAAAAACCCTAGATATTTCAAGCCAATAAGATTTTTAAGTAAAAATCATTACCCAGCCAAAAAAAGATTCTAATTTTCCGAAATGAAATCCCCAAATTTCAATTTTACCTCCGTCCAAAAATGTAGTAGTGACAACTAATCGTCCTGGTGTCTATATCGCACTTATGAGAAATGCCTACTGTCACACTAACCACTGATGATTTTAATTGATGCCAATATTTTGATCCCCCCCCCCCTATTTTTAATCATGTTAGTTTCGATGTTTTTGCCCTAACCCGACCAACGCCGTTGGTCATTAATGTTCATGTAACTATTTATTAATTATCTAACTAGTGCCGATTCTATCTAATAGAGGCTTTCACGGTACAGTTTTGTCTTCCACCTATTTTATAACGCAATGAGTAAAGCTAATTAAATGGAAACAACACCCAACCGTCTCTTAAAAATCAGCTTAAATATGCGACAGACTAATTCTCCCAATAAATCTCTTACTTGATGATAGTTTATGATTTCCCATTGCGTATAAAATTTACATTTCTGACAATAAGTACGATGTTCAAGCGAGTATCTCTGAACCGTTCCGGTAACGGAAATAACTTTTATTTCCCTACATGCGAATCAAGTGACAAAGTGCATCAAAATTGCTATAGTTTTCTTCAAACACGAACAAACTTCTTTTCAAAATTAAGACATTTGAAATGTGACAAGTGGTAGAAATAAACTGATACTAACAGTAACCTAGGAACGAATCGTTTTTTTTATCCGAACTTTTGAAATAGGATTTCTCCATTCCTTCGAATTGGGAACAAACTCCTAGTTTCTGCTGATGAATGGAGTTATTAAATAATTAGGTCAGAAAAAAGGTTCACTGCACGAATCAGGTGTTAGGAGGTCAAACTAGGGGTGAATCAAAATAACAGGACTCACCATATACACACATATTATCATAGACCTAGAGATCATACGTTGAACATGTTGACAACATTTTTAAGTTGACCTCTCATCTAATTAGTCAATCTAATGGATAAACCTATGAGAGCCCGCATGTTCACATTCATCGCAGAGTGGAATTGAAATGGACAAGGAAAGTGGTAAAGAGAGAGGGAGAAGTTCTCACCTGTTGTAGGGGAGTAAGCCATTCCTTGGGGATGGATTTTTCAATGAAGGGCAGTTTTGTGCTCACCGAAGCCAATCGATTTATCCACTTGGGTAAAGTCGCTCCACAGAGGATCTAAAAGCAGGAAAATTATAAACTTGAAACGGCTTCAAAAATTAATACACCAAAGCGGAACCCATTAAAACCCATATAGTAGAAAATTTGGAATAGCGCTCAATATATACAAGCAAATGGCGACACATGACCGTAATTTAATTTATCTAAGAGGGATAGTATGTAAAGAAAGATGACATTTATTGGTTCAACTTTGTTTATGTGTTATATCTCTAGTGTCGAAAGGTCATTCATGTTAAGTAACAATGGATGTGACAGCAAGGTAGGCACGATGTCATTATATAATTAGATTACATGTTGGAATTTCGTGTTGGCAGACGTGGCAAATTCTGGAATGCTACAGTCCCAACTACACTCTTTTTTACGAAACGGAAGGACTGTTAAAGTGACATCTATCCTAGTGACAATCTAAGGCATTCGCGCAATCGGAAGAAGTTCAGATAATTTGAGAAATCACTCATTTCTGTCTTCGTCAAAACTAAATGCACTCAAATCTATATTAATAGTTTCGATACCCATAGGCTTTCCTGGCATACCCGTTGTAATCATACAAGCACGAACAGTTAAAAAGATACAAACTAGATCAAAAACACACTAGATTTTTGAATGGAAAAACAAATAAGACTGTAAAGTTAATAACAATTTCTTTTATAAAAACTATTTCATAATAAAATGCATGTCTGCTTAGAAAAAAACCCATGTGAGGAAACACACTGAGTAGATGACAAAAGAATGGACTCGAACAAACGAAAAAAGAGAGCCTCTAGGATGGATAAAACAATAAAGAAAATTCCAGTAGTGAGATCAACAGATGAGCACCGCACTCTGCGAATATATAAACTGCAGGCGAAATTCCCTGGGAAAAAACAGGCAGGTAAGAAATGATTATAGGGCAACAGATGCCTGAGAGATAAGATGAAAATTTTTCCAAGTCTACGACGGACTAAAATCGTTCTGGAAATTTGGACAATTCCAACTTTTGCATTGAATTGCGTTGACATATTGGATTTTGGCCTCTGTATGCTTTCTTATCCCGATGTCCTCTTTCTAAACCTTGTAACTTAACTTGGCAATAATATTGAATCGGAGTTAATGCAAGGACAGAATTTAACTACAGATATGACTTTCAACTCACCGTAAAATTTTTTTGTTTTGCGAAGAAATTCATCAACACGGCGGCTAAACATTTAAGCCATCTTTGATAGCGAATACAAGAAAAAAAACAAAATTCCTCCTCTTTTCATAATGGCACAGTTATGATTCCAAGTAAAATGCAAAACCAAGGTCGAATTTCCTCAACCTCAGCTCCACTTCAGGCACCATGAAAAGGAAGGCAACTACGACAAAAATTTTTTGTAAATCCTCTAGTAGAGCAAATTAATTCCCTTCATTATCATATTGCTAATATAAAAAAAAGAATACGAGCCTATAGTGACGATGCATTTTTTATTTTAGCGCACAAATAATTGAGCGCAACGAAGATCTGTCATCCGAAGATGCTATACTAATTGTACCATATGTGAATATAGCATAGAAAGAGAATATTGATTTTAAACATCAGATTAGGGTCTCACACGGTACAGTCGCGTCTACAAGTATGGATTTAGGTCAGGTAAATAACTGATAGGGATTACGATTGCAAGATTAGTAACTAGATAATTGGTGGGGGTAAGCAAACACTAATTAAAATGAAAAGGCGTTATATAAACATATAAAATACTCTATAATCAATGACGTGACTGTTTAATTAATCGATTTAATAAATTGAAATACAGCACGAGGAATAAAACAAAGTGAGCATATAAATAGAAAGGGAAATCAATCTGCACTCTTGAGTTTATAGGCTAACTCTTAATGAAATTAATAAAGGTTGCAGACATTTCAAAAATCTAATAGAAGTGTTACGGTAAAACAACCACCACCTATTCTATTAAACAAATCTCTGTCTAAAAAGAGATCAATTCTATTGGACCTCCTCTTTTAAAGGCTAAATTCTATATATCGAAGGAGTGGAACGAAAATAAACATCTTGGTTGAGATTTGAGCTATTAAATACTCCGATGGATTGTAAGAAGTACAAAAGAATTGTTCAAAGCCAAATAATTCAACTAGTAGTAAGCATAAACATAAATAAGAAATAAAGTAGGAAGAGCGCAAAATACCTCAACAAATGCACTAGAAAAGTGATTGCAGTTTTTTCTAAGCAAATGATACTGATCACCTCGGAATTCTTTCTCCATGGTATTGAGAATAGTACACACATCACGATAAGTAAAATCCGTGCAACCAATAATAATTGAGGTTCTGTTGAAAAAAGAATTGGAAGAGTTACTTAAATAAGAAAAGCTAGCAGTATAACCAGAGACAAGAGAGTTCACTTACTTGAAGGTGTAGTTAGGACCTAGATTTTCAGTATCCCTTGGAACCATTTCAAAAATTCCAGAACCACCAAATTGATGACCTCCGTAGCAATATTCTCTTTCGTAGACCTCTACGCCAGTGTGATAGACGCCTAAACCAATGTTACTAATGTACTCGTTCAACGAAGACTAAAGGAAGAAATAGTTTTAAATTATTAGTAAAGCTTGGATAAAAAGCAAATTAGAAGTAAAGAAAAGTACATCACACCTTATACAACAAAGTGAGAAAAGGCTTAAATTACCATGTCATAAACATTGACTATGACAGGACTGGAATGAGAATTCGCCATAATTCTGCAATCAAAAAAAGAAAAAAACAGTAAACTCCAGGAAGTCAGAAAATGGTAAGAAAATAAAATAAATACAAGAAGCTGCGGTATAAAAGTTGTAAGAACACAAACTCGAGAAATAATATTGGGAACGAATAACAGAAACAAAACATATCAAAAAATGGAACAACATAGATATGAATAATTCAATATAACGCAAAATTTAAAGATCTACAGAGTAAAAAAATGTAACTCAGTTTTCAAATATACTCCTTAAAGATGCAGAGAAAAGTCGACGACGCTAAACATAGATCAGCAGCGACTCCACTACTTGAAGAAGTGCCAATCGATGGAGTTGGCCGGTTTGTCCAAATTCTAAAGAGACAAACAAAAAACAACAATGCCATTTTAATTTATAAACAAAATAAAATTTTATTCATAAAATTTGATTGTTTCATTTTGATATAAGTTGTTAAATTCAAATGACAATAAAAAATAAGTCATAATCTATTTAAATATTAATAATTTTTATTTTGTGTCAAAATTTATTATATCTATATTTTCCAAATGATTTTGGATATTGTTTTACATATCCTTTTTAAAATCCTCGAGGGTTGTCTTCGTTGTCGTTGCTCTTGTCCCTCGTAGGTACTTTTTGCCTCTTTTTGTATGTTGGTTTTCTTGTATTGTTACCTGGACTCTTACCTTTGTTTGTTCATTCTTTTATCCCTATCTAAATTCAGGTTATTTTAGTAGCTTTTAAGTTCGGGTGATGAAAATGAAGAATTCAGTTTTGAAAGGATTTTTGACCCGTGAGGAATATCTAAAAGCTTCTAATGAGAATTTTGACTGTTACTTTACTGTTAATGGGCAGTTAATTCGTAGTTGTGAAGACCTCGACAATTTCGATGATCCCATTTGCATAAAGATTCATCCTCGTTTGCGTGGCGGTAAAGGAGGCTTTGGTTCTATGCTTCGTGCTATCGGTAATCAAATAGAAAAGACAAATAACAATGACATGTGTCGGGATCTCTCTGGCCGACGTATTCGAGATGTAAATGCGGAGGCGAAGCTCAAGGAGTGGTATGCAAACGCTAGTGAACGTGAGCGTGCAAAGTTGGATAGATTTCTTGAAAAACAGAAACGTCGTCGTGAGGCCCTTGCCAAAGGCCCTCTCCACGATCACAAATTCAACGACCCGGAATTCAGCAGACGAAAAGAGCACATTTCTGCGGAATTACAGGAAGCTGTGGAAGACTTGTTAAGGAAAATTGTTGCAGATTCGGGTCCAGCGGAACCCCCTAAGAAGAGACGAAAGCTCTGGATTGAAACAATCGATGGTTATGACCTTTCTAGTAGCGATGGCGCTGATTCTGATTCTGATATTTCCTCACCTGATTTGGATCCTGAGCCTTCTACTTCTAAGTCCACTCAGGATAACAGTAAGTTATTTTTATCAAACCCCATTTGTTTGCTTAATTTACCTGCATTGCTCTTATGGTATTTGAATTTTTTAATATCAATTTGCCATTTTGGAATGAAGTTCTCGAAATTATTTCCCATCTTTGTTCTCTTGGCTCTAGTCGAATGCATTAATCTGTTAAGAATTATATGAGGCTTCTCATAATAGAATTTCTTTTAAAATGGCTGCTGAAGTCAACTTATAAGAAAGTGCTTCCGGATGTCAATACTTATGGTTGTTGGATTTGTAAATGCGTGTCTTTAAGTCTGTGAATTTGTAAGGATGAATTTGGGTTTATTTTTGAGAAGAATATTTTTCTAGTTGTACTTAATATTCATCCTTATGTTCTCTTAAAATTTAAAATGAGAATGGGATTTAAAAAAATTAAATATAGTCAGATATGAGGCACCCAGAGGTGTTTATTTTGAGCACCGTCAAATCGGTGACTTTTATTTCTTCCGGGTGAGTCTGACTGAATGAAGATGGGGTCAAATGATTCTCATAAACCTACCTTTATTAACACAGGTTGGGGCTTACGCACATCGAGTAATGGCCTTGTTTATTTGTGAATAGATTTCTGAACTTTAGAGGAGTGGATGTCTAGTTTTTCTGATGTATAAATTTGAAATAATCAAAGTTTGCCAAAACAGTTGTGATAGTGTCAGGAATTTTTTCTGCAAAATTTTAACTTCTCATAGCATTCAACGAATCTATTTCAGGGCCTGTAGGAACTATTCGGATTGCGGATGTATCTAAACCGAAAAGTGATAAAATAGAAAAATCCAATCCCACTTGCAGTAAAAATGGATCCGTTGATGTTCAGGAACCAACTTCTCCGAAAGTCGATGAGCATCAAACTCCAAACTTTGTCTCCATTACTGATAAGATACTCAATGGTGTATCTTCTCCATCCGAGTTGGAGTCATATGGCTTGGAATCCTTGAAGCAGGCCCTTTCAAGCAAAGGATTGAAATGTGGTGGAACTCTCTCAGAGCGCGCATCTAGACTCTTCTCTGTTCGTGATCTTGATCCCGCAGACTATCCTGTCAAATTGCTTGCCGCTAAACCTAAGAAATGACCTCTTTTACTAAGTACTTTTTTGTCATTATTGCATGACTCCCCCCTTTAATCCCTTCCCTTTTGTCACTAATTCATTGCTGTACTGCTTTATTATGTCGTTTTTGTCGAATACTGTTTCACTTATTGATCTTTCATAGCAAATGACTGGTAGTATTATCTTTTCTATTTCGGTTAAGCTTTGAAAGGTTAGGATTATAAACTTAGGTTTCTCAGAGTTGAGTTCAGAAATCGGTTGCTTTTCTCGATATTGTATCAACATTTGCAAACATCCAATTTTTTAGAACTGCAGTTAGATTAATAATTTTCTTAATAAAAATGAGTTCGTGTTATCGTCTTGCGTTAATTATTCACGAGTTTTATTTTTTCAACTCTCTGCTTGTATATTTTAATGTTTTAATTGATTAGTTTATGCAGACCTTTAATAAATCGCTTGAAATTTAAAGGATCGACAGTTTTCCAAAACGCTTTTGCTAATTAGAAACGTTTCAATTCAAATAGAATTTCATTTGTACATTTATAAGAGCATGTAAGAAACAAGTAAAAAGTGGTTTTATAAGGAGTCCCTATTCCTCAAGAAGGGCACTCAAACTGATGCAGTCATCAGAAGAGGAAGTGAAACCATCTTCCTGATCATCGCCACCGTTTTTTGATAAATCGAGAAAGATATCTTCTTGTGAATTGGGAGGCTCTACGGGTCGTTTCACAGTCCCTGACTCGCAGTTATTGACCTGGTTGATTTTCGTTCGTGTAGACTGATAATTCCATCGAACGTTTGGCTTGCTCCGATTGCTAAATAATAGGAAATTGATGAAATTTGGTCGGCTAAATCACCAACTAACATTAAAGGGGTTTATTATTGACATTAGAATATTAATGTCTTTACAAGAATTCCGTCAAGAAATTCAGTACATTTAACATCTCTTTGGTGAATCCACTGGTTACTTATAATAATCATCCGATTATTTACTAATCTAGTACAAAGCGCACCATTCGAACATGTGGAAGCAGAAATATAAGGTTTCAATTTTGTGAATGTGGTACGGGGGTTTGGTACATTTATTCATTATCCAACGCATTCCACTTTGGGCATTTATTAATTCCATTCACCCGTAACCTTCAAAATTGAAGTCCCTGAAGATAGAAGGCTAATGTCAGAATTAGGAATGACATTCTTTTACATGACGATTAATTACCCCTGACTTTTGTAAGGCTTAAAGCATCCCGAATTTTGGCACTTGACATCGTTGGTGATTGTTATGTTTGGGATAAAATGATATCTTCGATAGTAAGAACGATTTGTTTCTGCAAACTTTTGTCTGCAATTGGGGACATTAAGGGCATGGATTTTGTCGGACATCCTAGACATATTAGATTGGTCATACCAATTTGAAGTTCTGTATATTAAACCCAGTGTGAGTAGACGATTTGGGAATCTGACTTCTCCTATGGCTTGGAATCGTGCCTCATCAGTACATTCCTAGTTATTTCAGTGACAAAGCTCTACAATGTTGGCCACAAGAGAGATGATGGAATACCTGTTTCTTGATCAGAGTGGCGCATAATTTTCCGCATATGAATATATTATGTGTAACTTTTACCAAACATTAACACCAATAAAAGTAGTTTCAAGCGGGAAAAAAAATACTAGTTAAGTTTTAACTTACCAGTTTTCTGTATGCAACATTTTTGCCGTAGAGTCAAAATTCGGACGATTCCAAAATTTTATGGAGAATTTGGGCGTTTTTCTCACCAAAGCACTTCCCTAAAAAAAAGATGAAGTAAATCCTTACTTTTATAACTTACAGTTTCCTCAGTTGGACTGTCAAATTTAGGATTTCTAATGACGCCTTTTCCAAATGTATAAGTACCAGGAGTATCTACGAAAAAGTTTATTGATGGCAAAATTATCTAACCGTTGAATTTATTAACCCTTAAATGATTCTGATTTCGAAAAAGCGGGACAAGTCGTGTCTTGCAATTTTGCGGACCCAGTGAGGAAATCTTTGCCGACTGTATCTGTTTTCGAGCCATTGAAATCATAAAACTATCAAATAAAGTAGCGGTCGGACTTACTTCAAATTTGAGGTAAAGCTACTTATTTTCAAAGTTAAAGTACTCTCCACCAAAAACTTGGATCTACATGGCACATACTTCGACGTACTCTGTGATTTAATGACTGTTCTGAGATAATCAGAGACTGAGGATATTTTTCCAACTACCTAAATAGAAAGTGGTCTAAAAATTAACAAGTATACATTTTCTCTTTGGTCATTCAATCTTTTCACATATCCAATAACCCTTTGCATCTCTGTCAGTGTATTCTGCAGCTTGCTGTCTAGATAAGTGTAAATTGTGTTTTTATTACAACACTTACTTATATTTTCAATATATTCAGCATCTGAGCTTTCTGCATGAAATTTAGATATCTGAAAAAATACTCATGCGAAAATGCACATACCATTGCATCTATTTCCGTTATTTTGTCTTGGATTTTATCAATTGTGTTTCTACTAAAATCAGGGAGATATAAAATTAAACCATACATAATTTGCATTTTATTGTCTCTAACGTTTAAAGGATTTGCAACATATTTTCGGTCATTTTCACTTTGACCTTGTAAAGACATCCAAAAACCGTTATTCTACGAAAACTAATTAAATAATTTTTAGGACAAACCTCCGGCTTTTCTGACTGTGAAGATTCCAGTGCACTGTCTCGAGAAGTCTGCGAACAGTAGCTGATGCCCAAGGGATCAACTTGGCTAGAAGAATATGAGGTATCCTGAGAAAAACAAATATCTCTAAAATTCAATTGAGAAAGAAGAGAATGGTACCTGTGAGCAGAAAATTTCAGATCAAGTCTCGGAATCTTAAAGGGCATTTTGTATTTTTGCCCTTTTGATTAAGTAAAAATATAGACAAAAAATTTGACTAATTTATATTTTTAAAAATTATTTTGATATATTTTAAGTATTTTTAATTTCAATTCGCATTACATTATAAATAATATGAATCAAATTATACCTTTTCTGCAATTATTTAACTGACAATTAGTAACATAATCTGATTTTCCAAGATTTTAATTTAATGAATTACTTGGTCTTGCTACTTGTTCGTAGCTTTTAACGTTCTAAAAATCCAACTGATGTTGAATAATATCATATAAAAGTCAAAAAATTGGAATTGAGAATAACACTTATATTAATAAAACGAATAACTTTTGAGTAGGTTGCATTTTTCATCTTTGAACCGATACTTCATTCCAGCTCACAGATATTGGTAAAAAATTAAATTTGCCTTTGAAACTCCAATAATTTAAATAATCAGAACAGAAATAACCAGATTCATCATAGTTTAGGTGATGAAGATATCGTTTAAATAGACCTCAAACTACGTGAGCACCTGCTTTTGCTAAATAGGATTTGGTCAATTAGGTTTGCATTCCGTCTCTTACCCACATAATTGATCAAAAATATACGATCTATTTATTTTTAGCAATTCCAGCAGATGACACTATAAGTGATAAAGAGTGGTATAGCACTTTTCTTCTCTACTTGAAGTTATTATTATTAGCTGAAATCGCTTAATTTAAATTCAGTTAGAAAATTTACATCTTTACATAGAATCAGAATGTGTCAGTGCCAGCGTTGGAGTTGTTGAGGACGCACTCTCAATGTGCACAGGTGGAGCGGTGCGCATCTACCAATTTAGAGATCACGAGATCAATACCCACCAGCTTGTAGTGAAAACGCCCATTACGTTTTCCCTCTCGGTCATCACTAACCTCTGGGGTCTAGATATCAAAATCCCACTGCGGCACCCTGATGCAACATCAAGACTGACATCAAGCTCACAGTAGCACTTGAAGCCCTCAATTTTTCCATGAAAACTGTCGTGTATCCATAAGTGGCTTATTTCAACTAGCATGATTAAACGACTAAAGTGATCCCTGCCTCTGCTTTGATAGAGCTCAGTTTCCTCCGATCAGCGGTGTCCGGAATAATTCTATGTCCTCAATGAACTTTAAATGTGTGTGTGTAAACGAACGCATAAATCCGCTACATCCACTCTAGCACACAATTTCCCACTCCCCTTGCTCTAGGCCTTCTCTCCGTCCCAATAAAGCTCTCCAACCAACGATTACTCTTTTCTCTGTCATGTTGCGTGATGAAGATAGCAAGAAGTTACAAAGTATAGCTTGATGAAGAACTAGGAGAAGATATGACACCGTAGCAGATAGCATATATGCAGGTTCATATCCATTGGTGTGAATGATCACCCACTCTGATTGACTTGTTAAACTGAGGATGATAGAATACGAGTATCTTTCAGTAGCAACTCTGTAATAACTTGAACTGTTTCTCTGTTGATTAAGCGTAACTGAATTAACTACAATGAAATTTAACAACGCAGGCGAAATTTATGCAACAATATGCATTTATGATCAAAAATGAAAAGAGGAATGTATAAAGCACCAAATTACGCTGTCAAATTTAGGTAAATAGAAGCTAATCTAGACACCACTAATATGAATAGACAAGGTGAGTCTATATATATTCTATTATTAACAGCGAAAAATAAATACGCATTAGTTGTTGAAAGTAACATTATGTACTGTATAATCGAAGTCCTTTTCAGATACTCCCATTTCCTTTTAGATAAAAGAAAGAAATGGATCACTCGCTTTATTCAATTAATAACCCCATATGAGTGTTATTGTTAATTTTGGTTAGGCCACTTATTGTTTACTTGGTTGTAGATTAGATTTACTAATAGAATATCAGTAATGAAACAAATATGGTGAGATATTGCGTTCATTTTTTTCAGTATTCTCTTTGTAGAATGAACACACTTTTCATCCGTCTATATTCGTTCCGTTTCTAATGGAAAAAAATCTCCCGTCCTATATGGGAACCTGTTTTTAGAGAACGCAAGTTGATCATGTTATACTGGTCAAGTAAATCGTTTATCTCGTCTTTGCGTCGATGAGTGGACCAGTGGCTACCTGTCAGGCCAGATGTTTCTCATGAGATCGTCTTTTCTCTAGCCAAGTTAAGTTTTTCCAACACTTCTTCCAATAGGCTTGGGAAGTTTACTGCGTCTACCGTATAGCATAATCCTCATATACACTATTTGTACCTACATGTACACTTTTGAACTAGTTGATAGGATCGAATGCGATATAATTTGTAAAGCTTATGAATCTGTTACATTAGAATAGAGACTGCCTCGTTCTTTTCTCTTTTTCTTCTGCTTTTCTAAATATCATGAGCCTAATTTTATTAACTTGAAGGTGCAATTATGGTATTCACGTAGTAATGAGTAAGGTGGTTTGAAAATGTAGGGGACAGATAATGGTCTAACGTACCCGCTTAGGAGATGGAGGATAGAGATGCAAGTGTAAATGAATATCCCTTAAAATACTATAGACTGAGGGAAATTGAGTATGAAGGAGATTGAAATCAATGGTATAGTGACTAATATCACTACCCGCAGCAGCATCGGAGAAGTCATAGACCTTGGTGTGGGCGGGTTTTGTAAAGTGAAGTTCATCAAGATGGAAACCTAACCTCACAATGCTAGAGGAATGGTGAATGATGTCCTCTCTTGTTAAACTCTATAAATATTAAAGATAGGAGAGCGGGGCTAGATGAGAATGGAAGGGACTCTGATCTAGTAACTAGTTCAATTTCCTTACTGTTATAAATGTGCACTGGACGGTGCTGAACAATGATGATGAAGCATTGAATACTAGTATGGCTGAGTATGGTGGGACCGGAACTGTTATCCCTTCGATCTGTCAGTGTGTGAGCTGAGTTTTATAAATCTGCGGGAATCACGTATGATCCGGTGGGATGGAAAAATAGAGGAGACGTCACCTTCTCTATTAGGTCTCTTACGTAGGGGACGTAAGGGAATGACATTATTCCTAGTGAGGTCTCGCGCTCCATCTATACTCGCTACGGCTGCACCTTCAACGTACTTATAGCACAGAAATATCCCAGATTAAGCTGTCACTCAACAACAAAAATGGAAGTGAGAGGAAGAAGGACCAACACAAAAGCCCCGTGTACAGGCAAAAAGTTGTTGATACATGACATATTAGATTTCGTCACCTTTTCCCAGATCAGTTTAATAGCGTAATTATTGCTTAGATAAGACATTTTTTCTAATGGACATTCTAGTCGCCATATTTCCATTCCATGTCTGTCAGTTTAATTATTTTACTACCTTACGAGCGCATGGTTCGTGAGTTGATCAGCCAGCTTTCTAACGACTTTAATCGATAATCCAGGCAACTCATTTCAACCACATTTTTTATCCAGTAGACGGATTTCGCCAAATATAAATGGAGGAGTTAAAGATAAATAAACAGAAATACATATAAAATAATGTAAAGGAGAAGAATGAAGTTAAGGAAAAGGAAGATAAAAACAGAATACTGTGGTAATATAATTTTATAAAATGGCAATGTATATAAGAGGAAAGGAGAAGATAAAAGAAGTGTAATATTGAAAGGGTTAGGTATATTTATGATAAAACCAATGGGTTCGAAGGAACAGATATCGTGAAGGGAAAAGGTAGATCATGAAAAGGAAATAATATAATTTACATATTATCAGTAAGATATTAGAAATAAAATGAAACGAAAAAAGAAAAGGAATAACAATAGAAAGTAGCCCTTGGACGTCTGAAATTGATCAAAAAGAAATTATTATGTTACAAATAAAATACTAGTAATATTAGTGTTAGAAACTATTATTATACCTTGGACCCCCCCATCTTAGTACCAGCCCCAGAGCTGGACATCATCGGTGGGATGTACTGCATCCATTCCTCAGGAAGAGGATATTATTTAATGGTTACACGGCCTCAACTAATACTGGAAGATATTTAATTCAACAATTAGTTTGAAAGAGAGATAGAAAAGGGAAGAAAGTATACCACAAAATTCTAATGACTTCCGACAATTACAACTTAAGCTACCAGAACCAGAATCCCCTATCACCCACCCTCCCCCACCATCCATAGTTATGGAGTACCTATAAGGGTGCGCTCGATGTATAAAGAATCAGAAAAAAATACAAAGGACTCCACAATTTTACGTGCGAAACCTACCACCCAAGCATTCAACTAACGCTGAGCAAGCCAATACCAAATAAATGTCTTAAGAAGAGTAATAAGGCAAATGTGCACGCTGACCCTAGACCCGACCCTTGAGGGAGCCCTTAAGCCTAATCGGGTTCTCTGCTGCCGTCTTCTACCTTGATCTATGCCTACCCAATAGCCATGTGATTGAATGCATGATCAAGGAGGTGTCAAACTTTTTTGATATTCGCTCAATCACTGGAAACTGATAATTTCTCGAATGTATATCCAATTTTCGAAATGCTGGGATGAAATGTAATGAATGAATGATTAAGTCAAGAAAATAGGAGAATATTTAAAGCCCATTATCGTATATGATGAATGAAGTGGTAATAGGCATTGGCACAGGCCAGCAGATTTGGCCACCAGGAATGGGATTTTACTTGCCAGTTTAGTATTTAGTGTAAATTCATGGTCTATTTGCCCGCTCACATCAGATAGCACATCTTTAGATTATCCATTCATTGCCATGTATAATTTTAAGTATTCTCGTTGAGAGAGTATTATGTGACAATTAGAGGTAACGAACATTTCGAGCTCAGTTGATCGACTTGCCTTAAGAATTTGCCTATTACATATCTACTTGCAAATTCAAGTTATCAAAATTTATTGTTTACGTTTAAATTGATTAAAATATTACACTAGACGACGTATATTGATAAATCTTGGAAATCAAGTCTACAGTTAGACATCACTTTACATAAGTAGTGTGGAACATTTTGCCAGGTAAGAACGATATCTTATAAAACATCTTGCATTAACAAATAATGAATGTTAAACAGTTCTTCAAGCTCTTCATTTTAGAACACTTGCACATTTTTAGCTTAGTGTGAATGACTCAAATTGGGACGGTGCGTGAATATTGTGCTGGATATACGGGAATGCAAAATTGCGGCTTCTAGAAGGACCGCTCATCCACCCGTAAACTAACAATTTATCCAAATTCGATAGACCGTCGAGTGTATGGAATGAATCTTCTCCCTAAAACTTAAATTCACAGAAACGTAACTATTGAGCAGATTTCCTTTCGTTACTCCAACTTTCAATCAAAGCCATATCACTTTCTTTGAAAACGTATTTTTTAACACAGCAGCAGCTGATCTATGAATAAAAATGGAATTTGTGTAGCAGATAACTTAATGAGATGCTACACGTTAATAAAATTGTCTTCCATCTTGTTCAGAAATGCATTTAGAAGCTAAGCAGAGGTTATCCAGCAATTAAAATCATGTTGCGGGATACTTTAAGTGTAGAGATGACTCTTGTTTGCTAAGAAGACTCTGCACTTTGCCTAATGCTTCAATGAATACAACACGTTTTTGGCTTGACGTGCTGTGAATTCAAGAATGTGCGATCACTGGTCGTTACAGACGTCCAAGTGTATCCATACAAGAGTGAGCGTGGAACCAACAGGGGCAATCACAAACGAAAAAGGAAAGTTCCAAGGTCAGACACTCAGGATAACGAATCTAAAACGAAACCATCCGGAAAACAAAATATAATACAAAGAAAACTAAAAAGGCACTAAATTTTTGAATCAATTTATCAAATTTAGAAGGGTCGATGAACACTCCAAAGTAAATTTCCGATTAATCGAATATTTCGGTAAGTACTCTCTTTTTATGGTAAAATTAACGAAATTATAAAGAAATAACTAAAATCAACCAGAATGGACGAATTGAATTCTTGATTACCTACAATAGGCACTATTTCCATCCCCTTGTGATAAATACGTCCTATTGACTGACTTGGGCTAGTTAATACATGCTATCAGCGTTGGCCATTTCTTTAGGATGCAAACTTGTGCTTTGAGATGAAACCTGGAACTACGTTACCGTCAATGAACATTTAGCATCTGCTCATCATTTATCGCTCTCTGAATTAAATTTATGTCAGTTGAGATTGGAAGAAAGACAAACATCAATTAACAAACTCTTTATTTTTCTCAAAGATGACTTGCATCTAAAGATTAAATTAATTAGGCCTATATACGTACACATAGAGAGAGATAAATAATAAAAGCCCCGATCACATTCACAAAGAAGGAGAATAGACGGAAAGCGTGAAGTCTAGTCTTAATGTGCATTATCATTGAATGGAAATAAATTCTAGTCGATTAAAGAGGGATTACGAGAGATATATAGAGACTTTTCTTCACGAGAAAGGTAGCCAATGGAGCTTGTAATGGACTCCACCATTGAAGGATTTGAATCGCTCTCATCGTCGTTTTCATCATTTCTCTTTCCCACAATCTCTCTTCCCAACTGAGAGACCGATGCAGCCATTTCTTGCAGAGTTGCCTCAGCTTCCAGGGAGGAAAGGAGCCGACCACTACTGCAAGTACCAGCAGGAGTAGTCGTGGTAGTTGTTGTATAGTTGGTAGAGGTGCTGATAGATGATCCTGTTCCAGCAGATCCTGTTGCTGCATCCTTTGCCGCCGCAGAACTGGAAGCATCCTTTATTCGAGCGCTTCTTTCATTCTCAAGAATTAAGTACACTTTAGTAAATCCATGTCAATTTCAATAAGAATGTCACCTATAACTAGTGTATGCTCCTTAATCGTCATTTCAATCAAATGACTCCTGATATACACTACCCACATCGTAGTTTTCGAGTTCTAGTTTTGATCCTTGTTAAGGTAGTTTAATGAACTATAGTCTTGCTAATAGGAAAATTGCATTCAAAGACATTTAACACAATTGCAAAATGTGTATGAGGAAAAAAGTCCCTCATTTTACCTTTTATCTCTTAATAATAGCATGCATTTTATTGCTAGAATTTCGATTACAATTGATCAATATGGTTTTTACAACAAAAAACAATCATCACCACATCCCTCTCGAGTCAACTGCAGTCTTTTTGCATACTGCAGGTAATCCAAAGAAATAAATAAAAAACATACTTCGTGTTTCATTATGTGTCCATCGAAGCTAATCACCTTTTCGTTTGTCATGAAGCCGTTGATGAGTGCAAATAACACGAAGACATGAGTGAGAGTATTTTGATCAAAGGTTTGCACGTAAATGTTTTCTTTGTTTTCAAAATAATAGCTGAGCCTTCAATACCTCTTTCTGGATAATCTTATTTTATTGCCTTTCATAGCAGCTTGCGATACAATTGCTAGTCATTTGCCTTTTTATTGCTGACGTATCAACTATTCACAACTGGCAATGGAACGTCTAATGGACGCTGAAAAATGTGTGGAGGAAAATTCGTGATGGTTAAGAGGATCCCTGAGAGATCACTTAAGGTTGAAAGCTTATACGAAGAAAGAAAGCAAGGTTGTGCATTTTAAGCAATTTCAAGTTAAATCAGTTTAATCGACGGGTTAGTCGTTAACACTGACTTTCAACTCAGTTCCAAAAAAAATTCTTCACTTTTTTCTATTACCATATAGTTTATCTGGTTACGAAACATTCTGTTGGTCACATAAAAGAAGTAAACCTCTCATTACATTTGTTAAGAAGCTGATTCAAATAATTCGCCACTCCTATTGGTTTACAGATTACTCTTTTCCACGCTTTGTCTAGGAATGAAAGGCCCATCACTGCAACTTTATTGACTAACCATATAGCTAATCACTTCCAATATGTCCTAAGTCATACGACCATTTAAATTTTCTTCATAAAGGACAGTCATTGAGATATAGGACTTCTACCTTCTTGACAATTAATCTAGACGGTATTCTAGTTATAGTATTATCTCAGTAAGTATTTAGGGGTATTATAGCAATTGGCTTGTATCAGTGATTTCTAGGCGTTAGGTAAAAATCGCCCAAAATATTTCTATTTAATTGTCGTAAGTAAGTAAGTAAATCAAAGCCCTCATTATGAAATTTCCGACACAAAATACCATAGAACTAATAGAAAAAAATCCTATCGTTCAGAGCTAGTGGAAAATCACCTGCAGATCTTCCAAACTGCAATTAATTTTACTGGAAAAGATAGGACTTACAGAAGAGATATTGGCGATCTCGGGAGAAATAAGGACTAATTCATTATTCTCATTAATAGAGAGAAGAAGAGAGAACCGCTGAAAGATACTGCGCGAATTAATTGCATTAATAGCATCAGAATTGGACTCCGTTGATCTACTCCAGTTGAATCGTTGTGGCAATAGTAGTGGCGCTGTGAGTTGCCTTTTCTCGCGTCTGCCTGTCGATAAAGACGGAAATTGTTCCGAGATTTCGCGATGAAATCTCTGAGGTCGACCAGAATGTAGCCCTCCATCACCAAATACGCTCTGAGGTCGACGGAGAGGTCGCTTTTGTGGCCGTCTCAAATCGCCATGACGACGACGGCGGTCGTCATCAGGACAATCTGCATGCTTGGGGGTCTCTTCGTATTGCTAAAATAGTGCTCATTTGCGTTAAATATTTTGCACCAACGATTGGCATGGAGTGTTTTTAGGTTAGCAGTCTTGTCTTTCATTCTCAACGTATTTTGATCATTCAAAATTAGCACAAAAAGACATCAATTGGGATCTCAATTTATACATTAAAAACCCTATGAAGACGAAGCATATTGTCAATTGGAGATTATATATTCATTTATTTTCTCATTTCCAATCGTTCATAACTAGAGAAGAGCCTATTTTTCTAGTCGTCAACTTCTTCTTCTAGCTTTAAATAGTTGGAAAATTCTTATGAGATTGGTAGTGCAAATAGTGAATGATGTAAAAATAAAGGAATTTAAAATAAATCAGGTACCAGAGCAGACTTGGCATAGTTGTTGTCACAGAAAGATCAAATCTATTTATTAGATCGCCTCAAATAAGGAATTAATGAAGCGTAGGATTAATGGCGAGATATAGTTTCCTAAAATTGTGAGAGTTAGCTACAAGGAGTAATGTGAAAGCACAATTTACTCGCAGACGACGCTTGAAATTCTAGACAAACGGAGAGCTTAATTTGCCAAACTAATTAAGATAAACGTATGTGATGCGTAAATCCAATTGGAGATCAATATCTATAATAGCTCTAGGCAATACCTTCCTATTCAAATTAAAATCCCTTCCGAAGGAATACAATTTCTCTTCAAGGTTGATCAATTTTCTTCGATATTTGCTAGTTTTTGATTGCACGTAGTCAATGCCGCCAAATTCTGAAGCAACTGAATGGATGTCAAAGAAATTAAGTAGTTTCTAAAAATAGAGAGACACAGGAAGGAAATAACAGCGTGGAAATTGGCAAAGCGGAGCTATTAAAAATGGAGCGATGCACGGCTATCCCCACTCGCGCCTCGGAGAAGGGCAATTGAGGAGTGTAGAAAGACATTTATGTAAAACAGATAAGGAACATTATGACATTGTTTGCATGAGCCGTTAAACAATGCCACTCAATAAGAACCTTCAGCAAAAAGAATCCAGTCCTTGTCAATCTCAATTGTACGCTTTCGCTGGTTTTGAAGAAATTATTAGAAGGGGTTAACAATGCAAACTAAGAAAATGCAAATGAATAAATGCGAATACAGTACACCAAATAACGGCCTCCCATCGCCTTCAAGCTACCTTCCAACATTGTTAAATTTCTCAAGGTAGGGAGGTTTTTAAGACAAAAAATTTGTAACCACAGCTTGTTCTCTATTAATAAATATAATATCTTCAAATTTAGCCTTCCCCTTCCATAATATTAGCAGATATGTGTCTTCCTACCCAACTGGAATTCATAAAACCACATAAACTTTGACTAAATGAGCAAGGTAAAAAATGCATGAGGCAATTATAAAGAAGGTATGATAACGAATAGACTTACATTGTTTATGGAATAAGAAATCTCCTCAATTTGACGTTGATGCACAACCGCAGCGGGTAGGGAAGAGACAGAGGGTGAGCGCATTAGATCCATGCTGGGTAAGACTAAGGGTATCTTTTTATGCTCCATCCTCCCCTTTTTTTTCAACACCACACTGCTTCGCTTGCGTCCACACACAACAGAGATCACACAAATAAGAATCAACAGGACTAGAAGGGCCACCAGTAACAGTGTGAATAAAAATGCACCAGTAAAAAGGGGATGATTGAAGTATTCGGTGTTGTTATTAGCTGAAGAAAGAGTTTTCGATGACGAATGGGAAAGTGCGAGATAGAGAGTGTTATTTGGAGGCCATGAAAGGCTAGACAAGATTTTTGTGGCACATCTCTCAACTCGAATGCTGTCTACACACACGCCATTGTAACCGTAGAGGGTAAAGGGAAGTGGAGACTCAGGATGAAAAAATTGGGTATCCAGAGGCATAGTGAAGTGTAACCACTGATCCGGTGGTGGTTTCAAGTGGTGTGACGACCGTCTTTGGGACAGGGAATGAAGACTAGATGAAGGACTGAAAGGTAAGGAAAATATCCAACTTGCCAAGTAACTCAGAAAAATTAACCTTTCTTTAAAAGATGGCGCCGTAGTAGAAACTGCTCGAGGACCAGGCATTCTTGTGGCTTCAATGGTCTGACTGGAAGAGCGGAATTTAACAGTAAGTTTAGAGGCATCATGAGACAAAAATCGAACGTTCAGAGCGAGGCAGAGACCAAGTTTTTGCGAATACCTTTCCCTCTCTCTATCAACAGTCCACAAAGACCACACAGGACCCGTTCCACCAAGATAAACTACACTTTCACTGCTGAGATGATTTTGTCTTGGTGAGGGAAGAGAAATAAACGCTTGCAACTCAGCAGAACGAGTGGATTCTTCCGACGTAGTATTCCCACTTGTTTCACCCCAATCTGCACAAATATAATGATTTGGTCTTGAGAGAGCTGGAGAACTGGCATTTCCAGTGCTCTGAAATAAAGGAAAAGCCAATATCTCATTACCTCATTCTTAATTAATTTAACCATACTGTCTGAGTAAATAGATCCACTAGAGGTTTTATTATATTATTTTGCAATCTTAAGTTATAACATAACATCGTGCTGATGACGAGAAGTTGAAACCTCTTGATAAGAATGACTATCACCATCGTTTAGTATTGGTCATTATTCTTACAAAACAATAAAAAATTTTGAACACTGCCGATACATAAATACTATTAGCATGGCACCTTCGAGAAACCTTTACATTTTTAAACACTCACATTTTCTCTACCATAATATTAATTGTAAGGTCACTTAGTTTCGATAATAAGACATATGACATTTTAAACACGTATTCGACACGCCGACCTTCCATTTCGCGAAATCCGATGGACATTGTTTAAAACTAAATATCACGTAATTTATAATTTTACGGTTGTAATCTGTCTAAAAATACCACTAGTCACATTCTAACTCACTCTTCTTGTTCTCCACAGGTTAAAAGTTCGTTTTTTATTTCAGTAAACAACAACAAACAAAAAATTGCAAGAGATAATTTAACTTGAAGCAATGTTGTTTAAAACTAAGAAAGTTACGACAGTTGGTTACAATGCCGTTAACATTAGGGTATGAAATAACCTTATGGACAAAGACGCAGTTAACTGTTTAAAAAGGATGAAATCGAATGGGAAAAAATAGGTCAGAGGTTTAAAACGGATATCGTACTCTGTAAAATACTAACCCTAATGAAAATACTAAAAGAGTGCACAGATATACTTTGAAGAAAGTACCATAACAATGCTTAATTAATGATGCCTCAACTATAGCTAAACTGCATGAATTACAGACGCCAAAAAGCTGCTCAAATAATAAGTTTGTGATTCGGTAAAAACTTATGGAAAATATTTTGAGGAAGATAAAGAGGTGATTACATTTAAAACCGCGTCTGAACTAAGTTAAAACAGATCTAAAGATAAAAGGACGACATCTTCACATACTCTGCATGATTCCAGGGCAATCTGAAAATGAAAACCTCAATGAATGGAATCTAGACTTATTCAAATAGTAAAAACAAATAAAACGAAAAATCTGTTATTTTTAACTAGCAAAATATCTTATGGTTTCACTGTCGAACAATCTAAGTCAAAATGAAATTCATTTTCTCACCCAAAGAGAGGCTGATAAGATTTCTTTCCAACATAAATAATTGTAAAGAAGTAAATAATAGTAAAATCATGCACTCAGCGAGATCACTTACTGATAAGTTCATTTGATCACGCTCCAAGAGACTTTGCCGAAAACTCCAGCCACCATTATTATGCAGTTGGCAAAATGTCCTATGGTTAAAATCACAGTCAATTTCATCAGACAGTAGCCGAGCATGAAGGTCTAGGTCGACTGGGTCAGCCACAACAGCCGAAAGACTCAATGGGATGGACGAAGAATTGCACAATTTTATATTAGAAGACAGTGAAAGAATAAAACAAAGGAGCATTACAACAATCCAGCACATTCTAACGTTCAGGAGAATCAAGAGTGTATTCAAAATCTCATCGAGGAATATTTCACGAAGCTACCGCTTGGGCAGTATGAGTCTGCATAGAATTATGTAAAAGAAAAAGAATATAATGGAAATTTACACACAGGTGGTTGCAAAAAACAGACACGATCTTTTATTAACATATTCAGACATTTAAAATTTAATATAAACATAACGAAGTCAATAAAAAGCAGTTAAAATACTAAGAAAATCAAAAAATATTACAAAACTATCAGTAACTACGATGAAATGAGCCCCCAAAATTTAAAATTTACCAAATATGAGACCCATTTCTTCTATAGATATAACTTATTATGTATACATCAAGCTTAAATTAATTAAAAGATATCAAATCCGCAGATTCCAAAAAACCCAATTTCATTAAGGCGGCTGAAGGTCGAAATTATAAAATCTACTAAGACCATTTGATTAATGTGTATAGAAAAACAATAATTCCGATGTTGTTAGAATAAGGTTTTATGACATTTCCAACGATGTTAAATCGAAATATGAATAATCCTTTAATTTATACTAACTTTTAACATTACTTCGAAATTGTCAAATGGAACAAAATAAAATAAAGCATATTGCAGCATAGAATGTTCGGAGTTTCATAAAAAATATGGTATTAGAATTTTATATTGACTAACGTAACTTTGTTAAATATGTGATAAAATCGTCCAATATTAAAAGAAATTAATTTAATCAAATTATGTATAAGACATTATTACATGCTTAACAAAGTTTAAAGTTTAAATTAATGCATTTTTATGCATGAATGTAATGCACATGCGTTCAGTTTAGTTACATGACAAAATTAATATTAAAGATCCGATTTGTTTAGAGAATCAAGTTGTCGAATCCAGGTTATTTTACTGAGCTCATAATTCCCGTGTTTAATCAGCGCTATCTTAATATACAGATCACAATTTTAATTCATTATATTAACTTATTTCTAATTTAGTGGTCCAGAAAATTGCCATCATTTTTTTATCTTTTGATTTGGAATGAATTTATATATAACTTAATTTGTGAATATTATTTGGATGGCAATTTTAATTTTTTCGGGTGTCTAGGTTTGTATTAAGAATGTATTTAATTGATTATTATTTAATTAATTCAAGCATCATATATTCTAATCAGCATATCTCACTGGAACACGAAATTTTGATATTATTTCGTCTGCTCTGGTCAGCAGATATCTATCAACACCTGGCGATTAGAAATGATTAACTGGCGATAAGATCCCCACTAAGATGTTCATAGATAGGCCCGCTGTATGTTTGCGTGTTTTTACATAGATACCTAAACAGATGTCGATCATCACACCGAGACACCTGCCTCCTGCCTGTCACCGAACTGATCTGGCGACAAGAGTAATACGACTTATTCCATCTGTTCGATCGTTGTGGCCCATAACGTTATCACACCATCCATGTAGCTGTAACATTTACCGCTGAATTAAGCATTATCGTAATGGAATTTTAACAAATTTCAGAAATATGGAAAAATGTCACATTTATCGAACATTATTATTTAGAATCTCACTGAAAATTTTAAGAAAACTCTGCGAACTGATGCTGTTAATAAATGATTTAATAATAATAAACCAATACTTGTGATAACAAAACGCCAGATTCTTGAATGAATGAAAAAGATGAGAACATTATAAAGAATTAAATGAAGTAATTTATAGTATGACTAATTTAGTGAATAAGTCTAATCACAATTTTTATGTAAAATAAATAAGTTAAAGGGGTAACTTTCAGAATTAAGGCACAATAAATCCTAAGCTAGTGAGGTTTTATTCACGCTTTTGCACCAATGTCACAATTAACTTTCACAGCCAGTTAGTGAAATTCATACTTATTAATAAGATAAATGGTTTAAGAAACGGTTCCCTAAAATATTTTTCAGTCCAAAGGGAGACGGGAGCAAAATGTTTTGCTTGATAAATAATGTGTGTCCTCATAATAATCTGAAGAACGAAAGGAAATACGAGAACAAATATCACGGTAGGTTCTGTCATATGATTAACCTTCGGTCTAACTTTCTGAGCGACGCTAATCTTCACGAATTTTGTTTTAGTTCTGCACATTGTTTCATTATCACTTGTTTGCCACAAAAATTGCATATGTGAGTTTAATAGGTACAAAATAGATCAGAGTGCAACTAATTACAAAACCAACATTTAGTCAGTTTTAAATGGAGAGAAGAAATTTTTTGGGGTATAGATTCAGTAGAAATTTGAAATGATCCTTCTTAGTATCAGACAAATCACAGAGTTCAAAGGCAGAATTGAAATGGCAAGCATAAGCCATCTAGTGAGAGAAAGACTTGCAGTCTTTGCAGTTCAGTAGACTTTTCACCAAATAAATCGAAGAGAGTTGAGACTGTTTCACCTATATTCAATGACACCTTTATAAATATTCAAATTTTGAGTTCTTTTTAACCTTTCATCGCCGATATCCCAGCGACGAAGAGTGAAAATGCAAACTCTTGCTGCCAGAGTGAAAACTATTACTCACAGTATAACGTAACTCAAATTAGTTTACTTAAATAATTTAAGGGCTAATCATTATTTCAATGACAGTTAGAAGAAAGCATAAAATAAAATATTAATTTCGTCAAGGGAAAATATTTAATAATTATTCATATTTATACTTTTACCCTGACGGGAACATCACAGGAATATTGTGGAGAAAGATCCTTTACCTCTGCAGACAAACCCTCAAACATTTTGTTTAGAATTGACACATCCACTGTTTCTTGAGAGACCCAAGAATTCTTTACTTTCGGCATTATATAAATTGTCAGAGATTGAATATACTATGTACTCACCACTTGTTAGTCCGGTATTAGACTCCTAAATAGCCACAATTACCCGAACTCAATGAAAATACAAGATTAATTAACTAACACAATCTACCCAAAATAATGCAAATCAACGACCTTCAACTAAGCATATTGTAATAGATATACCTTTTTGTAATATTTAACAACAATATTTCGATTTTATTCCTCTTTGCGTAAAAATTTTATTTTTTCAGCAATATACTATCATTTCGTTTTCGCCCGATATCATTAATGTTCAATCGTTGAAGTGATTGGCGGATAATGATGATATTGCCGACATCTTGCATTTTCAATCACTGAGCTGTGTGGTATTCAGTTCTAGCCACTTACTCATAAATTCTTATATTTTCCATATGAACTATTCACAATGAGTTCATCGTACGCTCTTTTTACTTCCATTCCCACTAACAGGACCCTTTGTGAAGTTATCTTCTTGGTTGCTTTACATTGTGGATTAGGGCTTCTCCTTGTTCAGGTGTTTTGATGACGTTAGGTCTATCGGGTCCACATCAATCGAATAGATGGAATAAGTCAACTCACTCATATCACCAGATCAGTTCGGAGGTGGAAGATAAGCCATCCAAATTTATTAATTAGTAAATTAGATCTATATACAAAACATTTCTTCGTTGGACGTCCATCATGTCTCGCTCTCGCAGTCTCGGCATGATGACATACACCCGTTTAGGTATCTGTGAGCAAACACGCAAACACACAGCGGGACCGCTTGTGGACACTGTAGTGAAGATCTTATGGCCAGTTAATCATTTCTAATCGCCAGGTGTTGATAGACATCTGTCGGCTATAGCAGGTGTATTTCCCGCAGCCTTCATAAATTGCCTAAGAAAAGTTGTCAGGACATACTTGGGTATTAAATTACAACCGCTATTGCGATGAAGCGGATAAGGCCAGATCGAAGAAATAAGTCAAGTCGTTTATACCCATAGATCAGTTCGGAGGTTATATGTAAGATTCCTTTTCTACATTTAAATTCCCGCTTCCTTATATTTCTCTTTATTGAAACGAATTTTTTTACTTTACTATTGTTAATAGCGTATAATATAAATCAATCTACCGATACGGAAGTGTGCGTCTAATTTTGACATTGTGATTTGGGTAGTTTTGTACTGTCGGGTTGTATTTATGACTAGTTCAATTTCTAATGGACTCTAAGAGCTGATTACGGTATCTTATAGAGAGTGGTAGATCATAGCACAAATTATTGACACAGTTTTTACTTAGAATCTAAGACTTTTCAACAAAGCATATTTGTGTTTTACAATGCCTACATTTAAAGTGTTCATGGTTAATTATGAGATCTTATATAAAAGATTAAATCATATTCTATTTAATTTCATTACATATGAAGTTGTAGTGAACACTGACCAATCCCACGTTCTACTAATCGTTTGATATAGTGTTAACCTAATGCTATTATTCCATTAGAAAAATTATCATCCGTAAACTCATTAGGGACACCCATCTCTGCACAAATATTTTTTAGTAACATGATTCATTTATTCGGATTGTAGTCACTCTCAATGCTAGATTCCATTAGAATTGTCTTACAATTTCATTGATATTCCTTAGCAGCGTCTTGATTCTTTTCCGTAGTGAAATAAAGTTAGATATCTATCTGCAAACACGCATTTAACATCGGGACGGCCAGTGGATACTGAATAGGAATTAATCATTCCTGATCGCCAGGTATCGATTGACATCTGCTGACTATGACGGACATTAAGTGGAAATTTAAGAGCAATGGTTTTTAGATGCATTTGATAATCCACATGAATTCGTTAAGAAAGTGTACATTCAAATTTACAAAGCTCAGTGATTTGCACGGTTGTGTCACTCTAGAATTTAAAGTTACAGTGTTCAAAATTGTCATAAACTTAGACTTTTTTCTTACCTATTTATTAGATTACCAAGATACTAACAGAATATTACGATACATTTAACTTTAGTTGATCTAAAAATGTATAATAAAATAAGATACAAAATAAATAACTTGTATTCATAATTTGTGTGCATTTAAATAGCAGAACATTATATTTATTATTTTGCAAGGTTATTTTGTAGACCTTGAAAAATCTATTATTTTCTTCTAAATAACTAGCGCCGAAAGTAAAAAAGTTGGGATTAGGTTTGTGTTTGTTGGTTGACTATGAGTGCGCATGAAAACGAGTTTCCAAAAGAAGTTGATGTTATTGTTGTTGGAACAGGTGAGTTTTCAGGGGAATGATGCTTACGCATTTAGGTCTCACGGAATCTATGATTTCTTCTAGCATGTCAGTCACAGGAAGTTCTGTACTTCATATCGATAGGTAATTCATCAATAAGTTGTTTTATTTCCAGACACAATTTTTACGGCTGCTATATGACTACTTTACGCTTCACTGATATGTTAAAGTTCAATGAGTATTGGGTAAGATTTTGATCTGTATTTAATTTGTATAGTCGATTCCTACTGTTCCAACCAATGAAATGACTCCAGCTGATAAGGAATTCAACCTCGAAATGTTGAATAAACCCTTATTTAAACACTTTTCTTCGGGTTTCCGGTATTCATATGTAAAATTTTCTTTACCAAAAGCATTACTAGCAATGTTGAAGTTGTTGATGAGATAGTTGAAGGAGTTGGTGAATTAACACAACGACAGGCACCACGTAAATGGACAAAAGATGATCTTGTCCGAAATCTCAGAAGAGCAGATTTTGATATACTCCCTCGAGTATACTCCTTTGTTTTCCTTTGAACCATTTTTTCAATTTAGGCTATTTTCGCTGAGAGCCCAATCGTAAATTCACTTGTTCGTTCCGATGTTTGTCGTTATTTGGAATTTCTCTCAATTAATCGGCTTCTATTCTTTAATCCCAACGGTATAGACGATCGAGTATTTGTAGATGCTGATTCCAAAGTCAATGAAATTAATTCTCGTCAGCGTTCTGCTGTCCCATCCTCTTTATCTTCTCTTCTTATCAAGGTATTCTACCTTATAATTGAGTGCATATCACTGTTGTTTTTTTTCTGCAGGTACCCGTATCTCGAGGTGATATCTTTCAGACTCGTGTTCTCTCTCTTTCTCAAAAGAGGATGCTGGTGAGCTTTCTCGAATGGTGCGCTAGTGATGAACTGAATCAGTCGTCTCATCTCGACACCCAAAATTCAGGTATATCTAGCTACCTATTTAACATGTTTCAATTTGTGAGTGTGATTCACATTTAGGGTTTGTCTTTTATCAAGTATCAAGTATCTCCGTATAGCATTTTTTACGAAGTCTGCTAGCATTGTTTTTTATTACAAACGAAGTTAAGGACTAAATAGAACTGTCTGAGTTTACTTTTCCTAGCTTTCGTAGTTTTCTCGCTAACAAAAATTGTACGAAAATTTTATGCAGCTCAAATTTATTGTTTCATTGGGACCGTGGCTGACAGATTCAATTAGTCATTTTTTCAGTCGGTTTTTTTATGACAGCTCTGAAACCTCATGCACTTTTTATAAGAAACCTCTTCTTATCTCTTTGCGATTTTACAGTTTTACTTTGTATTATGAATTATTTAGATGGACTACTGATGCATTACCTTCAAGAAAATCGCTCCTTGGATGCCTCTGTTTCGCGAATTGTGATCAGTTGTCTCGCCTTCTCTGACGACTCTATAACTCTAAAAGACGTGAGTTTCTTCTGCTATTGTTGGAATTGAGTATTCTATTTGAGCCTACCCAAGTGTATATTCATTTACTTGATTTAAGTGTTAATTTGTATTGTCTATGTAGTATCCCAAATCTTCTTGCAATATTATTATTCAATCGTTTTCAGCTGCGAGAGAGAGAGAGATAACAGAAATGTCCTGTATCAGACTAGACTAGTCATTTATTGACGTAATTTAGGTGCTGTTTATACCATTGGAATTAGTTGTTAATTGGGCAGACAAACTTGAATCAGTCATTGATTGTAATTTAACTTTCATTTACAATGTGGAGGTTATGATTCTTCAGACAACGGACGAAGTAATGAATGACCTCGCCATACTTTGACCTATCATTTTGAAGTGACATTTCGATGATTGGTAAGGAATTGTTCCGTCTTCCTATTATATCTACCTTTGATGATTCAAAATCAGCATTGATGCTCTCACGTAATGGTGTTTGTCGTTGTTTTATGCTCCATGATTGAAAAGGTATTGCGTAATAAATTTGTTTCCTATAGTTAATACCTATTCTCTTACTTCACTTCAAGTATCTTTCTAGATTACGTAGTGAATTTTATGTTAGCGCTAGTTTATATGTTATGGAAACCAGTCGAACGCTTCTTTTAAATAGTCAGAACGATTAAAATGAGTTAGAATATGGAAGTTCCTTTTGATGTCAGTGATACTGCTTTGTGTTTTAGGCGCTTCCTCGTTTTCGACGTCTCGTTTCTTCCATGAATCGGGTCGGTCCTTTCCCTCTTCTCTGGCCCCGTTTTGGCTGTGGAGAATTGCCACAATCATTCTGCAGAATGTGTGCGGTATTCTCGGGTATCTACTGTCTCGGGAGAACAATCAGTGGAGTTTATCCCATCGCAGACAACAAGCAGAAGCGATATCGCGTTCGCCTTTCCACTGGTGAAGAAGTTTCCACTTCATGTATTCTGATTGGTGCTGAACAGGCACCCACAGAGTGGATACTCACCCAGATCAATAGATGGATTGTAAGAGCTATTCTCGTGACGACGGGATCAATTTATCCCAACGGCCATGATTGCAATGATGTAGGGCGTGGCATTTTCATATAATTTTTTCCTGTCAGATCACTTTAATGCCTGTGCAGTTGAATGCACAAAGTAAGAACTTTAATGAACCTGCATTCCTTCTTGAAACCCCAGTTGAGAATCAAAATGGAAAAGTCGGTCTATGTAGGTGTCTTCAGATTCACCTATATGAATGCGGTTCTTTTCAGATCTTGTGCATTTAACTGCTGTGTGTGACACTTGCGTTGATGGGGCAGAACTCTTCACTACTGTAATTGATCGGCTCTATCCTGCCGGTATAGTGATAACTTAATGCTGGCCTTACAATATGACTACTTTATTAATCTTTATTACCTCGGAGTAGGCGATTCGGAGTCTTATAACCCCCAAGTGTTATGGAACTGCTTCTTCACAATTCCTGATCTTTCTGATGTGGCTAGTCATGGACTTGCAAGCGCCTACAATCTTGAAGAGGAAGCATTTATCGTGGCTCCTGGATCTGACGCCTCAATGTTCATTGATAAATGTGTTCACAACGTAAGTTGCGATATTGCAGTGATATAATATCATGTATTATTGAGCGCCTACTTTATTTATTAAAATTCTATAAGCAAAGTGCACTCATTAATCTAAATGATAACGTTCCATCAGATACCGAAATGGATATTTGCTCGCAAATAGTTGCGTATCAATTAGGAACGAAAATCATAAGAGCTTCTCTGACCGCGAAAAGGGTTGTAAAGTACCCTACTGATTCAAATTCCTATCACAAGAATTTCTATTATATACTTGGCGAAACAGGTGAGCTACAAGCAATTATCGTTAGGAGATGGACTCATGTTCCCAATTGTTTTTAATATTAATCGTCCGATTGTTAAGAGGTTGGTTCTCCCTCAGTCTTCTATCATAATTCATCATTGTTTTCATTTAATTATCCAAAGTACTGACGTGAGGGATATCTTTCATTTTTATCCAATTCATAAGAACATACGTTATTTTTCCCCATTCACAGGCGGAGAAAATTTTCAATGAGATATTCCTCCTTATTAATGGAAGGAGAGAGAAGCAAAGTGAACCCTCTAATGCAATAGGGCATGAAGCAGTTTTACCTCTGGCACAACACTGGGATGGGCTTTTCCCTCCTCGACCTCCAAAACCGGAAGACCTCGTCATTACGAGAGAACAGGAGTAGATCCCTACCGCTGAGTATTGCGTTGTCGCAGATATGGGCGACACCGACTCCACCTCTCAATGAGACCTTGTTGCTTCTTTCGCATATTTATACACTTTCCTTCGGCTAATTTATTTAATTAATAGAAATTACATTTCATTTTTAATATTAATTTCTAGTATTAAAAACATGTTGATGGATAGTGACACATTTTCCTAACGTGTCATCGTTTTTTCCGTTTCATGAATGATATTTAACATTTTGTGCTTTTTTCTTTGATTCCGTATTATTTTCGATAGAATAAGTGAATAGATACTGTGGATCTTTTTAAACTAAATTATTTTTGTATGATTACAAAAGTTATAAATATCTTCAATTTTTGTCTTTTTAATATGAAAATGACTTAAAGCTTTGCATTAGCGCTTATTCCACTGAAAATTGTTATAACCACCGAATATAAGCATTTCCTTTGGGTAGAAATCATGTTTAATTGTCTCGGTGCATCTAATCAAAGTTCGCAGGCTTCATTCCTCTTGTACTGAACTGTTGATTATAATGTGACGTAGGTAGGCTTAACGTTTTATCAGTGCGGACGTAATGTTCCAAAATGTATTGTCATAACCGGCGACAAATTCCCCACTGTGTGGATATCTATCTTTGTCCTAAAGTCTATTTCTGAGCGATATTAGCGGATAAAGCACTGGTTGAATCAAGTTTCATAACGTTTCGTTGCCACTCTAGGAAATAAATTGGAGAAGGTCCGTAGCTCAAACAACAGTTTTTATTGAGAGGATAAATTTGCTTATTTGGAATCTGGTATGTGGCAAATGATTAGCTGCCCGACTAGCCAATAATTGCTTCAGTGGAGTGCGAGTGTAGAAATCGGTAATCCAGTGACGGAAAACGAAGCCTGTGAGTTTCGACTGCGCTGAAAATAATCTGTTCAGTTTCCTAATAGGGTTGTTCAAAATGCCAGTGGTATTCGTAATTGGCCATTGCAAGGTGTATAGATTATTATCGACGCAGAAAATCTGTGTAAGTTAGGGATTGCATTACCTAGATATCAACGTTAAGAAGCTGTTATTTAAAGAGGGTTATGATAAGATGACCGAATATCTATCGGTGCACTTCCAGTGAACAACAGCATCAACCTTCGTGTGAACGCGGGTTTCCTCTCAGTGAGACGCCAGGATGCAACTGCTCTATTCATTAATGCAAGTACTAAATCTGCTTCGACGAAGTAAAGATACAAATACTGAGTTAATTTTGAAGTCTCACATATTCCCATCATCTCCCGCTACCATTCAAAACAGATATGCAATCGAATAACTTTAAACTGTCACATATTATGACATCTTGTGGAAATAACAGGAAATGACTAAACTGTCCCTGAAATACATACTCTATCTTGGCTTTGAGTTAGGAAAGATAGTTCGTAATAAACATAGTTTCAATCGAGTATCCATTGCAGACGAAATTCTTATCAATGGCTAATTTCTAATGTAGTAAGGGTTCCTAGTAAATTAAAAATGACATGCTCAGCACAATTTCATTCATGCGCTCTTTTAAGGAGTGGAGCGCGGGTTCTTTAAAACAAATAAAGTAATCCATGCAACGTAAACCAATACTCGACAGTCCATGAGGATGATTCATGAATTAATATCCTCCTGACGGAAGTAAATAAAACTGAAATTGATACAAAATGGGATCAACTCTGATTTAAACGTTGAATTCTTGGGCATTTTGTTTGCATAATTAATAAAGCTAAATTATTCAAGAACTTAACAGTATTTTGTTATATATCTCAGATTAGAACTATTTTTATTTCCAGTAAAGTGGATGCAGTCGGAGACCATATAACTAAATTTAAGCATTCGTGGAAATTAAGTAGATTAAGAATAAAAAATTACTCTCACTAGATTAAATAAACGAAAAATTTGATATTACAACTTTTTAGGACTAAAATTTGAATAAAATTCCTTATGCATAATATTTTTCGATTTTTCTGGCTGGATAACTAAAGCCGCGATACATGCCAACCTTTACTTATGGCTGTTTAATATAGGAAAAATAGGGAAGAAAGTAATTCTAATGACAAAACCTGAATAGATAATAACTATGAAAAAGTCTCGAAAAGTTAAAATTGCCTAACGCTCAAAATTCAATGGTACTAAACGTTAACAAAATCAGGTTGATTACGGGATCTATTATACTGATGTGAAGAACAAATCACAACTTACATCAAACCCGTCCCCCAATATTATTTAACTGCTGACGTCTACAGAAAAGGGGAAAGACAAATGGTTTTGCTGGAAGAACCTCTGCTACAGATATTTCTGCTCCAAATACCCAACAAGAATCTCTGCATCAAATCGATATTAAATTCTAGGAACACAGATTTGAAGACAGTTTCCAGAATTTTCCCTCATGTCCATTAAGAGGTTAAACAATGGAAAAATGTATCATCTCCAAAGTTTCATATTATTCCTCCCTCACAAAAACGCAGTACTAAGTACGACTTACTTTATTATTCAAAGTTGATCTAGCGAATATGAACAAGTGGTGTCAATTGATGAGTAAATGATAGGTTAAAAATATTATTGAAATTATCATTGCAAACGTAAATTAGACGTAAGAAAGCAAGCACATCTGAATGCTATGGCGAGCCCCGAGGTTTTTGAAGTGGAGCTGAAGATGATCTTGAGGTGTGGCTGGGTTCCTCTTGAGCACTAGAGCTCGATGGCGCAACGGCTCCAGTCGGAAGAAGAGCAGATCGGATGAAAGATCGCCGATTTGAATGCTGTTGATAGCTATGCTCTCTGGTCAAGACAAGACGCAACACCGCCGAGTAGTCGTCAGATCGCAGAAAACGCACGTAAGAATCTGACTTCATCAGCTTGTAAATCTGTTGTTTTGCCTCCACAAACACAAACCGAGTAGGATTCTACAGAAAGAAGTAAGAGCAAAGCAATTGTAGTACCTCACCATTTTCCTTTTATTTCTAAACACTTCATTTTACCCTAACACAATCATTATATAATACTCTCTCCTTCCCCCCCCCTTCCCATTGACTTTAACTCCAAGCATTAAAAATGAATTTGTCATGATTCTGACGAAAAAAAATCGTGAATATAGACAGACAAATATGCTATTGATTTGGCTTGAGAACCTACGAAAATATGGACTGTGATATTTCTGTGCCAGAATTTCTTCGACTCTACGTAGAAATAGATGAGAAGCTGTCTGAACTGATTTCCAGATTCAATAATAATAATGAAGCCGCAGGTGAAGGAGGTAAAAACCCTTCTAATAAGTTACCTATGTTAGCTAGAATATTTTTAAATATGAGATAATGTACTACACAATATATTTACTAGTTAAGTAGCCATTCCGCCCATTTCAGAACTTTGCATACATTTTTTAATTTAGTATGCTATGATTCAACTTGAGTTTATCCATTAGAAAGATTGAAAAATATAACAGCTTGAGTTGTGGTTGTGCCTTTTTTACCTTGAATAAATTTATGACTTGAGATATTTGAGAGAGCACAATTTTTGATTAGAGCTTAGCTCCGGAAGTGATTAGGAGAAAAACGCACCAGAAGGCATTTTTGAAGAATGAAGTTTACATTCGTTTGTGTTTCTCTGATCACACACTTATAAACTAGTTCAAATTACAGTTTCATAATGAAAAAAACATTGACCCGGGAACTGACCGAATTTTAAAGATTGAGTGATGTGGAGTAGGCACCATATTCAAAATTGGCGACACTAGCTAAGCGCATTTGACGGCCTCATTTTAATGACCAGAGCACAAGCTATGATTGTTCAGTTAGAACCGAACTAAACAAAGTGAGTTGATGCTAATTAGTCTCAGCAGATGAAATAAACTAATACCAGATTTTGCACTTTATCAGATGTAAGAAGCAAAGATATAATTTTGGTCGGGATGAATTAAGGTAGTGATTATGTTGAATAACCATACCTTGACAGCTTCGGCAGTGTTTGCTCTGGTAATACAGTCGATATTGATTTCTGATGGTGCATTCGGTGCAAGGAATTCCTCGTAGATGCGTTGTCCAGAGGCCTTGAGATTATATATTGGTGAAAATTGATATGCGTTGACACTCAGCCAAAAACGCAAATTCTCTGAACTGAACTCCTTCTCAAGAAAGGCCTTAAAGGCCTGACAACCATTGGGATCCCAAAGAAGATTATCAAAACTTGTCGCCCAAAGACGCACCTAAAATGCAAATCACGTTAACATGGGAGACTGAAGATGTTTTCTTGTTTACTTTAGGATACCATTTTCAGTGGTCTGAATCGAAGTGCAATGATCTGGAAAACTCAAAGGAAAGCAAGAAGGAGCTAAAGGAATTTGTCATGTCCAACTATGAATATAGAATTAAGCGGCATCATAATGCTGCAGTAGAGCTTAGCCTCATGTCTATTTTATGTACTCTCTTTATTATTCATATTCTGCGACGAATTCAATAATGCAGTGAGGGAAAAATATTTTTGGGTGCTCACATTTTCCAATACGATTTATAGGATTCTAAATTGTGTGATCATTTTTTCTTCAAGGGTTGGAAAGATCACTTAATTGTCAAGATAAGTGGTGGAAGGCACTTCCCTCCAATAATTAAATATGATTAGACACGTTTAAACCTAATTGCACACAAAAAATCCAAACAATCAACAATAAACGGATGAGAGGTTGTGAGATCAAATATTGTATATTTTGATAAATTTATTGAGGTAGAAATACAGTAATTAAGTAGAAGCGCAGGTATCAGAAATCAAAAAAACTCAAGTAAGTAAAGATTCAAATAGATTCAATTCAATATGTCCTCCATTTCATTCTGCAATTAATTGCAGACTTATTTGATGACTTCAAGTTAAGTCGGCTATTTCCTGAGGCCTCTGTTGTAAATATTCCTGCGAAACACAAACCTATTCTTGATTTAGCCCATTTTCTAAATCAGGGTAAATCGAGGCTGGTCATTTAGCGGTCCTAAAATGGAGAATTTAGCCACCTTGGATTTACGGTTCACAGATTGACACCCAGGCTAGCGCTAATCGTTTGTCGAGGGATATTCATCAGTTACCTAGGACCTTTGCATAACCGAAACGTCATGCATTCTTTAGCTGTAATCGTTAAATAAATTAATTACAAGTTAATGTTACAAACTGCTGATATTAAAAATTTACCACAGTTTGCAACATTAACGTGTAAATAATTTATGCAGCGAAAGGAAAGACAAAGGCTAAATTGGGTATACAACGCCCTTCCAGTTTCTAGTCTCAATATATTTCGCTCTTCCCCTATTTGCCCGTTCTGTCCTCTCATTGGCTCATTTACTCCTTCTCAAGCAAGTTTAGTTCAGTGTAAGGTCAACTGACCAATACGTGATTAAGGGGAAAAGAAAAATGCAAAAAGGTTGACACCATTAAAACTAAAAAATTTGAAGAATGAGTCATATAAGAGAGGAATTTCGCAATTCTCTTAATTATAATTATTCAGCAGAACAGAAAAAAGCGATTTTAAATTGTGAGAACTGAAATTGGTTAACTGAAAAGAGGAAAGGGATGGAAAAAATAATGAGAGCAAAGTCAAGACATCACAGAATCTTACTTCATTTGATTTTTAGATTTGAATTGTACAGTATTTGTTTAATGAGTAGTTCACGTCTCGAAGTTCAAATTTCATTACTTCTCCCCTGAATTGGAGCAAATTCCTGTCTACGATGCAAAATGTATATTGACCGATTTTTAATTGTGGCTCTCGGTCTTGGCACTTCAATAAATTTGCTTTCCAAAATGTTGAAAAGATGCTGTAATTTTTAAATAAGCAGAACTCATAGAATATACTGTAGTCAAAAAAGACAAGTCACAAAATTTATTAACAGCGTTAAGAAAATCGAGAACAACTAACCAGTGCACTGTAAGGAACTATTTGAAGTAAGTACCCCAAATCACGAAAAGAGAAAAGGAAAATATAACCACTTACATATTTACAAGAGGGAGTCTAGAATCCGAACATCCTCAGAAACATGATACAATAAACAATCCTGAAAATATTAATCTCTGGAACTTCTTTCGTAGACAATCTCAACGTGTATAGATATACTCGCTATCGACAAGGTACAAACTGCACTAAGTTAGACAAATTTGCACTATACTATTCAGACATATGAATGTATTGCTTCGTAATCAAGGATTTTCCAGAATATAGCCCGTGATGGATCCCCAAAATCCCTCAGCCACTCCAATTGAAATAAAAGTATAAGTGAAAGTAGAAACTATACTAAAAGAGAAGGGGAATAGATACACAAACATTATCGTATGGGAATAACTACAGGTGGGCTGAGGATCTCACCTAATACCCTCAACCATCTTTCTTTACTTTCTTATTTCATTAGAAATTCCCCGGTAAAAATTAAACCAAATTAAGCCTAGACGCCTTCAACTATCACAAACCATCCATCTCATCGTAGATCAGGAATTTTCAAGCGAATATCAACTGATCACCTTCGGAATAGAATTTTAAAAATTTACCTGATTGACGGTAGGAAAGGGAATGGAGGGATTATCGAGGACATCGGTGTGGGTTTCAGCAAGGGCAGTTGTACTCAAACATGAGCCAATTGGAGTGGAGAGGAGAAGAGAATCACATGTAGGTAAACAAACAAGAGGTATGCAAGGTGATACCTCAAAACTGCTCGGGTGATTCAGCCAAGGCGAGCTTGTGAACGAAGATGTGGTAGATCCTGGACCAGCACTACAATTATTCACAAACCAATCGTAGGAGCTACGATTAGCCGTGAAGAGCAGCAGACTCTCAACGGATTTTTTGTTGCTCAGTCGGAGATGGGAGTGAGGAAGCACCTGAGGAGTTGGTTTCCTAAGATTTGGTGGCAACGTATGCGCAAATGGAGGCGAATTAGAACAGTTGTGGCCTGAAATTTGTGTGAAAAATAATCAGAGTAAAAGAAATATAAGACTAAACCATGCAAATAGTAAAGTCAAATTACCTCTGTGAAGTAAAAAGCTACTGTGCGCCCGTCTCCAAGAAAGAGGTTTCCGAGTCAACAAGCCATTCCGCGGAAGGCGCTCTTCAAAACAGCAAATTCTGCTTGGAGGTGGACGATGGACTCTCCAAAATGCCCGTTCTTGTGCTTCCAGAACTATTTGATCACTCTTCCGTTTGTCCTTAAACAATCTCATTTGATCTGCCGCTTGCATGCATATGAACTCCCATTTGTGAGAAAGAGCATTTTGCAGACGATGTAGAGCTGTTTGTTCGTAATCCTCTAGACCATGTTTCTGACGTTTGCATAGGGTGCGTTTAACAAGGTATATAGCATAATCGATTGAATCAGGTTTGGGAATCTTAGATATCCAATAGTAAGGCGCCTGAAGAAAAAATGGGATAATACAGCAACACATTACCTGAAATCGATAAAATGCGGTAGGATCATCTTTAACAATGTTTGACCTATAATCCGTAAGGGGATATACATAGCCATACAATAACAAAAGAAGAGCAATATGGGCTGCCTCCTGGGGATGGTCAATGCTAAAGTAATTTTCTATCCAAGAAATTAAATCATCCCCAGTTACAGCTGCAGGAATAGTAGTAAGAAATACCTTTTGAGACCTATTTCTTTTTAAATGTTAATCCCCACTTACTTGAAAATAATTCCCGTTTCAGATTCTTGCATGGCTTCTATCATACGCTCGATCTTCTTAATCTCATCGAATACTTCCATTTTCTTCTCAAAGCAAAGCAAAATAAAAACTCGAAACTTCAATAACACTTCAAGCGACGCGGGTCCAAAACATTAACGGAAGTAATTTAATTTGTGCATTTGAAGTGAAAGCAAATGAATTTATCTAGCTAAGATCATAAAAATTTTCCTTAAATTAATAAAAATTGAACGTTGAAGTATTTTATGGTTAAAAATATGTCAATAATGCACTTAATCTGCATAAAATTTATCATATTACTTGGGATATGAAGATATTGATAAAGTCACGTAAAAACGTAATCTTCATAACTTAAATAATGACATGTTGTATATTTCTTCCTTTTAGCTGAAATTCTTTAAAATACTTGGATGTGACCAGTCTGATGCCATATATTTCATTATAAAAACGTTTCGGAACTGACATTTTTTGAAAAAAAATTGTTATAAATAATACATTTTTATTCTTATTAATCCTTTAAAAGTCAAACTGACTTTTGGAATAAAATGACATGTTTTTAAGGCAAGCCGAATCATCCACTTTTTACATACAAGAAAAACTTTGTAAAGTTCTGATAAGTAATTCACTGTTGAATTATCATATTTATATGCAAAATGTTAATAGATTTCAGTTTCACAGAAAAATTATATAAAATTTTGTGCAACTTTCCCCAACCTCATTAATGGATACGTGTAAAAACCCATCTTGTAACATAAAGATAATACTGAATCCTCCGATTCTTTATAATACCACAACTTTCACAATAATTACTGTAATAACGTTGAAAGATCTATCGAGGCCACATCGATCGAATAGAAAGAGTAGATGGAATAAATCAAGTCACCCATGCCGCCAGATCAGTTCGGAGGTGGCAGGCAAGCCACCCCAATTTATTAATAAGTAAATTATGTTTATATACAAAACATTTCTTGTTAGACGTCAGTCATGTCTCGTTGTCGGTGTCCCGGCGTGATGACCGACATCTGTGTTGATAGACATCTGCTGGCTATAGCAATTACATAGAATGTTTTGTTACTGCTTCTCTTTGTTGTAAGATGATAATTGAATTGAACTATGTTTTGGATGACGAGAAAAGTGATCGCTGCTCATCTGTCATATAACTAAGAACCAGTGTAAAATTTTTTTTATAAGCGGAAAGAAATCAAGACGCTGATGACGAACATCAATGAAATTGTAATGCAATTATAATGGAATCTAGCAAAGAGACTGCCAAATATGAGAAAATGATATTTTTACCACACAACTCTCACATGTTTTTCAATTTAATAGGCCTCCAAAACAAAGACCGGATATTGGATAACGTCATGACCGACCAAAGGGTTTGTCTCGAATCCCCAAGATGGATATCTCATATTTCGATAGGAGATGCTATAGCCAGCAGATGTCTATCATCACCTGGCTATTAGAAACGATTGACTGACGGTAAGTTTTCCACTATAGTGTCTACAGGCGGTCCCGCTGTGTGCTTACGTGTTTGTACATAGAAACCTAAACGGGTGTCTATCATTATGCCGAGTCTGCGAGAACGAGACACGATGGACGTCCAACGAAGAAATGTTTTGTATATAAGGCAATTAGGTGTTGTTATTGAATTTGAGAATCGGAGCTGTTTGGCACTAAAGCATTATTATTTTTCGTTGATGTATTAAGGTGGCCTTTTGATTATCTCAAAATTTTTAACCAAAATGATGGATTCAATTAATTATTTCTCTCTACCCCCTGCCGAAATTAATCGCAGAAATTATATTTATTTTTGTTAATACGTGGACCAGCAGAGTCCTCTCAACAAAAGGGACACCTCAGACATGATGTGGTGTATACGGAATACAATGATATAAATCAAATTCAGTTAGGATCCTTCACTATCGACGGAGTTCAGACACTCCCTGCATAATTTTCAATAACCTTTATAGTTAATGCACTATTGTAAACTAAATTTCTAATTATGTATGTCATACTGGATACATAATTACACTGTCAATCACTAGTAACCTCGTCTTCTTTTACGAAGTAGTGTTGACATTGCAAATGCAAGGAGAGTTGCTACCATTTGATTATGTGTGTAATGTCATTTTTCCACCTTTTTTATTATAATCGATAATGGTTTAGTAAACATTAATTAATAAAAACTCTATGAAACTCAAGATAAATCCTCCTCAAGACACGTCGATTTGTTTATACCCTAATTTAAAAAATCCTTTCAGGGATTTATAATGATAATTTTGTACTTAAACGCAAAACTACAATCTAATATTCAGTTTTATGTATTTAGCAAAATTTAAATGAACATATTAATAAAAATTTAAAAATTAAAACTCGATTAAAAGGAAATTAATTTTCTTTAATTTACATATAACAAAATCGATTGAATAAATTTCTAAGACCATAGGAATTGCCGAATAATCTATTCGCTTTAAAACATCAAGACAACTAATGTTGCTTCAATAGAATCAATGTAATATTATTAATCTTTTATAAATAATAAAAGCACATTAATAAAATTTTACAGTAATTTAAGCAATCGAAAAATGATTTTTATATGTTGTTTGAATTAATCATTTAGGTGTATGTTGATCGTTGTTGCGATGTTTTTCTCAGTCACTCTTTATGCTCTCAGCGCTTGGTGGTGTTTTCTCTTGGTCCTGTAAGTGTCTTGCTTTGTTAACAGTTATCTAATGAAAGACGATGGTAGTGAGATACAGAAATTTGCGTCTTGCTACACCGTCTTTTCATAAGATACTGCTTTAATCGTCTGGAATGTAGGCATTGTTCGTCGTCAACATTGTCTGTACACATTGCTTCCTATGTCACAGCCAATATTGATGAACGAGCCAAGCCGTATGTCATCACGACTTTTTATCTGTTGGTTAGTGTTCCAGGGGTAGTGACTTACTTTGAACTAGTATCACAGCCCTGCTTGGGACACATGCCAACAGCCCAAACATCGGTTATTAGCGTCCTTATTGTTTCATCATGCTTCCTGGCACGGTGACAGCAATCAAAGACCCTTTATGTACCGCTCCCCTTTGACACTAAAAATCAGGACTTTTTGTTTTGCATGCTACAAGGCTATCTTCGCACGCATTGTGGTAACTCTGAAAATCGTAGCGTTTGTGGTTATGCTCTGCAATACTTTTTAAAGTTAGTTTTTCTTGGATGGGTGGACTAGGTTGTTTAATTTTGGTTATTTTAATAAGTTAGTGAATGCACTTGTGTTGTAGCAGCGGTCGCATTCTGTACGATCACTTAATTTCATTGCATTCACTCTAACAAAGAAGAGTAAGAGGAACAAAGAAAGTTACAGGATTTGTGGCCGGGGCTTTCGCACGCAAGTGCCTCAGTCGCGTCCCGCCATTGCTTACGTCTGATTGGTTCGCACAAGTCCAGTTACACTCCACAGCTGCTTGGTAGGTGTGCGTACGTGTGTGTGGATTCATTGGCAGTATCGCTGGAGAGAGGAAGGGAGAGAAATCAATACGTCATCTCGGTAGCGCTTGCCAAGTTAATGCGCGCCGTCGGTTTGTGTGTGTGCGCTCTGTCGGCCAATATGTGCGCATACGTAGCGTTCCTCAAATCGGGCACGCTGTTTATTTTTGAAGAAATACTTTTACCGCAGTTGAACAACATGCCACCGGTTCCTTGTAGCATTTAGAGATTCCTGTCGTAAACGCCTCTAGGTCGGAGTCATTCTGTGCAGATGTTCGCTTAATATGTGCCGACGTAAATTGAACTTAGACCTTATCAGGTCAATGGTGTTGAAATAGGGACAGATTTAATGATTTTCCTTCACCTTAATTTTAATAAACGCCGCTAGCTAATGATTTGTCGTAATCCGAAATTAGGACATTGCGTGATATTTGAAGGCCGTTGAATCATTTGGTAAAAGTACTGGCGCTTGGAGATGCTAAGTCTAAGTCCCAAAAGACAAATTGGGTTTAGCATATGCGGTTTGGCGATATCGCGATCTGCTTAGTCGGACAAGGCGGCGCAGGACAGCCTATCAATCTTAGTTTGCTCTAGTTCATACTAGTGGTGACTGATCTTAAGGATGAGAGTGGCGCAGATGCCCTATTTGAGAATCTTGTGTAGTTTGAAATGTAAGCTTTGTTCTGCTATTAAAAGAACTAATACTGACTAGTAAAATGTACGAATATAAACTTTTTCTTGATAACCAACCAAAATTATTCTTCATTAATGTTTCAAGCCATGAGATGCTAGTTGCGATTCTATTTCTGGGCAAGAAAATATCATTCTCACTTCTCAAGAATGAAATTAATAGACTAAATAAATATATAATCTTTTAACCTTTGTCTGCAGAGCTGATTCGCCTCTTGTGAGCTGAACCTGATACTAGTCCGACATCTAGCGATGCACGTCCATTAACTAAAGTTTCTCGCGCTCAAGCTTACGCGCAAACTCAATTTCTTCTTTCGACTGACTCATTTCCCTTGCTTTGTTGAAACGTCATACAGACACTCATCCTCGCCTCCATTTTAGCCAGTAATATGAATGCGCAATTTAGCAAATCGACTGTTTGGATTTTGGCCCATCGCCGCTCTCCTCCAAATGGGAGAATCTCAGTTGGAGGAGGTTCTAACAGCCTTTAAGTAGCTAACGTGCAAATGTTAGTTCAAGTAAATTATTAGAGAACACCAATCAGTATTCATATCGTTGTAAAAATACGAAATTTGATAACGCGACCAAAGCCTTTGAAGCGGTCTAAGCCATATTACAATGGCCGATTTTTTGTGTTGAATCAATATTGCGGCATTATCCAGCCCAGTTAATTCACATCGTGACTCAACATTACTGAAATATAATTGAATGAGCCCGAGCAGTTTTACCAACAGTCCCTGGGTAGATTAGGAGAACTAAATTTTTCCTTACCCATTAGCATTGAGCACAGTGGAAATGAAAGTTTGTCTCTCCTACTTGCCTTTTTATTCTGTCTATTTCTACCCATAAGAAAAAAAAAGAAGGCAAAACTTCCAGCTCCTCTTTTGGCAATACATAAGCGACAAATCAAAATATCTTCTATAGAAAACCTACCAGTTTCAAATTAGAAGCATGCTACACTTTGCTAATCACATTTTTTAAAATAAAAGATTGCCTTATCCTCACATTTAAGTGAGCTTCTTTTTCCTCGCATTAGGAGCCGTGAATCGACTTGTGACCGTCATTACAGACGATGTCGGCTGACAGCAGTCAGCTTCATCCAACTTGTTCGCGTATTCGCCCCATAGTTTCTTTTGCAGTCTATAGTCTTTCTCAGCGTACTTGTGAGTGAGGAGGTCGCTTAAACTCTCAGGTTGATCTGGCAGGTCAATCTGAAAGACAGAATATACAGATTGCATTGTTGACTAAATCGAGTTGCTATTTAATAACAATTACTGCATCCTAACTCACAAAAGCAATGCAATCTGATGAACTGATTACCGCCCAAATTACTTAAACAATAACAAATCGCACAACACCCAACAGGATATGATGCACCGGGGTCGCGCAAAGCCTAAATTAAAACGGAGACCAACGAAAAAATTCGTATTGATTATGAATTCTATTAGAGTAGTACTAAGGCATTGCCTTATCCAATAGGGGAAAATGAGATTTTCAAACGCAGACGCTATTTGCACTTCAGCGGGGAGGCAATAAATGAAGTGAGAAATCAGCCACCAGCGAATACTGATCAAATTAAAGACATCTGAGACCAAATCTGTCTTCAAAATATTAAACTGTACACATGCTCGTATAATAAAATGTCAAGTTAACTGAAAACCAGAAACAGATATAGGACATTTCCCCCGATGAAAAATTACTAATATTTTTGTCTTGCCATAGGTATTAAATAAATAAATAAATAAGACTTTCATAAAGTCAGTATATGACAACTTAAAATAATTCTATCAAATATTTTGGTAAACGGTATGAACACATCCACGTAAAGCAAATTTTATGACTCAGCGATTTAACAAAATACTGAATAATTAAAAAGAAAATATTGGCAGGGTCACTTAACATTATAGTTGATAATTTAAGAATTAAAATTTGATCGAGCAATATGTGCACATAGTAACTATATTTACTACATTACTAAATGCGATGGGATCACAAAACCATTATGCAGATAAGATAGAATAAGATCATAAAATGGAGGAGAATGTTTATCTTGAGTGGTAGGAAAACTGTCGACTACGTTTCAATTCACTCAGTATACCGTACGATAATTAGGTAATAGAGCCAATAGCAACCGTTGTAGACTAGATAGGCAATTGGAAATAAAATTCGACTGTAACCATCCACCATTGATTCTGCTTCCCCGAGCATTCGAAAATTTGTTTTAGGGAGGATAAGGTCATTTTTGGTTGAGAGAACGGTGACCACATGGTTGAACACATCAGCCTGTTGCTTCGTGATAAGAGCTGAGCGGTTGGATCTTTTAGAGACCTCCATAGTATACACCGCTTTCCACCAGTGGGCTAACTCCTCACGTACGATTCGTCGGACAGTTAAACGCCAAACAAGCAATCGTTCGCGATTAATAACAGTGAGAGCTAATGCGTATTCCGCCATTACACTCACAACGAAAATGATTGAACAAATAAGCCACACATCAATGGCTTTTGTGTAAGAGACCCGAGGAAGGCTTGAGCTAATGGATACAGCCTGTGTGCAAAGACCTTGGAGACAAAGCAGACCCAGCGGTACTCTTGCAGGTGCAGCATCTGCAGGAACCCAAAAACTCACCCAAGAGACCATGATAATGAGGGCATTCGGAATGTAGGTAGTTACCAAGTAGCTACCGAGTTGTCGAGAGAGGTGAAATTGTACAAGAAGGCAGGTATAATTGCCTGTGGAAGTAGACGCCTCTTCAGTACAATCAATTATGGTATAATTAGGAGGTGAATTAAACTCCGAGATTTGTAGATCCTTAGGAAGTTCAAGGGCATTTTGATCCGTCCAGTCAAAACGTAACTCGTCGAATGTGTAGCCATATGAACCAATATTGATGTAGCAAACTTGTTCATCCATCGGGAAATTGTGTAATTCCATTTGACAACCAAAACGCATCGTTATTTTCTGACTGTAAAGAACCTTTCCGTTTGGATAAACACGGAGAAGGTAGTTTGGTAGGGTCATCTTGTGTAGGTAGCCGTCTTTGCCATTTCGAAAGAAGAGATCAGGCAGCCAAACCTGCTCTTTCAGATTTGGAGATACAATAGGAGTTGTGTAAGAGGAATGTTCAGGCAGATGATCCCACTTCAAACGTGGGTCCATCCATGTTTGACGAAGCAACGCATCCACATAATAGTCCATAGTACGCACATCAACTGAAAAGATGGCAAGAATCTTCATGTTGACCTTCACTACTGTGGATTCATTAAGAAACTCAGTAGGTCTCTCGTGGGCCTTATAGTTTTTAAATATTATATTCAAGATTACGTCCCGCTGGCTTTTAAAGCTATGGTTTCTGACACCATGATTCACAGATTTTAGAGATTCATAGACATTATATTCTACAGGTTCGACAATTTCAACAGGGGTCGGAGAGGGCGTATTATCAGATGCAATGGCATGAGTGAGGAAGAGAAAGAGGAAAGAGCCGTAAGGAAGACATGAAACATATCCAGTCATTAGGCCCATGACCGACTAAAAGCGCTTTTGTAACTGGCCAGTAGAATGAGCTAGTAAGGTAAGGTAGATACGTTGGAGAATAACGATTGGCTGAGAATTACCTTGCTGCTTGTGCGGCGAAAGCGAGCAGGATGTGGAGCAGAGTAGGGAGCAAATGTTGAGAAAAGGAAATTTCGTTGCTAAATTAAAAGGCCTTTGTGGAAGAAGTTAACATGTTGAAAACTGCTGATTTGGAAAATAAGTGAAAATCAGAGGTGTATCCGTTCGAGAGGTAATTAAACGAATTTGAAAGAAGGTCAGAAATGTCAGAGCTGAGGTCAAAATGACAAAATTATTGACAGCTTAACAACTTTTATTAGATATTTGTAACTTACTTTGAAATATTTTATGGCTTCGGGATAAATAAATTCTTTCCGGACAAAGGAATATGGAGGCAAGTTACGATTGTATTCGGAGTATCCAGGTTGACTAGCTGGTGGATTCCATATTTTAGGTCTTCGACATCTTTTTTGTTCAATTTTAGACGTATTGATACAAGAATTTTCAATTATTTTTAGAGATGTATTATCAGGGTGTTGAACTTTTATGCAAGATGTCGGATGCTGCATATATATAGGCACTTTGAATGTATAATACGAATTGGGGGAGTTTGTTTCATTTTCCTCGCATCCAATGTTCCTTTTTGAGTCATCCGTCTCTGAGGGTGGTTGTGGTTCATGCTCTAGAAAACAGAGAAGATTCCTTCTACCGCCAAGTTTTTGAAGGCGAATCAAGGGTGTATCGGTTGAGCGCAAATTGGTTGGAGCCTTTGAAGACACCTCGATATTTAAGTCGTCAGGATGCAGACCAATCCCAGGAATTGACGATATAGGAGGCTCTGATTTGGGAAGATTGCAGGATTTTTTATCTGAATGGTACATCCAACCAATTTCACATTCCTTTAATGGCATATCAACAAATCTGAAAATTAAAGTGAAATACAAAGCCAATGTGCTAAATACTGGTCGACTCATGCATTTCTCTATCGCAAAGTTTTTCTGGTTATGTCTGATTTAAAATCTTTGTCTGCTTAAGTAAATTCACTCATCATAATATGGGCACCTTAATTTTATGGACTAAACAAGTGAATTCTCTTTACGCTAGTATAAAATCACTATCTATATACAGCTAAAAATAAGGTTGATGCTATTCCTGGCCTGATTATATGTCTTAGCAAGAACTTAGCATTTAAGGAATAATTTTAAATGGCAATTTCTACGCCAAAGTCTTATTCCAGGTTTTAAAGAACACTGTTATTCAGTGAAAATGTAAATGTTCCACAATTAGACAGTAGGAAAGTTGTCAGTATTAGCATAGACATATACCACAAATATTTATTCTGATATTCTCCATAAAAATAATAGAGTCTTAAGAAAACTAATAGCATCTCAGTATTCAGAAGCAAATATTATTCCCAAGATATGAAGTCATGTTTAACTGAAACAGTGAAGAGCAACTAATAATGCAAACATTGTTTTAAATAATTTCATTTCCTCTTTTTAAGTTAATTTGAAATAAAGACAAATGCAATCAGAGAGCAAGAAATCTTCATTTTTTCAAAAGTAGCAACTTATATATTCTAGAGGAATACAAAATAAAGTAAATATAATATTCTTATCTTAAATAAATAAGGTTGTTACGTCTTAAAATACAGAATATTTAAAGGAATTTTAACTACGCGAGATCACATACATTTGTCAAAAAGGTGCTTTTATTTTCGGACACAAAATATGAAGTCAAAGGAGACATTTAGAAGAATGTCCAAGATATAATCATAGATGTGCGAAAACACCACTCTGAAGTTGTGTGCATTCTCACTTTTTGTATCATATGTTTATATTTGACAATGAATTCATATCCAATCTCACAAATTCACATGCGTAGAAAAATAGGCGAAAATAGATTATAGATGAAAATTTCGTCAGTTAAGTATCGAAATGTGGGGAAAAATGCTCTTTCGAACCGCACAGTTTCCGAAAATGATTGGAATTTTGTGAGCAATTTAGTTCAAGCTTTAAGTGAAAAATAATTACCGAAATTATTGAAGTAATTAAGGACGTTCTTTTTCGATGATGCTACAAAATGAATTTTTTGCGTATATCATGTTAGGTCACAATTTGCATCATCCGGACATCTTTATAAATTAATTTTAATATGAGTTTGCTGTTCTTAAAGGATCAATGAAATGCAAACTATTTCATGAATGAGCTAAATGCAGATTTTTCTTCAGTGGCAAAGAAGCTGATTGGTGATTTTAAACTGTTTCATATTGCATCGCACTCATTGAAGTCTCATATATATCTTATTAGCATGCTAATGGGGAAGGCAAAAATATTTGAAACACCTTCTACAGACATTCGTACCCGTCTGCACAACTGAGGCAGTCCCAAGAAACATCTCAACCAGCAGCTCAGGCTCAACAGAAGAAAACAAGTGTTGTATTTACATATAAAGCTGAGAACAGTTAAAATAATGCTATTTTAAGCTTAACACGTGGAATACATGAGGTTTCTTTGAATATAGCCTTTGACATAGCAGATTTATTTGTGATTTTCGTTGGCTAATCTAATTTGCCATTATTGAAATATCATATTACTTTGTTTTGTATTATCAAATCAGTAATAATTCCATTTACGTACACATTATCTGAGCAATGCGATATTATTATAGTGGAATAATAAATTAATAATGGAGATTTTATGACTGAAAAACAAAACAGTGCTATGTATATTAAAATTTGTGATGGCTTAAATGGTCAATAAATATTTGTAAGATACTTATATGATTCTTTCAATTTTGGAAAAGGAACGGCATCCATTGGTAATGACAAATTATGAATAATATCTTAAATAATATTTTTTATGCAACAGTATCACAGTAAAATTCTAATAAAATGAAAGAAATTACGGTCGAATTTGCGAAAGATAGATAATGAATTTTATCCAAAATATTAATATTTACGATATAAGGAATTTAGTGTCAATAGCATCTGCCAAACGTTACCTGTTTCTGGACTTACAGAATGCGATTCCATTTATAAATAAAACCCATTTTGTTGAAAATATTTAAAATAAATGATTTTATTTAATATAGATTGTCTTTAACTTTAAAAAACCGCGGTTGAATTATATTCGCATTCATTCCGATTTTGGTGTGCATTTCAGCTTTCATTTTCTCTGCACATTTGTGCTGCTATAGTCATTGTTCAAGCATATCTTAGGTTATTGGAATAGTATTGATATTTGTTCCAAATGCGGCTCCGATCAGGGTCCTTGGTTAGTAAACCGTCTGGTGATCTTCACAAAACAAAAAAAGTTGGAAGATATTCATTAAGGGGAACGAAAACTCCAATCACTCGGCATAGATTGCGCAGTTTCAATGGAGCTCGGATGCCAAGCCGTGTTGACACGCTGAAAAGGCCACCTGATATATCGAAGTGGGATGATACATCAGATGTCGAAGATCGAGAAAACCTTAATATTTCCACATCGTCTTCAAAAACAAAAGAGCTAGATTTATCTCCAATTATCTCACCACGACGCTTTAGATCCCTAAACAAAGATCAGTCTGCGAAGATTAAGAGACTTGATGCATGCAAAATCGAAGTAGACCCTGATGAATCCTTGTGTCATTCAATTTGTCCTGACGAATCCAAAACTGCGAATGAATCAGTTCTTGTAAGTTAGATTGTTTCTCAAATATCCATTAATTCGCATTGTAGAACCAATCATTTACTGCTGATCCCAGAACAAAACTTTTAGAACTTTGTGGCCAAACAGAAGTGAAGCCGATGTCCTCATTTTTTGATGCAGAGTAAGTTTTTATCAAGCGATGAATTTGTAATTGATTTAGATGTCTGGAGAATGTTACCAAGATTGGCGAGGGTGTCTATGGAGAAGTTTTCCAATCAAACAAAAGTACTGTTATAAAAATTTTCCCGATTGACGGCTCTATTCCTGTGAATGGCGAACGTCAGATGGAATCACATCGTGTATTCCCAGAGGTCTTTATTTCCAAGTAAGTTGTAATGTTTACAACTCACTGATTTCGAAAGATCTGGTTTTTTACATAAGTCTTCCGAATAGATTTGGATCCGAAGGAAATGTTTGGTTTCGTGTTGAATTAATGGTTTACCAGGTATCTGATCCATACTAATATTTATTTTGTGTGTAAGCGAGTATGATTTCTTAATAAATAGAAGGAAAAGAGGCATTGTTTTATGTACAAGTAATTTGCCTACTGTGTCTGGATGGTTCGCTAGAATCAAGGGAGTGACGTTATTTAGTAGTGACTGTCTCAGTTCTCACTAAAATGGTTTTTTTTCTTATTCAAATCTTGGAATATTCACTCTCATCTTACCTACATAATTTTAGGCAATTGACGGAGCTTGGATTTAAATACCGACAAAATCGGGCCGTCAACTTTATCCAGCTTCGTAGGTAAGAAGTGATTCTGTGTTCTTCTCGAAAGCCCTTAATGTTTTCTTTATACACTAATGTTATTTTAGATGTGCTATTGTTAATGGGAAATGGCCGCGGGAATTGGTGAAGGCCTGGAAGAAGTATGAAGCAGATAATGGTTCTGATAATGAATGCCTCGACTTCCTTCCAGAGACTCAGGAATGGATGGTTCTCGAATTCGACTATGCTGGAAAACCACTGGGTACTTTCAGGGTAATAAGCGTTCTGGTTTAAATTAGTTGTGTTTTAATAGTCTTAAATCATTCTGTCCCGTCTTACCCTGCATAGTATTAGTTTAAAACTACTACTGGACTATTTATGCCGACTTTATTATTATCAATAACAAATTGAACACTTTCCTTCAAACAGTTTACCTCTTACCGGGAAGCTCATTCTGTGATAGAGCAGATAGCCCTTTCGTTAGCAGCGGCGGAATCAGCCTTGCAATTTGAGCATCGGGATTTGCACTGGCTCAACATACTCGTTAAACCTACGAAGCAGACGAAACTGCGATATCGTGTCAACGGCTTGAGCTATTCTGTACAAACGGAAGGTATTCAGGTCTGCATCATTGATTTCACCGTGTCTCGTCTCTGTCACGGTAAGTAGCCACTACAGTAATTGCGACATTTTCAGTTTTAAGCCTAATCTTTTAGCGTCTCATTACATCTATAGTTAACTCCGTTTAACCTATCTTGTTTTTAATGTTTACATTCTACTAATTCATCAGAAATGAAATTACGGCATTATTTAATTCTCCATATTGATTAAAAGTATATAAGCGCTTTTGTGAGTGACGATTAGAATCTATCAGTGACAGCTTCATAGTTCGTATAGTTGTCGATTTCGATGACCTTTCATACCATTTAAAGGAATATGATTAGGCATTTTTACAAATTTCTTTGGTTTAATTTTACAAGAATAACTTCAGTAGACCGACAAACGCATTGGCTAATCTTAATCCTGTTGGCTCTTTTATTTTGCAGTAAATAAACTCTCCGAGACAGGCTTCCAATGTTCTTCCTAACAGATAGTCTATTTTAATTTTTCTTTTGCTTATTAATTAGGATGTGTTTGCAGTTGTGGGCCTTTGGCCGTCCTAAGTTTTCGGCCAGTGTTAGATAAAAATGAATACTTTTTATCCAAGAAGAATTAACGGTTTATTATTAATCATTTCATAAAATTTGAATGTTAGTTAAAATATACTAAATTGCAAGGTCATTGCCTTGCATTATTTTGGAGTAAGACATACCATTAAGGCAATCACGTGTTATTACTGAATTCGGGGAAATTTTTGGCTGTTCAGGAGGCTAATAAGGTTATAAAAAGTGGCGAGCACACATAAGTTGTCATTTTTGACGCTTTTGCAATGCTGAAAGCAAAAAGAGTTTTCGGTTTATCAACAAACCGTGGATTGCTCAATGCTTTACACAATGTTTGACAGCCTGTCTGCAGAAATAAAGGTTCTTTCTGCCAAAGTAGAGGTTGGATGTTTTCTGATATTTCTAATGCATCCGCTACCACTATTTCTCTAAATTTTTCTAAAAATTCTACTCGATCTCCGGTTGTGTAAAATAGCGAATCTCACACACCGTGGAATCTTTCGTGGCTAAAGTTGTTCCCCAGCAGGACTTGTCTCAGTCCCGATCAACAGAGAGATAAAAACTGACACCTAAAGGGACGGAAAGGAGTTTGTTATACTCTTGCCCCATCCAGAACTCATACGTCGTTCACCAAGGTTAGTTCTCCAAAATGTCTTAGTCGGTGCAAACACTTTTGAGCTAAAAAAAGCTGGTTTTAAGTCCTAAGCGATCGGCGTCGGTTGATGACAAATGCAAAGAATCTGAGGAAGCCAGTCTTGGTAAATCTATTTCTCTCGCAAATGGGATATTGTCAAAAGTGGTTGTACAAAATGCAGGCACGTGCACTCATTTCTCCCTAGGATCCCTTTGTGTGCTCTCAAACTAAGCCTTCTTGGTGTCACATTGATCTCAGTCTTGCTGGACTTATCTGAAGAATCTTTCATCTTATTCCAGTTTATATAGATTCATAGGGGTTGTACCCATTAAGTCTGTAACAACCAGCAGCGTCATTTACAACCGCCAGTTATTCACCAAAAGTCATTATGTCCCGAAGTTCTCCTCTATTCGAATTGAGGATTTTTGTCTTGGCCCAAATATCCCTCTTTTAAATTCTCCATCTAATCTCAGTGGTCTGAAAAGGCAGGTGAAGACAAAGAGAGAATGTTTGATTTATAGAATTCGGTGATATGTTATAATGATCTGTCATTAGGGTCGTTTGATTTTCCCAATTTTTTCGAAAGCAAGACTATGTACAAAAACTCGGATTATAATAAATTACCGCCTGCTGAATTTTAATTGTAGAAGGGAACGTCGTTTATGTGGATATGTCAAATTCTCCGGAAATTTTTGAATGTGAAGGTGACTATCAATTTGAAATCTACCGAATGATGCGCGATATGAACGGGTATGTTCCTAGTTCTCTGCATTCTGTCATATAGTGGGTTCTTGAACAAGATTTCTTGAAATTTAGAATGGTCGCAATAGGATTTGTTTGTATTAACTCGTCAAAAAAAACCTATATCCAAACAGAACATAGTGTAATGATGGGTAGGAAAGTCGTGGAAGTGGATAGGGCAATTAGGCCGCTGACAAAGTCTTCATTTGAATTCTGCATGCTATCTTACCGTTCTGAAGTTCAGATTTCAAGATTTTGCCTCTAGGTTGTTGAGTGTGTTCTCCGCTATGCCAACTTATCGATCAGTCGATATAGTGTTTGGTCAAATCATCTCGATATGTTTAAAGTCAAAAGCAGCTTGTTGATAGTGGTTAAAGAATTTTAACATGTTAGAGCTCTCAATAATTTGTCTAAGCGTTTTGTTAGTGAAAATGTCTGATTTTTCTTGCAGGAATAACTGGCGGCCATTTAAACCGATAACAAATCTCTATTGGGTGCATTACTTGATGGACAAACTCATTCGCGAGAGTTTATTCCCCCGTCGAGATCCCGATGGCAAAGCAGTTCAGTCGGAATTAGCCGCTCTCCGCGACAATGTTCTCTCAGGTGACTACGACTCTACCATGAGTCTCGTTCGAAACTCCTTCTTTTTTGACAGCTGTCGAATTGAGTGATATCTTGCGCTCCCCACTTCCACCCTCTCCTCAAAAAAAGTTGCATTTACTCCTATGATTTTTTTTTTGTGTTTCTGTTTCACTCCTCTTCGTGTCGATCTCAGACATCGACTTGGTGCTATTAACGATTTCTTGTACAGAGTTAGAACTGTATTTGTGAAACTGTACATACATGGAGAAAAAAGAATTTAAATGAACCTTATTCCTTTTTTCACTAAAAGTTTGCTTAGGGATTGAAGAATATGGCAAATAGTTTAACGTTTTATTTACGTGACTTGTATTTACGTACCTGTATTATACGTGATTTGGTTTGAAAAAATCTGCCTATGAGATAGCTAATAATTCTGAAGCCAATTTAGGAAAGTGTTTTCTAACGCTTATCTTGCCTTGCGGGGTGGCATCATTGAGCCTTGTAACAGGGTCGCCAGTTGTTGGACAATTGGAGTAACAACTAAGTGTTAGCGACTAACCACAGTTCCAGGTAGTAGAACGGAGTTGCGCAGGTCAACGTGTATTAAATAAACCATGATGGGGACTCGAGAGAGTAAGAGAGATATAAGGGGGAAGCGTACGAGCAGATAACTGACAAGCGTGTGTATTTGTGTGTGAGTGGGAATACGCGTGGGAAAGGAAGCGCGTTAGTGCAAATGAACTTTTAAATTAAACATAGCTATAGAAAAAAGCAGAATGGATAAATTCGTCTAGACATGACAGATGGGGTTTGAGTCATGGGGACATAAAGGCGAAAAATCAAAGCATTCTCTTAAAGAATGCGAATAAAGAGTAATTTGGAATTGCAAAGTCATCCTTCAGCCACCTAAGGAGATTAACTCATATTCTGCCAGTTCCTTTATTAGCCAAGTTTAACCGGTGCGGTTGGTCACACCACTCATTTAGTATGTACTGATGGACAATGAACTCGTAACCTCAGAGTGTGCACACGAGCACGCTGACCACTGCACTTCCAGGGCAAGCACGATAGAGGAATATTTATACAAAATGTAGAATGTAGGCTTGTAAACATGACTCCTAGAATTGAACTACAGGAAGTGCGCATTGTAGTTCTTTTCTTTGAAAGATGAAAGACATTTTGTAGTCCCAAAAATTTGGAAATTTGCATTCTGCCACTGGTATACTTATCGAAATGGTGAGCCTCAATTTCGTGACAACGGATCTGGAAGACGTGTTTGGCATTCACTATCCATTGCAAACACCAAAATAGTAAATAAGTCGGTGTTTACAACAAAATTTAAATGAGAAACCTAGTTCCTTGAATACAATGCTGAAACTAGTTGGATATTTTTACAGAGCGTTTATGGCCGGTTATCAAGTTAGTTCTTATGGGTGAATAGTTAAATGTGACAAATACAACATTTAAATTCACTGCAGAGTAGATTGGTATTATTTTGATCCAATACTATTTCAAAGAACTGCCATCTTTAATAATACAGTATGTGAATTAGACACTTAATTTGACAAAAATAATTTTTAGAATTTGAGAGTGTGTTGGAGTTAGACAACAACCAACGGTTTGCAGCTAACAAATTACGACAACCAATTCGTAGCTGTTTGAGTAAGAGCTAACAACAATTGTGAAGCAGAACACCAAGAATTGAGTAGACCAAAAATGTATTCAAGGAAGCCACAATGCGTAACAGAGAGAGGGAGAGAAAGAGGGAGAGAAAGAGGGAGAGCAGCGTGCTGGGGAAGAGAGGAGATGAACAGGACGTGGAGGAGTCCGCACTGACCAGTATGTATTGTCTGGAAAAACAAGAGTAGCTTTATATGAGTCACTTGGGTAAGGCCACACCAGAGCATGAGCGCAGATGTGCCTTTTAATGTGAAGCGAGGTGGTTATAGAAAAAGAGGGGAAATCGATGGACGCGATTAGACATGTCAGACAGGGGTTATGCGTCATAGGGACATAAATGAGGTCGCTCCAACGTCGTGGGTGGAAAAACTGAGGTATTATCGTGGAGAATGCGAATAAAAGGTAATTCTGGAAAATGCATAGAGAGTTATCCTTCAAGTGCATCTGGAAAATAAGGCAAGCTTACTAACAGTAAAAGATAAAAAATACAAAATTTCATTGATTTTAGTATTTTCATTACAAATAAAAATATAGTGATGTTAAAAAAAGGAAACAATTTAAAAACAGGGAATTTGCAAAGGGAATTGATGAATTACATCCATCAACTGAGCATGTATAGACACAGGACTGATAAATCCTATTATGATCCGCAAAATCAACATACTGACATTGATTTCCAAGAGATTTGCTGCTGCAGAAACGCGTAGTGCCCATTATCGCTAAATTCAAAATAAATAATTCATTTTAAGAATTACCTCCATATATCGTCGTAGTTTTAATACAAAACTGTGCATCCCGAACATTACATGGTGTAGGAAGGATGCTGGAAATAATATAATGACTTTCAAATTCACTATCCAGACATCCTGTATCCAGCGATGAATTGCAAACGTAGCAATTTAGTGAATATGATGTGGAAACTAAATGAAGTACTTTAATGCGCTTAATAGTGTAAAAAGTGCAAAAATAAAATAAAGTAGTAGCAGTGACTTACTAAAGGTACTCAAGAGAAATAAATATATATGCATTAACGAACAGGTATAAAAGACATGAACCGGTCCTTTTCCGTTTTATGTAAATTCGAAATCAGTTCTTATATAATGACAATAAAATTAGGATGAACTAAACGAAATTTGCGGTCATTATTGTAAATGGTGATTTTTTATGATTTAAGTACTTTACTTAATTTAAAAAATTGTTTTGTAATTTTTTTATATTAGTTACATTATAATATGTGCCTTATGAAATTACGACAATGCAAATTATTCGAAAAATATCACACAATATTAAACATGCGGCATAACTAAAAACTGATATTATATCGACTGTCATAAAAATATCTTGTACCTCATCTAACTTGCGCAACTCTTATTACATTTTCACAATTTTAATCTTTGTATGATCCGATTGTATTATAATGAAATGAAATGCAAATGAATATGCATCCTCATTGCATATAAATCACCATTTTATCAGCGAAGGAGTTAAATAATCAGATTTTCAATTCTGGTATAACTTGATATGGGGGTAATTATCAACGACTGATATACTTGAGACCGTTTATTGTTTACCACCAAATTCGGATTAAGAAAGATTATGATTGGATTTTGTGGTTAATAAATATTTTGGAAACCACGAATGAGGAATTCCGTGATTGTTTCTCGATTTAAAATAAAAGTGATTTCATATTCATAGTGGGGAATGACTTGGTGATTTCTGCATTTAGATTGCTGCTCATTGCCAACTAGTGATTAGCATTTGATAATATTTTGCTGGTCATGATCACTTTATCTTCAAATAAAAAATATAACTTATGCTTAGTATCAATAACTATCTGATTTGCTTATTATCAAATTCCCCAAATAAGTCAAAATTTATTTTATCGATAAATATTTTGGAAATTTGCATTTTTTGCTTTGACGCGCTATTTTTCGATCACAATACTTAGACCCATTCTAAATTACATTGTATGTCATTTATTTTCAGCACCGCATTGCCAGTAATATCTTAGGGAAACCATTGAATTCATTGGCAGTTGTAAATGCCTGTCTACTTTAAAATAAATGGCAAATACAATAGATAAGAAGTTACACGGTAGTATTCAGAGTCAATATGTAAAGGCAATTTGCGAAGGCTAAAATTCTATTCCATCAACTTCTCACAAATGTTTTTTGTCATGAAAGCAGTAGTTTCAAATTCTAGCCATTAGAGGTTCCATGCCTAGATAGCAATTCTTTGAAACACACTTGGAAGAATTTAATTTCCCATAGGGACTCTTATGGTTACCATCATGAATGTACGTACATGCATTGCTCAAATTTTGGGCTGATAAATTAATATTATGGTGACAATTATACGGGTATATTTTTACGTTTACTTCAAAGTTAGGCCGTCCTTGATAAATTTCTAGATTGAAAGAATTAGAAGCGGTAAAATAAATTCCTAAGACTATAAGTCACTTTACATATTATGACGTCAAAGGAAACACATTAGCCATTTCTTCGTTTAATATAGTGACTTTTTTTCCAAAAATAACATAAGAGGTTAAAGGTTTTAAATAAATAATGCTGTACAGATATCAGGACCTGATAATAATAACGTTATTCTGTCATGATGTGATCTTTTCTACAGGATACTGTTACCGACCGTTAGAGTCCTTAAAACATTGCACTAATTACGAATACAATCTGATAACACCATAATGCAAAACAACTCAAACTACCATATCTAAACGGGAGGCGGGTTTCCGGACCGGTCGAATAAAGGGGTACTAAAGGGTGAAAAATAAAGAATCTTATATATAAGAATTACTATTTGAAAATTTCTACTTCATAGTAATTTTCTGAAGTCCTGTGAGTTTCACTGCATTTCAATGGGATTTAACAACGATATTTTTCAGGAAAATTTTAATAGATTTGCTACATACAGGAAAAATACTCTTCTATATTCTATTATTTAATAGACTTCTGAAGGAGATGCTTGATACTAGACAACATCATGACTCACCAGAGGGGCTCTGTGTGTGTGGTTTTCTATCCACCTCCGTACTGATATAGCGACATGAGTGACTTGACTAGTGTAGCCCCGATCCACATAACTTGATTTCGACATTTTTGGTTCAAACAAAAGTAACTATGGACTTGGGGTTTTTAGGCTATCCAAAATAATAAAGTTTCATAATGCTATGAAAAGTTAATACATATCCTCTTAACAGAAGACAAATTATTAAAATCAATTCGTTTACATAAACGGAGCAAATTTAATGGCTGAAAATCACCCTGTTATCATTGTTAAAGTGGCTGCTAAATCCTCATCATGATGTATTTCTTTCACTTAAGTCCACCAGGTGGTAATTCTGTATGAGTAAACGGTCCTTGCGATATCACTTTCTGAGTTCAATTTCATTGTTCGAACTTACGATTTCATATAGCATCGGTTTGACGACTCTTGACTATGTAATTATCAGTCACTAGCATATCAATTTAATGTTGAAATTTGTATTCATTTAAATGGATATGATTTCTATATAGCATTACTTAATTCCGACCCCTCGTTTATATTCCTATCCTCTGTTGACTGATCTAGTGAGAAAAAGAAGGAGAACCACATACTATTAACATTTTCCGACGTAGGCGTTAAACTTCTTAAAACTTGTGATTCTGTCCGCTAAATTTGACTGAAATCTACTTGTAACGAGTGATATTACTATCTTTTCAGAATTTTATCTAACAGCCTCTAACCTTATCGAATAATTTTCTCGCAATCTGATAAAAGAATAACATTTTTGAGTTAAAGATGCAATTTCAAAAGAGCTGATTTCAAGTATCTTTAGGGAAAAGCTCACTTCAGCTTCTGTTTATATGCAGATTGTCTACCGTTTCATGAAAAAGCTGGAAATCACAATTTAAAAACTGTGAGAGAAATAAATGCTCAGCGCTATATATCTATTTATCACAATTTGTACTTATATGTGATTCATTATTAGTCACCTTTCACGCATGGTAGAGGAATAACAGAAAATCTCCCTGTAAGCTGTAATAATGGGTGGAATTTGCCAATCCCCAAATAATTTATTTCCTTCTAGTAAGTTGTCTCTTGAATACCCAATACTTGATTGATGAATGCTGGGATTTCTGGTTAAATATAGTTTTGTAGTTTATACACGACTACATACTGATTAACTTGTGTGTAATTAAGTTTAATAATAATAAGAAAGAATTTTCTGCGAAATTCGCAATTAAAGATTTACAAGGAAATGCTATAATGCATTCGTTCCATGGAGGCAATGAAAGTCTACTTGATCTACTTGATTAAGGTCACTAATAATATCATGAGCGTGTGAACGCATATTTCCTGATAAGAAACATCCTCTTGAGTCTAATACAGTTTATTACAACTTTCCAGGTCACTTAGGGGAAATGTTCAGAGCACTTGACTAGGGTAGGTTAAGGGTATCTTAAAGCAACTCTTTCGAGAAACTCACATTCTACCACTCCTCCTGTTGACTAGAATTAACCTCCCCAAAGAATGAGTAACGATGAGTCTAGATTCACGAAGAGTTGGGATGGGGAAATGTAACGAACCATTGCAGCTTTTATGCCTTTCGTCAAGTGACACGTATCTTTTGTTCAATATCTGGTAGACTTATTATGCATTTTATAATACCTTTGAAATTTCTTTATGATTAATTCAATCATTGCCAAATGACTTTGGAAAATCTAACAATTTTTTAACAAACATTTATGGAATGAATTTTCAGAAAAGAAAAGTGGCAATAAAGTTAGTATTTGGGCAAACAAACCCGCTAAAATTTAAGGGACTGCATTTTCGAAATCCTCCATTTGAATCAAATTAATGAATTTCACAAACAAAGAAATGCTCTTCTAACCAAAGTGCTATTGATTTCAAGGCGAACTGGCGCTCTTCTGATTGCCACGTTACTCAAATTAGATGCAAAAGTATTTTTATTTTGTCTTTTCGATGAATCCAAGGCACGCAAAGCACTAATCAAATTTGAGCGGATGGCTCAGATGTCACGTGCGAGTCTGAATTATTGGGTGACGTCGAGATTGTCTGGCATGTATGACAATAAGTAATTAATTTTTTCACTCCGATTAATTGTAACTATCAAAAGGCTATTGATCCCACCAAGCTTATAGAGGGGTAAACAGCTTTGGAATAATGGGTCCTTGCTCATTTAACCTTAAGAGAACAGACAGAAGATCTATGAAGCAATGTGAAAGTCTATTGATTAAACAAACCATAATTCAGAGTATGCGCGTGTGAACTATGAGATACGCTCAGTACCATCTTATTCAATGCATTTGATTTGGACTTGAGAAATTAAACAGGAAAGAAAGCGGCGAAAATGAGTCTGTGGAGTTATTTGTAATATAAAGATTATTCGACGTGGATGACTAGGGTGAGAAAAAAGTGATGAATCACCTTATGAACATTCCTTTTATCACCTGAAGTGCTTAAAAATTACCCCATTTATATTTTTGAAGAAGGATCCTAGAATTCCGTAAAATCAAGGAGACGACTATAGCGTCTTCCTTGTCCTCTAGACAATATTTAAATTTACTCATCTTGGGAAAAAATGTAGGCGAGTGAAAGAAACATACAACACAGTCGAAATGATACACAGAAATCACCACACCAATTTAAGTTTTCCTTATGGCTCCAAACATTTTCGGTTAGTGCAATGAAAAAGTGGAATGCCAGATGAAATAAAACTTAGCACCCATTGATCGCTTATGATTTAGAGAAGTCTATATATTACACCACTAATACTAATACAAATTCGGTTTATGGAAACACCTATAACATATTTTTCTTGAATGTTTTGTCATTATCAGGTCAATACAAAGTAATTTAAAGGTAGTTTTCATACATTAAAACATTTTCGTCTTAATAAATTGCAATTGTTAACTATTCTTTCGAATTAATCATGCTGTTTGATTTTGATGCACATCACAAAGCTAAAATTTTACCCTAAGATCTCATATAAATCCTCTTTTTTATTTGTAATATAAGTAGGCGCTATTATTACTACACATCGATAAAGAGGAAACACGCCAGTCATTCAGTATAATGCTGCTGCATGAAACAGCTCCTTTCAGGCCAAGCAGAGATGCGCGATTACCTGTCTGATTTAAATAATGATACGAGCAAACTGGAATGCTTATTAATTCGACTATAGGGATGTCATCTGATTTCTAAGGTATTTATTTGCAAAATTCCCTATGATGTACAACAATAATAAAGGGATGATGAATTCATATATCATGTTGATGTTAATGAAAATTCTCTCAAAAATGGCAACCTCATATAATAATTATTCCCCACTCATTCGCGAAGAGACGGGGTGGCGATGAATACCTTGGAATACTTCTCAACATCCTTCTTTAGTTTATTTGGTCTGGTAGTCACACGTCTGCCAAGCTGCAAGTACACAGAAGTGAGGTAATCAATAAAAATATAAAAACTGAGAACATTAATATTTAATCTTCTTACGAGAGTTCGTTGTCTGAAGAAAAGGAAAGTCGGGCATGCAGTAACGTTGAAATCACTAGCGAGTTGCTGAAAAAGAAAAGATTCTAATTTACTACAAAAGTGCCATGAAATCTCTAGTTTGTCAGATATCACCATTTACAAGGTTTCTTGTGGCATCAACGGCAAGAATAATAAGTCTTTTATAATCCTTGCTTATCTCCTGTAATGTAGACATCAAATCCGGGTAGTTTTCATCGTTGAATTTTACAAAAGCCACCATTATCAGTCTAGCCTTGGCGTCATCAAGGCATTCCTCGAAAGACATGTTAATCTAAATATTTAGAATAAAGATCTACTTTCAAACTTATTCAAATTATACATTAATATTATCAAAAGATAGATCAAGTCTTACCTCTTGAAGACCAGCCATATTCAGTTTCTATAGAAGGAAGAATATGATTAAGAACGGAAAAAATAAATAGGTAAGTTTTGGTAGAAAATACGGTTTACAGAGTGTTGTCAGATGTGTATTTCTTCGATTGATTCACGTTGAAGTGTCGCGAGTATTTAAAGCAATGTGGGATGGCATATTATAAGGTGCTAGGTGGGTAGTGATTGGTTGATCTTTGCACTCTCCTCAATTGTGCACGTATGAACCAGCACGCTGCATGAGATAGTGAAATGCCTGAGCCTTCAGATCTTGTGCATTCTTGGCTTGCCCCGCAGCGCTCCCTCTCTTTCAGGGACCACTCACGTCGTCGTCATGTCGATGATGATACGACTTCAAAAATGTGCAACGCTGAATATGGAGGGGTCTAACTAAGGAAACCTCTTTACTATTATAATATAAATTATTAGAAAAGGTTTAACAGAATTAATATAACGTAGGAGACATAGGAAATACATTACTTTTATAGTAAAACTCATTTAAGATCTGGGAAAATTTAATAGAAGAAATCCCTGTGATTTCGTTAAGATGTCAACACAAGATGGGAAAAGATCTCAAGTAAAACTGTTAATAATTAGCGATAAAATTTACCCATAATTAAAACTTCACTAAGCAGGGTGTGACATCCGCTTCTTCTGAATCATGCAATAAAGCACTGTTATATGATGCTTTATAAATGAGTAATAGCATTCAATTGCGAGAAATTGATACTTATATGCCACTAATACTATTAAAAATTAGAAAGTATTAGCTCCCATTTGGCTGAAAAGATTTACTAACACTTCGTATTTGCTTAACTACACGATTTGGTAGAACACAAGGTATAATTAATGTTAGTTTGTGGAAGAAAATGAAAATACATTTACTAATGTCTTGAGATTGTATGAATATTTTGGCAATGAAGTTGTGTTTTCGCACTTGCTCTAATTCGCATTTGTTGGTTTCGGCGGGAGAGCACAAGAAGGAGTGCGAGAGAGAGAGGGAGGTACTGACGGCGCTTCAATTGATCTGTAAAAGATAATACACCAAGAAAACAATTCGAATACTACTGAACACACTAGTAATTAACACACTTTGTTAAGTATTACCTTGGTGGGTTATTAAATCACATCTTCCCCCATAGTTATGCGAAGATTGACAGCAGTTAAATTGGGTCCATCCTCATTAATCCCCAATTTAAATAAAATGATGTCTGATTTTTATTTACGTTTTACTTTTTCCAAAGCATTTACATTATATACTTAAAGAAAACAACCTGTATTCCACTCTCAGTAGCCCATATGTCCCCATCTACTCAGTATCGTCCCTTCTTTTCGTACGCTTGATCTAATCTGGGTTTATATACACAAGCAGTTTTCATTCATGTTGAGAGGGAGGGCCAATTGTGGTATACTTATCTTGGGGTCCTGAGTGTTGATAATGTTAAATATCGTTGAGTACAACCTAGTTGTAGCATTTGAGTGAAATAAGTTTGTGTTTTAAGATTGGGAACCACTCTAAAAAGTAAATAAGTCATTAAATGAGATGTTTATGAACAAATTCTAAACCCCAAATTCACTAATCTTAGCTGCTCGGAGGATGAACATTAGAGATTAGTAGTTTGAAATGTACCCTATCCGCAAGTTAGATTACTGTTGGATAAAATGTAACATTTTTATCCAAAAAAAGAATTAAAGAAACAGTTTACATGTTTATTAATTATTTAAAACTGTACATAGTTTTTGAAACCCTAAAATTGTGGGTCGTTGCTGGACATAGTTTGGAATATATAAATAAAGCTTGCTTAATTCACTTCGGGGAATTATGGCTATTATGGGAGGCTTATAAGGCTCTAACAAGTGATAAGCAGTAATAATTAAAGTCTGACACTTCCTACAATGCCGGAAACAAAAGTTTCACAAGTCTCAGGCAATCAGTGGTTTTTTCGCATCTGCAGTCTATCCGCAGAAGTAAAAGCTCTCTCGGCTAAATTTGAAGGTTGTGAACATGTGGATACTTATAATAAATCTATATCCTCTATTCTAATCAAACTCCTGCATCTGTTGAAATTTTCGATCCGACAGTTGATGAAGATGCCACTAAAAATGATCCTGAGTTTATTCATGATCCTAAATCAGGGAAATTCTTTGAATCGCGATATAATTAACACAAGTATGTGTTTACGGTGAATCTTGTCAGATGGGATAGAGATAACAAGAGCACGTTACCACGTCAGGAAACTCTGCAGGTCATGAAATAAGTTTTTGGCCAGAATGTCTCCCTCTTCCACGTTCGCTTTAACTGCTTCAAATGTGTGATCGAGCATGATGTGAACTTATGTGACTTTGGAGGTGTTGTAAACTTTCATTGTGATAAATTTAGTTTCAGCACCTTAAAAGAAGGACTGTTCAGAGGTCATATTTTCACCTCTGGACTTTAAACAAAGCCTTGGTTACTATTAAGAACTCGTCTGGAGGCTAACCTCAACATGAAGCAGAAATAAGTGGTCAGAGAAGGAGGTAAGATGACGAATCTCATCGATTATGACACCACGCCCACGCAACTGTTGTACAAAATGTCTACATCAATACCCATCCCCATAATTCATGGCACAGCTGAGTCCTTTATTCAAATAGAAACCGTCTCCAACTTGTCCTCGCTCTCGGAGTTGTCATTCCTCTCACCTATGTCCTTTCAAACAGTATCAGTATAAACAGTGCCAAAAGGTTGGACATAAGGAAGACTGTTACCCACAGGCCTGCCGAATCATCCACCAACAACACGACTAAGACTAGTCAAGAAAAAATCAGCAAATTTTCTATAAAAAGATCACCGCCATAGACCTAAATCAAAATACCCCAGATCGAACAGTCTCTTGGTTTCTTTCCAATTTCGACACCAAGCCAAGCCGAAAATATGTGAATTTACAGATCAATGAGAACCAGGTTCGTCCACAACTAGACACCGCTTCAGATATAACTCGAACCAGTTACCCTATCTTCAACTAGTGTCTGCGGCGGGTCTATCAAACAGATAGGGAAACTAAGCTGTAACTTGACCTATCGGGACATTAGTATTTCAACAACAGCAGGCTCTCAACTGAATCTACTTTGTTTCGGCTGGTCCGGTCAGCTTGATCTCTTGGATTTGCCCATAAATCCCATCTGTTATGGTGTGCACTCTGCTAAACCCACTGCCTCACTCACAGCACAGATGATGGTCAAGCGTTTTTCCAAGGTACTTCAAGAAGATTTTGGTCTATGTAATCACACTAAGGTAACATTAAATCTGATGCCGAATGTTCAGCCAATTTTCCATCCTATGCATCCAGTTCCACTAGCAGCCGTGCCAATGATGGACGGAAAACTTAAATTTCTGGCAAAGAAGAGGCGTTGTAAAACCTGTGTCTCGTTCAAAATGGGTTGCACCTATTATTGTTCAGAAAGCAAATGGAATTGATCGGTTGTGAGGTGATTATTTTAATGATCCGTATGAGAGCCCAATTGTTACCCACCACAAGTCCCTGATGACATTGTCTCGATAGCGAATGGTGATAAATGCTTTGCAAAATTTGATTCAGCAGAGGTCTATTTGAAAATCGAATTCGCACCAGAGTCACAAGAGCTACTGAGTATCAATACGCGCCGTGGCCTATACAAATGCACCAGACTTCTATTCTGTGTCAAGGCAGCACTTGTCATTTTCCATCAAATTATGGATAGCATGATATCGGGTCTCACTGTTACTGCTATTGTCGACCGCTCTCAGCAGGAACTTCAAGAACGTGCCACTGCACCTCTTCCGCGTATTCAATATTATGGCTTCTGTTTTGGAGCTGAGCACTCTATGTACCTTTGATGAAAATGGTTGTTGTCGGGATCCAGAAAAAACTTCAGACAATTACATAAGTGCCACGAGCTATTGATGTCACCACATTGTATTCCTTCTTGGGTCTCCAACTACTATACTACATTTCTGAAAAACAGCATAATATTGTAAAAGAGTTGATGAGAAAAGATACCAAATGTCATTAGAATCCCAAATGTGAGAAAAATTTTACAAAGATAAAGGACATATTCACTTCTGATGTGTTGGTTTCTCATTACGAGCCGAATCTACTAGTCATGATAGCTGTAGATGCTTCGAAATATGGCGCGACTATCACTCATGTCTTCGCTGATGGTTCGGAAAAATCTGTCGTTCATGATTCTCGAACACTTACTACAGTTAAGAAGGGTTACAGGAAGATTGAAAGGGCGTCTTTGGCCGTCATTTTCGCTGTTAAGAAGTTCAATAAACTTCTCTACTGTAAGCACTTCACTCTGCTAACAGATCACAAATCACTTCATTCTATTATTGGATCCAAAAATGGCATTCCAGTTTACACGGCAAGGCGACTTCGGTGTTGGTTGACCATCCTTCTAGGCCATGGTTTCGAAATATATTATCGGAACACAGCAGAATTCCGACAGGCTAATTGCCTTTCTCGTCGCATCGGTAAACAGAAACCGTCATTAAAATCTGACTACGGAAGACAATTAACAACACTTTTTATTTGATGCTTTATGTAAACTTCCAATAACTGCAGGTGATTTACAGAATGTGACAGTTAAGGATTCGGTGCTGAAGAAGGCCATGAAATATACTCTCACGGGACGGCCAAAATCAGACCAAAAGGGCGATCTCCTACAACTTTATGGACGCCGTGATAAGCTGACAGTAATTACTTCGTGCTTGATGTTTATAGATCATGTCGTCATTTCTTTAGCACTCAAGCGAGCCGTATTACAACCATTCTATAGCAGTCATCCCGGTGTTAATCACACAGAATCTATTGCAAGAACCTTTTATACCGGGCTGTAATGAACAAAAATATCGAAGGTTTTCTAAACATGTTCTAAATGCCAGAAAGGGACTAACCATCGCCCATAATAGATACCTATTCCCTGGCCTAAAATTGCAGTTTCACGGTCCTGGACGTACTTGGATTTTGCTGGACCTGTCAATGATCTCTCATATCTTATCATGGTAGAGTCACATTCAAAGTGACCCGAATTTACTCCATTAAACTCCACCACGATTGCCGTGTTGGTCGCAGTCTTCACCATGTATTTTCAACTCATGGATTATCAAAGATCATTTTAACCGATAACAGCACCAAGTTCTCTTCGGCCCTCTTTCAAGACTTTTGTAGGAGTCATAATAACACTCACGTCTACCCTCCACCACATCATACTTATTCCAATGGTCAGACAGAGCGATTCTTTGACGGCTTAAAGTGGACACTTCAGGAATCACGTGAGAAGGAGAAAACAGAAGAGATTCTCTACGAGCTCCTTTTAACGTAACGAAACATGCCTCATCCTGCCGTAACTTTGATGAGACGTTAACCCAGAACGGTCAGTAGTTTACTTCCAAAGGACTCAATTTTCCTTAGTTCATCTTAATGTGTCACGAAGACTCGGCCAAATGGCATATGGGCAGAAGGTATCATTGGAGCTTGGAGAGGTAGCGTGCTATATGAGGTGGATTTCGATGGCTAAACGTGGGTGCGTCATCGAGACCATCTCCGTCCCATATACACAGCGAAGTCATCGAATCTTGAAAAGGGTCCTCTGGGCATCACCTTGGATGTTTTGAACTCCATTCGCTTGGAAATAATGGAACTCCGGAAATCCAGCCTAGCAATCAACAAAACCTTCATTCGAAACGTTACCGGGACCTCTCCTTAAAAAGAGCGTGTGGATCCGACATTCAGAAGTTGTGATGGAAAACTTTTGCTGGGTTTTGGATAAAATAGAAATATTTTTACTCAAAAATGAAACGAAAGTGAAAACATTACATGCTAATTACTTTAGTTATTAGTAATTTACATTGTTACATAATTGCTAAAATACACTAAAATTATGGGTCTTTGCTGGACATAATTTGGTATATAGATAAAGCTTGCTTAATTCCGTGCTATTGTTCACTTCGGGAAATTATGGCCATTATGGAGATTTGTTAGGCTTTAACAGTTACTTAGGAGGCAAATAAATAAAAAAGTAACAGACTTCCCACAATCTCTTGTTTCTCACCTATTTTATATTAAAATTCGATCTATATTGTTGTTTTTTTCAAAACAATTAATAAATGGAGGCTATTATTTGGGGCCTTAATCACCAGCATCGTTACAGCTGGATCAGACCAGTAGTAATAAATCAGTTTTATTTTGATGTATTAGTCAGCAATCTTTAGCTTCGAAGAGTAATCATAATCGATTCATTTGAGAAGAAGTGTCATGTGTGAATTTATCATAGGTGGTATAATTCCATTTCACAACTAGAGAGTTACACTTATGACGAAGACGCTTCATATGTACCTCGCTAGAAGGCGAATAGATGTGTGGCATAAAGGGTGTGTACCATATTGGCATCGATATAGGTGTCTTCCAAAACGAATGTGCCGAAATATCACGAGCCGTCAAACGCACTTTATATGTAAAAGATTATTTTTTTTACAAATTAGACACTAGTACATTTTTGTAGCTCAGTATATAAAATTCCAACTTGGCAGATCATAATTACAAAGTCAAATATCCACCCAAATCCCATAGGAGTGCAAGAAGAGGATTTAGAATACATTTTATCATTTTGAAAGCATCAAAATGTATTTTTGTCGTTTGTGGTCTGGCGGCTTTGTGACAAGTTCCCGCCAACTTCTACCGACTGTCAAGAACAAGATATTACTATTTGCCTCCCTTTGCTAAAGCATTAAACAACGGTGGACAGATTTAATTTTACATGGGGAGCACTTGCAGGACCGGGACAAATGCATCACTTATAAGCATATATGTAATAGTTTTAGAAGATGAAAACGAACGACAATGGATATTTAAAATGAAATCAGTTTTAAAAGCCTGAAACTTATCACACCTTCATAGTTAAACGCTGGGTGCTAAAATCAATGAAAGTGAGAGTCATGCTCAAATAGCAATTTAATATTAATTGCTCTGAGTATAAATTTGAAGACATTCAAGAAAGAAGAAAACCAATCACTAAACGAAAATGAGATATTAGCTGCGTGGGAAATAATTCTGTAGACATGTCAGCGGATATGCAGATAGAGTATAATCCTGAAAAAAGAGATGATCGCTTAATTTTCACTAACCGTATTCTCCTATTGAGAGAATATCTAACTGTCAAAATGGTTTAGTTGAGTGAGAATACACTCTAGTTTGTTTTCATCCAATTGGTCTTAAGAAAAACGGTATCCTAATTTTCCTAGATTATTCCAATAAACTCAATGCAAGCCCTAAAAAACACAAAATCCACATTTATTTTCGTAATTAAAACTAGATAAACAATAAATTAATTAAATTAAATCAGATTGATAGAATAGACCGGATTCGCTTGCGGAAAGTATCAGCCATTTTTGTCTAGAACAGTGTATTAGGAGGAAAAGTGCATTTTGTTTCACAACGTTTTACATGCTTCGTTTGTTTTTCTCAGCAATGCTAGAACATTTCAAAAAATGTAATTCTAATTCACATTTTTAGTCCATGCTCCTTTTAAAAGATCGTATTAGAATACTTGTAAGGTCGTCGAAAGTAAGTGCATGACTTTTCTGCATATCCAAAGGAAAGTTCATAATTGTTGTATAACATTATGTTTTAGTCTGATAATGTGATGATCATTAATATAACGGCTTGGTGAATTTGAACACCGAGCTGTTTTATGAGTGGTCACGTCTGTAGATATGTATGCGATCACAGTTACATTGTGATGTCTTTGTAAATAAATATCCAAATACAGCTAGGTCTGTGAAAAATTATTTCCATTAAGTTAACTGAATTACAAAATTGAACTTAATTATGACCCCGTAAGTTAGGACATACTAGTGGAGTTGGCTACACAAAATCATGCCAGCAGTGACAAAATAAAGTTACTCGCTACAAAGTGCTATGATTAGATGGGATTCATTTCAGAAGAATGAAATCTACAATTGCTAATGTGAACAGAAAGAGCTGAATTAGTATTTAGTGAATATGTAATATTATTTCTTACTGAGAGATGAAAATGGATAGAAATAACAAAAGAAGATATGAAACGAAGGGAAGAAAATTACTAAACGGAGTTTGAAATTGTTTGCGTACGATTAACTGACATATAAAAATAGGCTAGACGCTTGCTAGAAGAAATGATAATTATTTTCCCCCGCTTCCAATATTTATTCTATAAATAAAATGTAATTTCCTTCTTAATTCCCCCACTGATAAAAGACACCTTGTAATTATGCCAAGTTGTTCAAGCCTATACAGATTTAGATTGAGTTTCGTTATTACAAGCGCGTTTAACAATAACGTGCCCTGTATTCTGTTGTGAGCTTCCGTGTTAAGTTGCTATATTACAAAGTTTTCTGGATTAGTTTGTTCTGCAAGATAAATGCAGTTGGAAAGGCGGTTTTGCTGTTAGCACACCGGTTTACGCTAATGATTATCTCACCTGCGTAGTCAGATCTGTTGTAACATTCCAAACTAGAAATCCCTGTAGCAATCTCACAGAACAAACCAATCTAGGAAACTCGGCAATATAGCAACTTAACGCGGAAGCCAGTAACCTACAGAGGAAACACGGCACGTTATGGTAAGCACATGTATGCTAACGAAATTCAATCCCAACCGGTATCGGATTAAACAATAGACATAGTTGAAAAACTGAGAAATGAGACTTACTTCGCATTGAAAATACATAGACGGTAATAAAATGGAAATTAAATAATCTATCATAAATACGCATTCAATAGTGGCAATTGTTCAAGCGCATCATGTGTTTCGATATGGAAAGAAAACATTTTACCTTCTTTAAATCATTTAAAAAGTAATAATAATTTGATGCAAAAATCTGTACGACCGATTTGATAACTCTTTAACGAATCTTCATTCTAACAGATATAATAAAAAATACATGTTGATAACGTATTTAGGAAACATTAATTTTATCTATTTATAATTATTTGTAAACAGAAAGAAGCTGTTTGTCCCAAAATCAAAAATATGAAGACAACCTGTGTTTCCCTATAATGCTTCCGTCTAATTTATAAATGTCTTGGTTTAACTACATTCCGTCTCAATCTTCTCTGTCTAATTTGAGTCAGCTGTAGTTTAATAATATCTAGTGGGCAGCAGAACTATCTCTTAGCAGTGCCACAGAATAAAAGAGTCAGATTTACAAAACTGAGCAACTAAGTCGTTATGAAAGTTGTATTTCATCTTTGTACTGATGCAATGGTAACATTGTGCAGTTATGAATGACTTCCATTTTCCCATATTCAGTGAAATTGATATTACCTAGTGAAATAAACATATATCAAAAATTTTCTTAAGTTCAAATAAAAATATCAAAATCAAATTTTCAATGCAAAAGAAACTACTTCACACGATACGTTAGAAATGTAATTTAATCACTGAAGTTCTCACATAATCGCATCATAAACTCAACCGAATTGTTGATTCAAAATGTCCTCATTTAACAATACCTGCCTATATTGCAACGATCAAAAATGTAATTTTAAACGCTGTAATATGATACTAAATATAAGGAAGTTAATCGAAAATGTTAAATAAAGGACAATACCCTTTCATATTTTCTGCTTAACAGAGAAATTTGGGTGGAGACTGTTGTGACACATAAGTGATTACGTAACAACATCTTGCAGAAGTGTGTGTGACTATAATTTGATGTCCTAAAGTGGATACAGCTAGAAATTTTAAAAAAATGGGGCGAATTTATAACGAAATAATTAATTCACAAGGTCTGTCTTTGGAAATTTATTTGATGGAATAAAGTGATTTAATTACTAATAAAGCTAGAAAATCTAATTATATATTAAATCGTATGTTACGATGCCGATAAATATAGCGTAAGGTTCTAATAGGTTAAATTGGGAATAAAATTTAATATGTCACATTTATTACGATTCTCAAAGGAAAAAAATTAACCGAGTAAGCGCATTAGCGAGTAAAAAATATTTAACCAAATTAAACAAAAGCAAAAAAATTTAATTAGATGAAGGAAAAAATGGAAAGTATTTCTAATGTTTGTACTAGGTTATGAGCATTTAAAGTAAAACCAAAAGTATTCATTTAATGTATACCTATAATAACTGAAAAACTGACTAAATTAGCAAAAATAAATTTAAATGACAAATGTAGTAGAAAATGAATTTAAATTCGGTTCGTTTTAAATTGCTACTTTGTAGGCGCCGAACTTGGTGGGATTCTATAGAAATGGCTGAGTATCTGGCTTCGATTTTTGGAACTGAAAAGGACAAGTAAAGCTTTTTTATTATTTTTATATTTTTAGGGTTAATTGTTCTTTTTACTTTAAAATTGGTGCTTGTCGGCATGGAGAACAGTGCTCTAGGCTTCATAATAAGCCCACATTCAGTCAGACTATTCTTTTACAAAACCTCTATATTGCTCCCCACAACAACGCAAATCAGGTAATATAGCTATATACTGTCTTATTTTTTCAAGAACATGTCTAATCTTACGGAGGTTCAAGCACAGGAAATGTTTGACGAATTTTTCGAAGAAGTGTTTGTCGAATGCGAATCCAAATATGGTGAAATCGAGGAAATGAATGTTTGTGATAACCTTGGAGACCATTTAGTTGGAAATGTATACATAAAAGTTAGTGATTATTATACTTTTCCAATTCTTTTAGTTTCGACGAGAGGAAGATGCTGAAAAGGCAGTTAAAATGCTCAATCAGCGTTGGTTTGGTGGAAGGCCTGTTCATGCAGAGTTATCTCCGGTTACTGATTTTCGTGAAGCTTGCTGTCGTCAATATGAATTAGGGTATTTTTGTATACATTTATTAATATGTTGTTTCTTATCTGTTTGTGAATATGCTTTATGCAATTAGGGAATGCACTCGAGGCGGTTTCTGCAATTTTATGCATTTGAAGCCAATATCACGTGAATTGTGTCGTAAACTCTATAATCGAAGCAAAAGAAGACATGGTGGCAGACGTAGGAGGTCTCGATCTCGCTCAGCACATCGCAGGTCGCGATCACCAAGGAGTGGACGTGGTTCCAGGCGCTAAATTCGCACGGAATAATTTTAATGTACATTCTACCGTTATGAAACAAAATTCAAAAAGTATTGCTCATGTTTTTATATCAAATTTGGAAAATTTTTGGAAGTTTTATTGCTATTTTACTTTGTTTTCTGCTTGTGTAGATCGCATTCAGAGGCCTATTTTGATAATTCAGTTTTTTGGATGGTTTTTGTCGGGTTTATCATTTGGACTTTTTGGTACGCTCCGCTACTTAATTGTTATATATATGAAGAACTGGAAAAGTCTTAATACCTAATTTATGTCGTAGTGCACTGGGTGCACCTCTTGCTTAAACCATTTTATTTGATTTTGGAATGTTTCTCTTGGACTCTTAGGTTCGCATCTGTAAAGGATTGACTTACATACGGATGATTATTAACACTCAGTATTTGCGTTTATATACGAGGTTTTATTCTTCATGAAAGTTTTTTTGAAAAATGAATCGACATCGAAGTACATTTTCAAACGGCCTGTAATTTAGTTTTAATTTTTTACTTGATAAATTTGTGTCAGCATCTACAAGATTTGTGTTTTATTTGACGAACTTTCCTTATGTTATTTAGGATTGGCTTTAAATGTTATCGTGCTTAAAAATTGTTACGAATAGATAGAATATTTCTTTTTATGACCAGTGTACGCAGTAATTTGATATTTCTTCACGTTGATTAATTCTATGTGAGTGAATGAATCCGATTTCAGTTCATGAGGTTGGTCTTTATGTGAATGCTGAAAGTCAGTTCAACCGCTAATGGTACGGAGAGTGTATTGTTTTCAGGGAGTCAGTATATATATTTCAAATTTGTTCTCATGGCCTAGTGTCACCTTTAGAGAGACAGATTCTCTATCTCAACGTAACCATCTCAATGCTTTACAATCCTCTGGACGGGTCAGATTAACTTTCCAAATCCTTTAAGAAAAATGCCACCAGGTTGTTTGCCTGACCTAAATCATCATGAATGATGTGCTGGCCCGTTTCAAGATAGTGATATTCTCTACATTCTAAGTGAATTTGCTTAATGTCTGATGAATGTTAAATTAGCTCTATTTGGTATGGAAACATTTCTTTGTTGACTAGTATGATTTTGGATATGTTACAAGAACTGTGATGCATTTGTGAAACCGAACGTTTGGATATTTGAAAAACGGCATATCTCACAGACCCGAATGCAACTCTATTTATTCCCCATTGAATGCTTATTTATTAAGTGTACACTCCGAAATAGATGCAAAAACTTCGACCTCATGTATTAGTTATTTTTTTTTGACATTCACTTTTGAATTAATAAGTTACTCAAACTATATTAAATAATCTCATTTACAAAGTCAAAGAGCTTCAAATTTGCTAGAAGTCAAGCATGTGAAGGCGAAAAGATTCTGTCATTTTCTAGATGATTTAAGATTCGAAACAGAAAAGAAAGAAGGCTAGTTCAATTTAAAAGATGTGCTATTTGGCGCAAAGATAGAAGAATGCATCACAGGTGAAAGCACTACTCAAAGTTTGAAAGTGGAAGAATAAGCCTTTCTCTAATCATAAAGCCAATAGGGGTAATGATAAATAAAGCAAAATTACCTAAGATTAGTACAAGATGGGATCAAAGGGATTGCAGAGGGGAGAATAGTTTGAGTTATAATAAGGTCCACAGCTATGAAAGTCATAAATATTATTGCAGGCTGGGTTGGGACTATTACTCATTTCTCCACTGATAGCTGCAACTGCCAGATCGGCCTCGCTCGAATAGTTGTTGTCAGCAGAAACACTTTCAAGAAGTGTCTGCTCATGTGGCAGTGGCTCTACGACCTTGTTATCCTGAATTGCAGGATTTGAAATCTCAGCTGAGATTGGATGCGTACTAAATTGATAACCCAAAGGAAGTGAAATGGCTGATTCACTAGAAAAGGGGAATTCGCAATTTCCATTAGCGTCTAGAGTCTCGGCTTCTTCACTTGCTGATAAAAGTGAACGAAAACATGGCTGAATTGGGTCATACTGAGATGATAATGAGAATCCGGGTGTATTGGATGAATAACAACACTATGAATCATAAATAAGTTGGATAAACTTATATCCACTAACTGAAAATTTCAGCACTTACATTAACTTACATTATTGTCAAAAAACATCTGAGTGTTGAATTCTGTTCGATCAGTTATAGTACATTCATTTGATCTATCAAGTAAATCAGATTGCTCCTCTAGCATCTCCGTTCTCATATCATCTGGAATACCATCGGAGAAGTTCGTTAAAATGAAATGAGGAACTATTTTATTAATCAATTGAGAAACAGTTGCATTACCAGTCAAGGATGTTGATTCGGCACAAGAATAATAATTAACTTGATCATTTTTTAATTGTATGTTAATGGATTTCAAAACATGCTCAAGAAATTTAGCGAATTCAACGAGTATAATCGCCTCTTGGTCAATTCCCGAATCAAATAAAATTAGTTGAGAAAGCATACATGAACAGACTACTTCGATTAATCCAGGGGTTATATAAGCAGCGAAGCCACTTAAAGGATCAAAACTAAAGAAAGCAGGTATACTTTATTATCGTTTTGGAATCTTGGGAATAATACGAATTTTCTGCTGATTTTAAGCGACTATACTCGGAGCAATTTCTGCAGCCTTTGCATTTGCACAAATCCGAACAAAATATTTTAGCCTTAAAGATCAAGAAAAATGATTAATTACTTCAAAACATTCGCAGTAATTTTTGAGACAGCTCGACCTTTTGCAGTTGCAGCCTTTGGAGTGTCTTTTAACTACACATCCTAAAAAGGATTCTAGATGAGGAAATAATTACCAATCTTTGGATGAAAAGCTGACGGATTTTTATCAAGGGTTTGCTGTATTGCTCTTGTACGATCCTCTTCAAAATCGATATTGTTCATGCAGTTGGAGCAACTGCATCCAATGCATGACTGTCCTCTTGCAAAACATTCACAGTATAATTTCAAGCAATGAGATTTGGTGCAGTTACATGTCTTTTTCTCATTAACGTAACAGGACTTGTTTGCTAAAGATTGCCTACTGATAGTTTTAGTGTTAGTTAAATGTGGTTCAGCTGAAACATTGTAAATAAGGGACGCTTCCATTCCAGTTTCTTGATCCAATTTGTAATCTGATAACGAAATCCCGAAGCAGGCAGTACTTTTCAGAGATTGAGATATCACATGTTTCACTTCGCTATTTTCATAATCATTGCTTTTGTTTTCATTTTCGGTAAAACCGTTAGCAGAATCGGTATACATTATAGCTAGATAAAATGTGTTACTGTGCCTAAACAGGAAAACAAGTTTGATGTTTCAAGGTCTTATGAAACACTAAGAAATCAAGACAGTAATGGCGAATCTACGAACAACAAATAAATCGGAATCAATATGAAAATATTCTTTTAAAATATGGAAACAAATTATTTTCAGATAATTTGAAAATAACGACAATTTGGAGAAATTTAATCCGGCAGTAATTTTGATTATTAAAGTGTTAATGAAGATACGGCTTGCCCGGTATATTGCCAAAAATATCATTTGGAATTTCATAATAATTGGGCTTTCCCATATTCTGGTTTGAATTTTAGCCTATTTTCAGATATGCGTAAATATAATTAAGGTATCATAACTCTGCAATTAACATTTCACTTCGTTTAATGAGAATCTAAAGAAAAAGGAAAATAAAAACGCCAATTAATTTTATAAACTACTTATAAGTTGAGGTTCTAATGGCAGAAACACTTTTCCATTGAACTAAGGTAAGATGAATGTTAATTGTTAAAGCTTTCTAAAAAGATAAACAAAAATAATAGACCAAATAAACGATTATAGTTGCAATAAGCTATATTTGTAAATGATTTTAATGTAAAATATTTAGCGGGCTGTTTGCTTTTAGCTCGTAGAAAATCCTTTATGCCGCAAAATCATCCAGCGTAAGTCATATAATTATATACCGTCATTATTAACTTACATATCGTAAACAACAGTAATTCCTTTTATTTTTTTCCGAAAGTAATTTGAATTCGTTTGACAAGTAAGAGATTAGTAATGACTGTATTTCTTGGATTAATGATTCTTCATCTGCCTTGTTTTATGGAGAGTAACTACTTTAATTCATAATTTCAGTGTAAATTCTATTGTTGTCGGATTGAAGCAACACATTTCGCAATGTATTCGGGAACTTGAAGTAATTTTCTCATCTTTCCCTTAAATCATTTAATGATTTATCTTTGAGTGAAATATTCTTTAAAATCTCATTTAGACCTCACTTGCACTGGAAAGGGGTTTCAGTTCGTTTATAAATCCCGAACCTGATTCAATTATAGAACAAGATGCAGATCGGCTTGACTCACTTTGGCCTACCTTGTGTCTATTATCTTCCAAAATGGCCCTTTATTGCTCTCCACAACACAAGCCAACGGATTTAATCGGCTTTGTTATTGATATTTTCTTGGAATCCGTTGCTGCCTGCAAAAATGAAGGCGTTCTTCTTCGGTTAATGTGGTCGCTTGATCGCGGAATTGAGCACGGCATTTTCACTCCACAGTTAGTTCTTTTTTTGATGAGTGTTTCTTCATACGTTTTGGTAAATTTGTACTTGCTAAATTTTGTTCCTAGGCATATTGCTGAAGCGCTACTTTCAAGACGCGAATTGGTCCCTGAAAATCAGCTTTTTTTCCGTGCTGTATTTACCTTCCTCCTTAAACTTGTTTTTTATTTGGATTACAAGAGCAATCGTATGGTTTTCACTAAAAGCATTGATAAAACATACAATCATATTCCAAGCAGTTCAGGAATACCCTTCCGGAATCCGGCCATTGAGGTATTTTTTAAAATTTCGCTTCACACTGACCGTTTGCGCTACATTTTTCGCATATCATTTACGGATTATTTGAATTTGAGTAGATATACCACTTTGACAGTAGTCTTCAAGTGTTCAAATTCCAATGTATATAGGCCGAGTTCCATTTAAGTGCGTATATACTCTGCTGTTGTGAACAATTTGTCGAAAGTCTTGTTCATTTTCTTATAACCAAGACATCTCGGTGCTGAATCATCGAGGTGAATTAGAGGAAAAGTAAATTCTGTATTTTAAATTGAATTTTAGTTAAACAGCCAATGATTTACTTCCCAAATACTGCATCATTGGTAAGAGAAATAACGTTCACAGTTGATAAATAACGGAAATATTGGGTCTGAAGGACTTCCGAGTAGTACTGTACAGTTCAAGTATCTCGTTAGATTTATCTCTACGTTGGTTAGGATATAACGTTGAGTGCTGTTGCTACTTGGCTTTTATGATAGCAAGAGGAATAAATTATTTTCTTATTATTGACATGCCCCGTTTCCGAATTTTCTACGTATTTTAAATCTAGGCTCTGACAATGTCTCGTGGGTAGACCACAAATATTTGCCAAATAATTTTATGTTCTATAGTCTGTATCTAGATATTTCAAATCGGGTGCAGTTGTTATTTTTTAAATCGCTCCCAGTGGTTACGTTTAACTTCGGGTTATTTTTGCTCTTTTTAACGTCTCTGTTTTTATCTATCATCTCAATATTTTCGTCTTTAGTTAGTACAAATTCTTTTGTGCCGGGAGATCAATCTATTGCCTGCTCTTTTCACTATGTATGAACTCCGTGGTGAGAAAAGTTCTCGACCCAGCAAGGTGAATATCATTTTTTCCTTTCTCAAGTAAAATTGTCCCTTCATATATTCTTCTTCGTTTTTCAGCTTATAGAGGCCGAGGTTGAACATTTCATGTCTGAATTTGACTATCCTCTACGGATTCTTTACTCTTACAGTAATTGATTTTTTATTTTTTGATGAACCCATAAATTATCACATTACTGATAACCGTTGAAGTAATTTTTGGCCGCTGACGGTATATGGTGGTAGCTGGCTTCTTAATTTTATGTTTTCTCTTTTTTCAGATGAATTGAATATGGTACCGATAGCTGGAATAACCCAAGGAAAGCATCCATCTTTTCGACTAGAATCTGAACTCACGTTATCTATTTTGCGTCAGCCCATTCTCTACCCTCCTGCCTTTAAGTCACGTCAGTTGGGTCTTACTTGTGATTTATTGGGCCAGCTACGTTGCACTCAACTTGCTTCTTCCCTCCTAGCTTGTGAGGAACGGCAAACTATGGTCAGCTCGTTTTTTTCATTTGTCATGGCACAACTAGTTAATATGGACAAACGTGTTTCCTTATTTCAGGGACCCAATCAGACACCAATGGGGCAGGCGGTTAGTGATTTAATATTCGTATTTATGGGGGTTATTGAAACAGAGAAGAACACCAAATGGGCCGTTAGAATATTCAGCCACTTGGCAAACCTTGTCATCAGTTTCATCCTTGATCGTGTTGTGCGTCTTAATGACATTATCTCTAATCTTAATTCAAAGGCAAGTTTTACGTAATGAAATGGTTAATGTTATACTTAGCTCGTTTATAAGATGTTTATCTTTACTTTCAGATTGCTGGAAGGATTTGGCCTATTTCTCGACACTTTGTCATGTGGTTTACTCTTGTTTGCATGTCAGGATTTGTTGGAAGTAATAAGGTACTAATGATGGTGTTCGACTACATATTTGGAAATTATCATTCCCCTTCATTAAATAGAAATATTTTGGACCTTTTTTGATAAATCTCATTTCCAATGTCGGTAGAAAAATCCATAATCTTGTTGATATCTAAGTTATCTGCCGTAGATGTGTTTTATTTTGAGTCCATATTCAGAAGGAAGACGTATTAACTGGAGCTAGTCTGTATGTATGTGATATGGAATACCATATCAAACGTCGGATATGTAACCATTTGAGTTGACATTAGAAATATTTATGGCACAGAATTACGTTGCTGAATTCTATTTCGTTTACATTGAAGGTCTCAGTTTTCTCTTCGAAGTTCAACATCTGAGACCTTTTCCGCGAGCATCAAAACTGTTGTTATATGACGCATGTGTAGATTGTAAAATATGAATAATTTTGGAGTTTTCGTAGGCTTTATGTTAAAACGTCAGTTCTGTTCTTTTATACCTGCTTTTTTGCCTATACTTCTATTTAATACTTGAAGCTGACTGATTTTGTCTCGTGTCTGCACCTATTCGATCAACTTTTTCCGGAAGCTAATGAATTAGACAACGATGCAGTAAAGCGTTTGGAGAAGATAAAAGCCGATCGACCGGAGTTTTGGGGCTCAGAAAAGCATCAACTCATCACTACCAAAACGCTCGAAGCGCTGGGCACAGGTGATCCTGATCTGCGTTTTCTTCTCTTTATCTCTGAACACCTCATCACCAAATCTTCAGATCTCAGTGCAGATGATGGCCAAATGGCTGAGAATGGAGCTGAAGATCATTCGAGCAGCTGCAGCAGTAATGATCTTGAAATAACACGTAAGTCTGAACGCGGCGTGTCTGTTGATATCCCTTTAAAAGATCTCCCAACTAATGTTTTGGTGATGTTTGATACAGCCCCTACGAAGAAGGCGAAATTGGAGGGTGAGGAGTTGGTGAATACGGAGGATAAAGAAGAGGATCTTACCCACATGGTAGCGGCATGCGCATGCATTTGGGAGATAATATTGCAGATGAATAGCGAGGAGTCAATGGGCAGAGGTGTGAAAGACTGCCATCTTCCGCGTCCCTTGCCTCCCCTTCTCCATCCCCTGCGGACGCAAATCGCCACATGGCTGGAGAACCTTAGAGAAGCTTGTAGTGGTATTTCGACGGTTACGGAGATAGGAGATACTTCCGCAGACGTTGAAACACAACAAGTGGTGCATGCTCTCTCATGGTTAGAATTCATTATTACTCTCAACGCTTGTAAGTGCATCCTCCACATCTCTTGTTTTCTTAGTTCTGTCTATTATAAGTTGTCTTCCTATAATGCAGACTCGCCTACTGAAAATTTCTCAATCACTCGAAGTGTCGTGGCGTCATTATGGTTGCCGAACAATATCCCTCTGCCAGGTATTGGTGGTGGTCTTCCCCTGGACAATGGACCTTTTACTCTGCCGTATGGATTAACCGGGGCTGGGCGTCGGATACCTCTTTCCAATCGTCTTATTCAAAAAATGTCAATTCATCTCCAGCTCAAGTGAGTTGCCACCGCCATCACATCTTCCTCCATTAAATTGGCTTTCATTTAGCTGCTTTTTTTAATGATTGGCGCATGATTAATGTTGTTACCGTAATTTTAATTTTTTGTTAAATTAAAATTTCTATGAATTTCAATGTTGGATATATTACAAAAAACTCTCAAAATAGATCGATATTCAATTACCAAATCGGTTATCTAATCTAATCTTTGACAAATCCCTATGTGATCATCATAATTAAAATTAACAGTAAAAACTGTAATATATCTTTCAAAAAGAGATTTAGAGCGTTTTATTTCTTCAGATTTTGCAACGAGATGCTACAAAAATTGAGCGAAAAGACCAAACCTCTCTCCATGGAGACGAAAAACGCCCATCTAACTTCACCAGCCACTTTGGAGACTTTTGGGCGATTTCTATCCTATCAAATGGCAAAGAAAATTATCCCCCTTCGTGGTATATTCTTTACTTTCAACCCCCTAATTTACTCACTTTTATATTAGAAATCTATCGACGACTTTTGGTGGAAAGTAGGTCTCTACATATTCCTCTCTACTACGACAAAAGCGAGTCAGACAACAATAATGACTTTTACCCGCCAGTGAGGGATGACTTCTATTCTCTCACATTTTGGTTTGACCTTCTGGGTCATCGGTGGATTGAAGCTTTGCCTGTGGAACATCGTCTTCGATATCGCGATGAACTTTTCCTTCGAGTGAATCTTAACTCCCACGAACTCATCTATGCGTATGTGAGATTTTTTGTTTAACATAGCCATCTTATAGGTTGGATTGGATTATTGTTCGGTTTTCGCGGCGAATTCTAACACCCGACTGCGTGCTCTACAATATTCAATCTGTTCCATTCCAACAACAGCATTTCCTGCATTTGCAACCCCCCCACCATCACCAGCAAATCTACTCACATTCGAGAGAGGTCACTTCTCGTGTCGTCTTATTTTCCACTCTACAAGCCGTCTGCGCCTATGGTACGTCTTAACCCTCGAAAAAAAAGTGGATAAAATCAAAGTACCTTTTGTACTACTGTATTTCGACTGATGGGTGCCAAGATAGCTAGAATCATAGGAAATATCCTAGCGAAGTTTTGGCTTTTTTTATTCATTTAATTTCGAGATTTCGTTTTTTCTGCTTGTATAGCTATACTTCAGAGTTAGAAGCCTTTTGAAATTCATAATGCACTTTGATTTGGGTTGCCTTTTAGCTATCTAAATTAGCTTAAGCTGATAAAATTACTGAACTAGATGCCTAAGGCTAGGTGGAAGGCCAAAATCATGTCTTATTTCTCTCGATTGCATAATTTTTCTCAGCACAAACGCAACAATGAAAAAATCAGCACCATTTAGCATATCCTAAAGAGGACACCTCAGTAGTGTATTAATTCTTTTGGTAATATTTTTAAATTCGATTTTTGAATCTTCTTCCATCCCTTGTCTCAAGAAGGGAATAGAAATCGCCCCGTTGTTAATGATTCATTTAGAGGATGTGGGTATTTTTGAACTTGAGTCGTTTTATTTAACAGGGCTGGATGTAAACTTTCACTGTGTTCCATTAACAATAGTCCAATATTTATGAATTTAGTGCATAATATACTAATTTGATAGTCTAATGTTGGCGGGGGTGGGGGAAGGGGGGGTTATTGAATTTGTGTTTTTTGTTTGTTCATTTATTAGCTCAGACTAAAGAACATGTTCAGGTCTCTGTTATTTTAGAGGAATTGTTAAGGTAGAATATCTATTTCATTCTGTATTGAAGAGCTTTCACTCAAAGGTCTCTCGAAGATAGATTACTGTCACATTATTTTTCATGCATACGATTTTGACGGAAAGACAATTTAAGAAGTTTATGACACTCGATGTTCGAGAAAGTTCTGTTCCGTTGGAGCTTAGCTTTGAATGTGAGTGAGTGACGGTTCATTCTTTTGTGTTTTTGAAAACTGGTTCCATTTTTTTAACCAAATCTAAAGAGGTGTATATCTGCGTTTTTTCGAGTTCCCTACTTATTTTTCTACTCTCTTCAAATTTGATTTCCGGTAATTAGAATCTCTAAGTCCATGAGCTGGTCCCCCAAGTGTACTGGATCATCACCTAATTGCACATGACAAATATGTACCGCTGTGCTATGAAAGGCATCGTAAATATGACGATTTATATATTAAATATGACCTTTGTTAATTAAATGGCTCGTTTTGATAGGTGTCGAAAGAACTTCTTTCTCGACTACTTTAAAGCCACATTTAATGTAATAATAAATTGTTTGTACAGATCTAATTGACGAGGAGCCTCTTGTGCGTACCAAGACAGATCAGTTGATGGCGGTGCGGACAGAGACTCGTGCGATATTCGGTGAGGAGTGCAGCCAATTTAAATTACCTGCTGTCATAGCGCGTCTAGTGGATCTTTTGCCTCCGTCTGCTGCTCAGGTCCTCCTGCCTCCCCTCCAGTCTTCCTCACCTCCATCTCAGCCACCACCCATTTTTCCTGCAGAAGCCACCATGGAGTCTTCTTCGAATGAGTCATCAGAGAGTCTGTACTTTTCCCTTCGCGAGCGCCTTCTTACCTCCGCATTTGATATTTATAAATCTCTCTCATCCGGTACGCACACTCTCACACTAGGGTTTACTTCATTCACAACTTTCTCTACTTTTCCTTTCCATTCAGATTCTGAGAATGACTTCAAATGGGCCGAATTGAATATTCAAAATGAACGCTGTCTCTGGTGAGCATTTAAGCTCCTCTTGCATTATAAATTCTCACAATAAAAATAATCTGTTTTTTTCTATTTATAGTACCATTCTCATTGCTATTATGAAAGATAAAGGGGCGATTCCCATTTTTTTATTAAAGTAAGTTCATAGTCCCGAAAATTTACTTTTAATTTTTACTTTATATTAATATTACTAGTATTTTCAATCAAACTGTTTTGCCTGACTAGTTGTAGTATTATGATAAAGGGATGAGATTTTTTTAATTCGGCAATGTATAGGATTCAGGAAGTCATCTTTTTATTAGGACAATATATTACACCATATGCCCTGACGGGAAAAGAACTCGGTTGTTTGTATTACCACCCATTCATGCCCTCATTTTAAGTAGATTACGTTTTATGGTAGTGTTAATTTATTCCTCTAAAGGGATATTACTTCGTTTCATGAATCGTTCGTAGGGCCCCCACCATATGTAATTAGAAATTCTTGTTTCTTAGTAAATTTGAACCTGCTGCGACTCTAATGTTCTCATTCCTACTTTATTAATCTGACCCCGTATTTGCTGCTATACGCGTCACCTTCTTTATTCTCCTGCCAATTTTACCCAAATCTTTATTTACACATCAAATGTATGTGCGTAAGTGATTCCTGCTTACTCATTGGCTGAGAAAGTCGATGATCCACGAACTCCCTCCTTCCACCTATGCACATTGTATGAGATGCTTCTGTAGCAACCACAGCCTAAATAATCTCTTATTAATGGGTATCACATCGATAAGACAGGTTAAAATGAAGGGGCATGTAGTCTTTAAGATGTATAAAAGATAGAAATAGGGATCACTAAGCGTAAAGAGTGGGAAAACTCTCTCGTCCTATGATCACAATCCTCCGACTTAGTAAGACATTAAAATAGATATATCTTGATCTAGCCAATGGCTACACTAATCTCCCGTGTTCGGCTTCCCCATCAGTCCACTCTGGGTACTGTGTTTCCATGTCAGAGCTAACGGGGTTATTAGTTTATTAAAGTGCTTGGGGAGTGGCAGTTTGATTAAAGACAGTCTTTGAGCTAAGTAAAGTCTCTTTACCTCTAGCCGTTTTGGAAATGTGTAGGCACTGGTGTCAAAGACGTTGTATAACTACGTGTATGCTCTGTGCATTTGTTTATCCATTCAGTTTCACCATGTAATTCTTATTGCATTCAAATCATTTGGTTCTTTGATAGATATCCCCTATTCAGACGTGCATTTCCTGATCCTTAACAATCCTATTATCAGTCCTTTTTACGGTCCTTTCATTAGGCGCATCGAGTTCACTGAAGATGGAGGCAAGTAAACATCTCTGTGCGTTTTTAGGATGAAGTTTAATAGTTTTCCTTGTGGCCCCTAAACATTATCAGACACTGACCAAGCTGTATATGCCAATCGGTGGTATAACTATTGTTAAGTAATCTCTTAGGTTTTTTTGTCGGTTTCTCCTTATTTTCAAGCTCCCCTGTGTTGAATTTCTCTACATGCTTTTCTGCCCCTTTGTGCTCTGCAAATACAAGTATCCGCCTCATATTCTCTGTTCTTTTTGGCAAGTTTTTCCGTCGTACGTGCGTCATAGCCGTCCCGTAAATTTTGAAATCGGTGGTTGGCATTTGTTGGAGGAGTTTGAGTGAATCTGATTCTCGAATGCTTTCATTTTACTTTAGTAATCTCCTGCAAATGTCTCCAGCACTCATGCATACTCAAGTGAAGGTGTTGTGCGAGTTTTTGGTTACTCAAGTGTGCAAGTTCGAGGAGTTTGATCGACGCAAACTTCCCCCTCCTGACTATATCTTCTCTCCCTCAGCTGTAGGTCTCTTTCTTCTAGCGAAACATTTTCCTTCTACTTTCATTTCAATTAATTTCCCTCCCATTAATTCTTTCCCTTCAGTTATGTTCTGCCACCATAACTTTTTCTGTCCAATACGGGATTATAACACTCGATCGACTTCTACTCTATCTCGTAAGTTAATTTATCCTTTCTGGATAATTCTGTTAAATAGAAAGCTAGATGTTGTTGTTATCTTTATGGCGGTCGCTCACACTTGTTGCAAGAAATATATCTAGCAACTTAAATCTGCCCGTTATGTAATATATTTTAAATAGTTTGGCAACTAATTTTTGGTATTTTGGGATTTTTATCTCAAATTAAAATTTTATTTCTTAATGGATTATCGGACTGCAATTTGATTTAACGAAAACTACACAAATTTAATAGATTTGACGGTGGCATCTCTCTAGTTTTCGTAACTACAGTGCGGTTAGTTATTGCAAGCTAAGGTGTGCAGCTAGTACTGTTTAGATTATTTTAACAAATTAGATCGAGTTTGAAAACCTTTTAAAATTACAATGGTGGAATGTACTATGAGCTCAGAACATTGGGTTCGAAATGATAACCAGTATTCGTTCATTAGATGTTGAAAGGTTTGGATTTGCATCCAACTAATTTATTTTGAGTAGGAAATTGAATGCTAAAAGACAAAGTCATGATTTGCTCTTGTACGTCCTCCTCGATCTCGTCAAAACTGTCATTTTCACTGAAGGACTTCATTTGGTAGATGTGTTCTATAATCATCAGATTAACTATAGCCACGTTAGATGCAATATTTGATTTAAGTAGATTTTTGCAACTATGAGCCGGCGAATCTATGGCATATAATATTTCTTTATGTTGTAGTTTATGCGTTCGAATCATTCGCTGATTGATGTTGCCGCTGGCCATAGCATTGCCCTCTTTCTCATCACTCAGTGCCCCCAACTTATCCAAGCCATTCAAGCCGTTGGTGAATTCGTAAGTTTTCTACCCTTCACTCATCAATTTCGGCTGAAAATAATAAGAACACTTTTGCAATTCTTAACTATTAAATCCATACAGATACATATTGTTTCAGTTAATGTAGAATGTAATGTACGTGGTGTTTGATCCTTAGGGGATTTCTTATCATAGGAGCTTTAGGTTTAACCTTGGTTTTATTGAGCTGCGAGAATCTTCATTGAATAAGAGAACACTACAATTTTTTGATTCATAACATTGACAGAATTCACCAATAATTTAGCCTTTCATTTCTAAAAGTAGATCAGCAATTAACATTTGTTTCTTACCCGCCTTTCATTATAGTTTCCAATGATTGCATATGTATTAATTCGTGTTAAATCTCTATTACGTCAACCATTGTGTTGCATTTCCAGGCTCCAGAGTCGAAGAATATACTGTCGAGTCGTCGTTGGCCGGATTTGTTGCTACTTTTGCATGAAATTTTGCCTGAGAAGCAGATGATTATCCTGCCACCCTCCACTAGAGGTAGAGGAGGAGGACAGCCGGCGGCATCATCCCCTTTAAACTCGACCCCTTCAGCAGTCATTCTCAGACGCCGTCCATGTCAGCCTGTCTACTATGACCACCTTGTGCTTCGTCTCATTCCAATCCTCGAGATTATTCTCACCTCTTTCCTTGACAATCCTCCACCTTTACTTCAACTCGCTCAATTCTGTGACATTATTGCACCCCTTTTCCGACTCCATTGTAGGTCCCACCACATTTTATGATATAATCTTCCAAATCAAATAATTAGGCGATTTAAATAAAAATCCGATAGATTCCTAGTTATTGAAAGACTATACAGTGTTAAGCACAAAATATGTCTATCTGAAAATTCCTTGGCTATTGCACTCAAAGTTCATCCGTACACCAATAATTAGTTTGCCTCCTCGACATTTTGTTGTCGAGTCTAATAATAATAATAAGCGTGGTGATATAATAGACACTATTCATTAACTTATGCGCATTTTCCAAAAGACTATAGGTATTTGCAGATCTATTCAATTTGTCCGTGAAATTATACTGTTGAGATCATCTAAACTAGCTCAAATAGTGTCAACTGATCTAATTAGATACCTCGACTTCACTTTTTGTATTTGTTCAATTTATTGATGGACGGTCAGATGTATGAGATTGCTAATTGCTCCGTTCGCCTGCAATATAAAAGTTAAATCTCTATTTTGAGCATATTTTGTTCTATGTTTCCAAAACATGGCCGCAAAAAAATAAGAAAGTCAAGCAGTCTTCCACTGTATTTTATTATCTGTATACATGTGTGAAAGTTTAAGCAATCTATGCTTTCTAATTAGCTTATTTGTTCACAGCGCATCCAATGAGTCTATGTTTCCTGTTATTGCGGAGTCAATTTCACCACTTCAGTAGCAGTAGTAGTGGAAGTGGCGGTGGTGCTGCTATTGGCACTACCACACCAACCACTCCGGCAGGAAGCAGTCAGCAGTTGGTAGCCTGGCGAAATCCCACTCAGGTGGATAAGGTGGCCTGTCAACTTGTGCTTCGTTCCATCCTTCATCTGCACCACCAACTGGCTGTTCGTGTTAACGCCAAACGTGAATGCGCTCTGGTCTTTGGTGGAGGTAATCCCCTCATTCTCATCCATAATGCCCTTATGTTTAGAGGTGTCTGGGCTTCTCTCGCCACCCGCCTGGAAAACCTTGGATACTTTGCACAATGCAGCACTGGCCAGAGGAGAGCCTACCGATCAAGCATCAAGGGACTCCGATTTCATAGATTGTCTTCGAATGGTCTATGGAACCGATGCTGAAATACGACTGGCTTCGGCCCTCACCCTCTCTGCAGAAGAAGCTTTTCCGTCTGATCTGGAACTTCACATTCTACGTCTTCTCCAACCCGTCGTTGCTGGTAAGTTGCCTTGTGTGAAATAGTAGGGCAAACATTTAAATAATTATAGCGTGATTGACGTCTTTCGCCACTTATAACAATCAATAAATTTTTAAAGAGATTGAGGGGCTTGTCTGGTATCTTCATATAAGTGGATTCCAATAGGATTTACAACAGAGTATCGGACATGTTTTGAGTTATACTGAATCCAACTAAGACAGGTTCCCACTTTGAGATGGTAGGACTTGGCTCTCGTGTTGACGACACTTCAGTTCACTATATGCAATTTACGTATACGTACATGAGAAAGGGAGTTCAATGACACGTCAGTGATAAAAAATCAATTTGACTTCAAAAGATTTGTTTTGTCTTTCATATGTCGTATTTGTTTTCTTCTGCTCCGGTTCTTATAATTTCATGATCGTTTTCTATCGGATTACAAATTATGTTATTTTGAATAATACCAGAGGCAGATTAAAATTGTAGAATTTCGTCCTGCTAACAACTTTATCAAAAAATTGGGTAATAACTGGGATGTATTGAATTATAGAATACCACTCAATTCAACTAATGATGCGGTTAGCATTTTAACTCAACAAAACATCAGCCTTTTATAGCTATTAGGATCTCGTAGAATCTTTAAAAGGATCGAAGAACGTAATAGATATCATAGTTTTTACAAAAAATTGAGGTAGTGGTATGTCGAAATAGGCCTTACGTGGGAAAAATAATACGATTGCCTTACATGCCCGATTTTGATAACGTTACTTTCTCCTAGTAACAACGAACCATGGATTGAGTGGAGTGCCCTCAGCATGGCGAGACTGGCGCAGTGAGGAGGCAGTGAATCCGCAAGCGGCGGGTATCTACGCGGTCGCCGTGGAGCTCATGGCCCTCCACCCACCCTCCGACACTTCCCGTGTCTCTAACGCAGCCTCCTGCCTCCTCGAGTGCCTTCGAAAAGTGTAAGTGCTGCAACTTTCCCTCACTTGATCTAATCTATATTTCCTCTCAGGCTGTCGCGTCTATATCGTCAGCTTCCTAGCTCTTTCTTTCGACCAGTGTTACTCACACGAATCTTGCCGCCACTTCGAAAATAGAACTATTTAACAATTTCGAAGCATTACGTTTCTTATTGCGGTTGTAAAATTCATAAATTAATTTTGAAGAATGATTAAAATATCTTCGTCAAATGCTTAATTCCTTTAGAGAAGTAAGGTAGTATTTCTACCATTGCTCTAAATGTAATTGTACTCACTTAAAATATATAATGTGTATTATATTAAAACGGCTAGTTGAGCCTAAAGGATGTGAATATGCATGACCCTCTTGAGTGTGCATAGTCCGATATCCCTTATCCCAGTTTGATTGTGCACACTCTAGCATTTAAGGTTTAATTTTGATTCAGAAAAAATAAATAAGTAAACTAAATTACAAAATTAAAATTTCTTTTTAACATTTAATTTTGACTCATTAGACCTGGATCCAACGATTTTCAAAAGTGGTTGAATGTTACGGGAGCTCTTGTGTCGATATTGCCGGTAAATTCTTGTTAACATTTGAAATCAATGTATCCGTCGCGCGCAAGTTTGTTGAAAAGCACTATTGAATCCCGCTCTTTAGTTTGTTTTCCGTCACAATATACTCTGCCTAACCTGCACTCTCATCAATGATCCTTGCTTTAATGACGCCGAACTCTGGCCTCAGACACTCTTGACACTGAAAATTGGCACTGTGCCTTCGTTGCAACCACCGAAACAGCTCATCAAGGTCTTTCGTTTCCGACGCGCACTCTCTGCTCAGCCGACGCGACTCACCATCTTCAGAGAGGAGAAGGAGGCGCAAGAGACTGCTTTGAGGGTGTCCAGAGAGGACGAGGCGAGTCGATGGGAGGTGCTTGGACGCCCACACGCGTCCTCTGTCCGTTTTTTTGATACCATCCTGCCGGCTCAGTTGCCCCAGGGTGAAAATCTCCCAAACCATCTCTTCAAGGCCGCTGTCTGGCACGCTATCTGGAGTCATGTCAATTTCTATGAGAATCCAACTCTTCTTCGGTATGTCTTTCATTTTTATCTGGTAATAGGTCCAGTTTCACTGAACCCTAAATAACCATAACTAAATAATAAAGAATGATATTATATCAAATTTAACTATATTCAATCCACATCATCAAGAGGCAATTATCGTACTGAAGTACAAGTTGGACAGGAAGTTGGATAATTTTCCGCATTACAATTAAGGGGGCGTCGAAGTAGAATTTTAAAATTTTTCCTTGGCAAATGAAGATTTATCTTAGTCTCAGTTTGTGAGTGATGCCCCTTTATCCTTAGAACTTACTTGAGGGTGTTCAGGGTGCTTCAGAAACGTTTTGGGTACACCTACTCTGAATGTTGATTTTCATGAAAACCAGTTCCAATTTGTTGGAAAGTTTGAGTAAGTGCGCATCTGAAATTGTCCAAGATTATGAGATTCTGGATTTTGGATTATTTGGTTGATATTAGCTAAGCTAAGCTGATTGAATGAAGGAGATGGAGCCAGTCATTGCTGTTAATTAGTTTTCATGACCGATGTGATAAAAATAATTGGCCAAACAATAAACTGATCGCCATCATACTCCATACTTGCCATGGCGATGACATGGATATAAAATTACACTAATTTAAGATAAGGCACTATTTCGCCTTCGTACTATCCTGTTAGTATAGAGAAATTACGCGTTAAATGTTCTTTTTGTAATGGAATGTTGTCAAGGATTCATTTAAAGTGTTACTATAACCATGAAACAAACTGGAATTTTAAGTTGTCTTTTCATTACATTGGCTGAATTTCATCTCTGCATTTACGTATTCTAATGTGTCTCCTTTTTTTCCGTTCTCTTCTTCCAGGCGGATCTTTGATGAGTTTTTGCTGAAGCATATAAACAACGAAGCGAAGTTGTTAATGGCCTTTTCAATGGTTACTCCGCCCCTCAAAGCCCTCACCAACGACAAATCGGCCATTGTTGATGTAAGAAATGTCTTTCACTTTGAATGCTTAGAAGAAAGTGAGTACGACACGATTATTTTTTTAGTTGACCGTGAGTCTCTACAAGGCTCTGCAGCAGGTGGACGAGGCGTTGGCAGCGAAGAATATTCCCCTTTATCATGTAAATACAATAGCTGACCTACTTTATCATATAAAATACAGCTACGTGGGGAAAGCTGGTCAAGATGAGGTACAGGGTCTCCTGCTCAAAATGCGACCGCATCTTCAGGCCTGCCTCAAGTTCATCTTTTCTTCTTCACCCGTGAACCCTGATGGCATTAGCCTTCTGAATGGGTATCCAAAATTTGAAGACCGCGAATATCGAGCAGCCCTCAAGCCTCCTGCTCTCATTGAGGATGAATTCTTTTAGTCATTCTGGCTACCTTTCGCCATGAAATAAATGTGTATTTTTCAAATTATATTTTGTAATTTCAATTGTACCTCCCATTTCCATTGACAACAATGATATAAAAAACAAGTTTTATAAAATGGTCGTGTTATTTATCGCTTGGAAGACCCATTGTTCCTCGTTGATTGTTTCGTTTATTACAATTGTATCATTGATCTTTTTGAACTCATCTTGGAATGGAGCCGAATTGTACCATTGTGACGCAGTTCTGAAATGTCGCACAATATCACTGCAATATTCGTTGATCAGATATGGTTTATTTATTTGCCACAACTCATCTTGCAAGGTCATCTTTGCGTGACGTCGTTGGTAAGGTTAGAGTGCCGTTTTTCAAAATGCCAAATCTAGCAGGTTCGCGTGTCGATTAGTTCTCAGGGTATTATCCCAAATGGCATGGTACATGGTATTACCAGGATTGCCTCTCTCCACTAATGCTCGAGCATGATGAATATTATTTTAGGAAGTATTATTTTTGCAATTTTCAACATACTAATTTGAGCTAGTGGAAAGAAACCAGTTCAGCAATGGCAGTGTTGATTTAGGTAATGGCAATGATCTGTGTTTCATGTGAAATATAATTAAAAATTGCGTTTAATATGAACATTTCCAAAACGATTTATATCGTCACGAAAAAGTTCAGATTGCTAAACGAAATTAATTGGATTGCAATTAGAATAGTGTTCAGTGGTCCTCCTTCAGAGATCATTTAGTATTGTTATCAAAGCCCATTTTGGAAAGACTACAACTATTTTGGGATCGAGGAGATATAATTTCGTGGAAATAAGACGTTATGTTTATATTTATAAAAAACCGTAGATTTAAGGTAAGACTTGTTTGAATTTCTTCGATATTTTAAATATCATATTTACTCGCGCTTTTCTCAGATATACGAATAACATGTCAAGAAATATTGTCCTTACGTATTATTTGCTAAAATAAATAATCCAAATAATTTTTCTGATCGAAAATTTTACATTTTGCAGAATTTTGTTTCTTCCCCTTCATTTACTTTGGGGGAGATAGTGTAAATTCTCCATGCAACACTCTATGCAGACAACCTTGAGTACTAGTAAGAAGATAAAAATATTTTGAGATAATTAAACATTTACATAAAGACAAACGAATTCGATCATCAAATTTTATCAGAATTTGGTTAGTTTGAGAAAATATTGGAAATTAGATTATCAAGGTCATTTCTTTAAATAAATGACATATGATTTGTTAAGAGTGACCTTCCAAAATTGAATATCTTTAATTATGGGAAAGAACAGGAAGAATCAGCGAGGAAATAAGCGACGTAGTAGCAGTTCAAGTAGTAGTAGTAGTAACAATAGCAGAAGTTCATCTTTCAGTGATCGGAGGCAAGCTTAGATTGATCTAATTTTTGAAATTTTAGTGGTGGACATCGACGATCCAGATCTCGTCACGTAGTACGTTTAAATTTGAGACTAATAATTGTCTTTTAGGATAGATATTATGAAAAACGATCCGACATGAGAATGTATCCACTATATCAGGTATTTTAGTTATCTTTTTAAATCATTTAAATTTAATTAAATAAATTTGGACTTCTTTAGGTATTTTTATTTTATGTAAATATTTTTTTAAGATTGTGTTTAACCATGGCTTTGGATGTTTATTATAATTAAATTAAAATTTATGATTTACCTTACAACCAAATATACATATATTTATCGAATACTGTATATATTTGAATTAATATTTAATTTATCATACAATTTCAGCCAGGCTATGGGGGTATTCCAGTGGGAAATGGACATCCAATGCAGGCTGGAATGATGCCAGGAGGGATGATGCCTCAGATGCCTAACGGAATGATGGCCCAGTACGGAGCACCAATGCCAAATATGATGCAGGCACAGCAGATGCAGCCGACGATATATCCCTATCAGACTGGTATGATGAGCTGGCCATACCAGCCCACTCACCTCGGTCACCCACCTCAAATGCAACCTGCTACTCCTGCAACTCCTGTCTTTCAATTTCAAATATCACCTGGAAAAAATGTACTCGGCAGGAAATAAACCAGGGAAATTGCCTCTCTTCTCCTCAGTAAATATATGTCAAGTGATGTACTGACACATTATCATTGCAAAAATTAATTTATCGAAATATCAAATAATTTTATAACCCTCTTTATTAGAATTATCGGACCGGTTATTTTTTAACTAAACAACCAAGTCAAGTTTGGGAAATGTAGTATATTAATTCCGGATATGTCCTTTTTGTCAGTTGTTTTGTATTAATGATGCCGCACTTGGTGCGATTTAATTTTTTGAGTCCATGCAATGCCCGTGAGAAGAGCCGACGTATTCGTTAAAAAATCTAGAATGGAAATGGCGAACCCTTAGAAGGAGCACATAATTTAAGGCTTTACTTGAAAACATTGAAGTAATTGGATTTCTGTGCAGTCATTTTACAAGCATTAATTTAATTTCCTTTCAATAATTGCATTTGACCGACCCCCTATTAAGTTATTCTAGTAGAATTTTTTTAAGTCACATAAAATAGTTTTGACATCACTTAATGCACTTACGGTGATTAGGGAAATCTCGCACTAAAAAGGATAGACTCGTGTCAATTAAGATCACCTTTAGATGGATAACGGATGAAAGTGGATACGAAATATTTTTCCATTATAAAAGTAAAATTTACAACCAAATAAATATGTATCGGGTTCTTAGGTTCTGATACAGACAAGCATAATAATTCATTTCATACATTTTATAATATACTTCCCATTGACAGTGCGGAATACGGTTTTAGATGTTGGCTTTACATTGATGATTTAATCAAGCTCAATTCAGCACATGAAATGTCTCACGTGCTTCTCTCAACCGATACGATTCTTAAAAAAGGGTATTCGGGAGAAATTAGTAAAAACAGTAAGCAATAAGGATAACATTTTATAAATTAAAGTTTTTCCACATCGAGATGATATTCAAGATATTTTGCATTAAAACCATCCTCGGTATCTCATTCACTTAGATTATCTTTTAGTTCGGTCAATTACATTTTCGTTGAGAATCACTATAGTAAGAAAGAAAAAAACGGTTATTATAGTCATTTCTGATAAATTATTTCCCTTTTAATCATTTTAAAGTAGAGGCGAAGTTGAGCAGACAGAAAAAATACCATAATGCATTTATTCATAAGAATCTAGAAAACACTCATATTTAAGTAAATTCTAATAACCACACAGAATGTAGTTATGATGAGTACGGAGCGTGGGAAAAGGAGAGAAAAGACTATTATGGCGTAATTTCCAGATCGGGAACGAGGAGGCAGGAGTAGTAAGACACGGTACCGTTAGATGATTATCTAAATGGGATTGCCAATTCACATACCCCTCACCTTCGTCAAATCGAATCATGCACACACGCTCACTGCACATGCCCCCTCTCCCCCCTTAATTGAAAATGTCTTGACGAGAAACTTAATTAGAACGATAACAGGGTCTAGTAACATCTCTCTTACTCGTTTGATGTACTCTCCTAGTAAAACAATAGGCAGATTTCAAGGAATTAAGTGGGGAAGATACTGCAATTATAGATCAATGACTGTGAAATTCAACACTTGGAGTACAATGTATTTTTTCTGCGTTACGATGCCGAGGATGAACTGATTTTTGATTACAACTGACCAAGATGGTAAATAAGAATAATTGCGTAAGTCGGAATTATAGGTTACATTGATTTTAAATCCCCTAAATCTGCTTACCATTTCGTGACATTGCGGTCATAATCACATCAAAGTTTTTCAAGAAATACAGCCAATAGAAGATCACCAATGCTTTTGAAATTCAAAATGAGATATCGAGCGTATTGACATTTCATAGCTTATATTCGTCAAGGTAAATTTGTGTATTCCTTACGTAAGTGCATTTTTTGGAGAAAATGGCTATTATACTTTCAACGATGGCCGTCTTAGAGAGTGCTAACATTAAATTTCGATTTTATGGAAGTTCTCTCTTAGGAATAAATGAAAATTTTTGTAACTTTCTCATATATATGAAAAATTTTCTTAAAGAGTTAAACATGAATCAGACAACACTGACTGATAATTTAAAGTGAGAATGCAGATAAATCCATTTACTAAGCTTAAACGAGCTAGTCTTGAAGTTGTGAACAGGAGGGGAAGTTCTGGTCCATATGATACGTGTCACGAAAAGTTGCAGTTTATTTTCTTGTCACAGATCCGTCTCATATTAAGATGGCTCAGTGCGCTTGGAGTTAATTGAAGGCCTTTTAATTAGAAAAAAAGAGCGACACTATGAGTTGCGAGTATTAAGATTTATTGCCATCAATATTTTAATAGTTTTGATGCTAGATGCATACATTTTGACTGAATTATTTAATAGCGATCGGTAATTTATTTAATGCGAATAAATTTAACGGAGTTTTCTCCTTGATAAATTAAATATCGGAATGAGTGAATTGAAAATCTTCATCTTTCAGTTGCATTCATCATTAAAGCTGAAGATATAGCATATTAATTTACTCACAACTGATCTCGTGAACCCAGTATAATGTGGACTGATTACTTAAAGGGATTTTAAAATAAATATTATTAAAAAGATGCCCCACTTAAAATTTTCATGTAGCGGGATGTCACTTACCTCAGCTCAGTTTCTTGTATTTTAAATGTAAATGGTGGATTTGTTCAATTTTAGCATAAAATAGGATTATTTTGGACGGTAAATTCATTTTTGCTCGTTCAGTGCTAACACCTGAAATGTTAGACCCCGGAAGATTGCCAATGTACGAATTTCCTCTAAGAATGATAATTTCAGTCTCCTTACCTCTTCCGATACGGTAAAATGGACATAATGCAAATCATCCTTGTTTCTAAACTGAACGCACAACTACCATCAGCAAAAATATCTTTTTACCCTAGACACTCATCTTCATCATTTCTAATAGCCAAACTGACCTAAAAATTAAAAGAGCTTGTGGAGTTCGCGTGCAGAGGCCTCCTCAGCCAATCAGCAATCAGTATCTCTGCAGCTTAGCGTTGTCTGTATTTAAGGACCAAACTCGTAGACAGCGACTCATAAGAAGCTCTGTTCGCCTAAAATTCTCACTATCTCATCCCATATGAATCAATAAACCCTCTCTACTCAACACCTTTCTTGCCTTCGCTACTTTGGGCGCAGCCTAGCTAATTTCAGGAGCAAATTGATAATAGAGGACTCTGCTAGACGCTATCTGGACTCCTTAGGAGGATCACCTAGCTGTAGCAAAAAGGCTTGTTGGGGTTTGGCGTAGGATCCGCTTTAAGCTCAATAGCTTTCACTCAGGCCTAAAACTATTTATCAATAAGGACTCCTATTAATTATTATCGTATTCCCATAGTATCTTCCAAAAATTTTATTAGGCTAATGCTTCAGTAGTGGTTCAATTTCTACAGTTTCGATAAAAATAATGCTTATAAAATGTTCTGCAGTTGCGTCATCACTCAAGGTAAAATTAAGAACTTTTAAATTATAGGTCCAAACGCTAATAATATATCATGAAAATAGTTACTTGAAATAGCGGAAAATTATGGAAAAATATTTTTCATCAAAAATCGTTATAAAATTTACCTATTTTTTTCGAACAGATTTGCCTCTTATTTCACCCTCTAAATTTAATTTTTCCATGTTATTAATAAATGTTAAGTAGAGGGTTTTTTAGAAATTATGTGTGTACTGTTAATCTAATTATTATTCATAATTACCATAGATTAATATTATTGACAACAAAATGATACCATTGTACCTTGGAGAGGGCCTTTTAATGTTTATCATGAAGGGTACCTTTGAACTAATCTGATGGTGATATTTATTCCAATAATCAAAGACTCGCAACGCAAAAAATTCACAATCAAAAGGTCAGTTTTTGGCTTTTATGCACCTATATACATATATATATATTAAATGCCGTTCTGTTTAACAAAGTATACCAAATTTTAAGGTTAAATTAGATGTGAACAACGGACACCAGACTAAATCAGCATAAGCGAACCTAACCCCCGCTAATTTGAACCAACAAACCTGGCCCATTTCACAACTCTTACCTACTGTGAATATTTAGAGTTAATTCATGTTTATTTCCGTAAATGGAATTAATGCAACTCAATGATGCTTTTTGCATATCACGGAGTAAATTTGATTTACCCTAAATATGGGGAAGGAATATGTTATCTCGTCCAGATTCACGACTCCATCACTACTGGATCTGATATTTTCCATCTTCTACATTACCTTTCAAAGTGTTCTAAGACATTTTTCTGTATAAAACAGATTCATTAGGCTGATTTATTATGTTTCAATGAAATGCAACACAGTCGCATTTCGAATCTGAAGACAAGGCTTAGACATAATGACAATAATTATCCATGCTTCGTCGCTCAGCGACGACCTACACGAGCGCAGTCTGGGCAATTCTAATTTTACTTAACCCTTAAACAGACTCTGCTCAAAGTAATTCAAGTTAATTTTTCTGAAATTTATAAATATCACACACACTGACCACATTTCTTATCCTGTTAAAACTGGTTTTTATGTTCACAAATGATTTCTAAGGCAATAATGAATTTAAACCATATGAAAAACTCTATTATTATGGTTTATGAGTTTAGAAATTTTGCACTCTGTGGATTTTGTATTAAATATTGGCTCTACTATTCTGCTAAATATTACTATTTCAAAACTTATTTGACCATTAAATCTAGGTGAATTCGAACAGGTCCCTTAGGCTAGTGAATGTTTGGAATTGCTTTGTTTCCGCTATAGGTATCTCAAAAACCACTCAAAAATAACTTACCTTCCGGAATTAAGATTCTGTGTTATGCAAAGGTTTGAGATGACGCTTAGATGAACTTTACCTTGTGTAAATTAATAGATAAACTAAATTTAAATAAAAAAGGAAAAAAATTGTTTGTTCCACGAACGTTTTTGTAGTAGAGAAATAACGTTTTCTAATGAGCACACTGGTAAAATCGATCAGGAGAATTTTGAGCTGATTTTTTCTGGCTTTATCACAAAACCCAACAGTTTTAGGTCATCTTTATTGACCAGTTTGCATCAGCTTTTGGAGGTGATCATTAAAGGACACCAAAACCCTGCAACTATAAGCAATAAGTTATTTATAAATTAAATGCAAATTCACTCACTCACTGACATTCATTTACATACAAAAGGTAATCAGAAACAAATACTTTTAACAACGCAAGGAATATTTAAATAAATATTTGACTATTTAATTAATCGCTCTGACTGTTAAAAGCTGGCATATTTAATTAACTATTGAATATAAAATGATTGAATTCAAAGGTTTTTTATTAACTTCCGTTAGTTTTGATTTCATTATCTTGCCTTCAGTTCCAGACGCTATTTTTAATTATACAAAAAGAGCACATTTTTATCAGGAGTAATTAGATTTGGTTAATGCAGCACTTAGGAAATGGATAGAGGCGTTATGTTTATGTGAGCCTTTCATTTACTGTCAAAAATCGACATGCTACTTTGATTTTTATCAAAATTGTAGATAACCAAAGAACTTTGCACGTTTCCTCGTCTGCTTTATTGAGGCTTGAAAGTAGCAACTGACTAGGACTTAATGTGATTTTTTCTGTTTTATTTAGAAATAGTAATGAAAATAATATAATCACAGGAAAGTAGATGATGATAACTGCTCGAAAATTCCGCATTTTCTATTTAATTGCACTTTTTTGTGTTTTTATGATAATTGTTATCGAAGAATAAACATTGCATAAGCCTTTTAACAAAATACAATGGAAATGAGATAGAAAGAGTGCACTCTTCCTATTCCTGTAAAAGACATTTCTTATTCTTCCCAAAAGATTTTAAAAATAGAGACTAGAAAGAAAAAAGTGTGTAAGTATTCCAAATAGCATTCAAATCGCAATTTTATTTTCAAGTTAAATCAAAGGTGTTAAAAACTAACCTCTGATTATCTGATCTCACTGGAGCAGATTCCAATTTTCAGATCTGAAATGATGTGCGCAGTTGGTCTGTGCCTGAATTGCGCCTTTTTGGGAGTTATGGTGAGGCGATTCAAAGGTCGTTTTCTCAGCTCGAAGGTAAACTTTAACATCCCTATTCCCAACCCTCCCATTGTTCCCCCAACTCCGCCTTGGTAATTGCTTGTACAAAAATAATTTCTTCGTTATTTGGACTTTCTAGACGTACCTGAATTAAAACAAACTAAGAATGTATGAGTTAAAAGATAGTGTATCGTAAAATGGTGTTGGGAATCTTTTATTCCGTGCGCTTAAACAATTATCAGTTATAAATTTTGTCAGAGAAGTAAATAATCATCATATAAGATTACACCTATTGTGGAGAAACAAGAGGGAGAAGCAAAATGGGAAGATTTCTGTGTTAATTTCGTCATAAATAAAGAAGTACTGTCATGTCGTCCCTCCCGATTTCTGCCACCTCCCCCAATAATCATTTTTAAGACTGCATCGCTGGATATGAGCATAGTACTGAAAATTAAAGATTTCTTCTGAGTTGGTTTTAAGATAGGTGTTACTTTTGACTTAAATAAATGCTTAATAGACAAATTTGCAAATTACCAGATTAAGAACTACACTGTTTATGGGTATTCATTCGTTTGAATCTTTTAGTTGCCTTTTTCTATAATATTTACAATTAGTTTGAGCTTCATAGCAGCGCCAGTAGAAATAGTATTTGGGAAGTTTAATGACATTTTGATGTAAATATCTATTTCCGTGTTGTATTAGCATTTTTGGGAATTCTTTGAAAAAGAACTGTCGTATGTTTTAAGACATTTAAAAGTCCGTAGTGAATAGTTATAATTGAAATGAACAAATTTACGCAGAAGTATCTTTGGAGTTGACGCATGACGAGGTTTAGTTGCAGCAGTAAGTTTATGTTTTACCAGTTACGCATGAAGAAATCTGATATCTATTTTAGAAACACGGATCACTTCCACATCAGAAATGATGGCATTTATACTTTGTGGCCAAAGATTTGCAGAGTAGACCTGAATAAAATAGGAATTTTTTGGGCAAAAATGAACAAGTTAACAGTAATACAACAGCGGTGTGATATCGTTCTTAGGTTCAAGTATACAAAGCCTTTAATCGATAAATCAGTACACGAGAGATGAAGCCAGTGAATTTCGCCAAGGCACAACGAAGTTGCTTGATCCGATCTCTTAACAAGATCCCTTTAGAGCATACTAACTTTTGGAAAAAGATTTAATTAAGCAACCATGTTAGCAATACACAGTATAGAAACTAAGGAAATATAATCAACATTGAAATGTACATAACTGTCAGAAATGTAATAGATCTAACTTCATAGCTTGATTATCATGAGCGAAGGTTTTTATACAGGTGTATCGGAAAATTAATCATCACGCTGAAATGACAGTAACTTATTTAGAGTAGGATATTTGAATTCAGTTGTTATATATACCCTACATACATAATGGAAGACTAATGATAAATAAAACCAGAGCCCGATTTTGTAGCTGAATTAAGATAGCAAGCACAAATGAATTATAAATCAATTCCTATTTTGAAAAAAATTGAAAACATAACAACAGCGATTTTCCTGCGGTATACTGGCATGCTACTTCTCGCCCCCAGCAGAAATAAAGATGGATAAAAATGATTTCGAGAAAAATCAGGCAAGTTAAATGGATTTATCATTTATTTTGTAAATTAAATTATAGACATGTCAATTTTAACTAAACGTTGGAAGAAAGTTTATTTTAGTCAAAAACATGCCCATTGCCATCGCCTTATTGTTTCGTGGAATTAGATTAAAGCGAAGTTAAAAGCACGCTTCTTTTTATTACGCAATGTATCATAAAACACATATAAGTCTTACTTGCTCCATTTAATGTTCCTCTGTTGTAACATAACCCACTGTATTAATAAAAACTAACTACGATATAATAGAAGAAAGAGTCACAAGGCTATGCAGAGCAATGAGCTGGAGTTGACAGAAACTGAAAGGCTATTTTCATCAAAGTTGAGAACATTTGGAAACAATAAGAATTGAGTAAGTGGGATTTTATCCAAATTTTATTACAACGACAAACTAATTTAAGAATATTTACTACAATAACATTTAAACATTTTTGATATTTAGTTTAATTTTATACACAACCAAATTTCAATTTAAATGATCATGCAGGAACCGAGATGAACAAAAAATTTATCTGATCGCTTATTTAGAAAATTGAAGTCAAGTATATAGTGGTGTAGTTATCGACTCCCAGACCTACCTACGCGAGATCGTAGAAATCATTTTTGGTTTTACAAGAAAATCCTTGAATCCTTGACCATATTAAAAAGTCTAATTTATATCTGGGTGGGTATTTTTCAACCATTTGCTTGATCTGACTGTTGCTATTTTTGTTATTATTTATAAATTATACAGCAATGAATTACAATTTCAAAGCTATTTTAAAGCTGATCAAATCCATTTAATTCTTCAAATACGAATTGAGCTCAGATGGATGCAATAACCTAACTCCATAGATTTTAATCTCGTCTGAAAACTATATTTGTAAACCTTGTTCAATATTTGCCAAATTTTATCTATAAATGGTCCATCTGAAAATCATTTCAAAATCACTCAACCCAGTCAGTGGTTTTTCCTTATTCCGTCACATGTCTGCGATTCTGCAAATTACGATTTAGCAATCAAGAAGTAAGAATTTTTTTAATTTTAGCACTCAAAATTAAGGGGTTTAGTGACAAATAGGTAAAGGGTATACCTGCGCAATGTAACCTTTCAAAATAAAAATGTACTTATAAGTAACTTTTTCAAGTCTCTCAAAAGAATTGTAAACCAATAGCCGGAGGTCATTTTCCTTCAGTCGAACAGTAAGTTTTTCCAAAAATATCAATGGAAGAGCTTTAGTAAATGAACATTTAATGACTGTGATTAAAAAGAGGCCAAAATTATTAGAAGTACCATACTTGACAACGACGTTATTTTAATAATCTTGTACTTCCCTTCATTCATAATAAGGAAATTAATAAATTTGAATCAAAATTGGATCAAAAACCTGGGATATCGTTAAAAGATGAAACTTATCAATTTACATATATTCTATGTATGGACAAAGTTCACAATTAATATTGTAAAGCCTGAAAAGTAAACAGCGGGAAGATGATTTCAAAATTAAGGGGCGGCTGAAAAATAAAAAAAACACGTAAATGATTCATTTCATTTCCTTTAAACTTATCCAATACCTGCTTTATTTATACAACAGATTCAAGAAAAAAATACTTAAAATAGTTTCCACATAATTTGATCGTAAAAAAATTTTTATGAATCACAAATTAACTGAATCATGAAATATAGGGAGTTTTTAGAAGTGAGGAATATGCAAAAGACTGATCAAAGCCCTTCTAATGTGAAGAATTATATGTGTAAGAGAGAGCCAATTAGATGAATTTCTGTTGGTTAACGGCTGCGCTAGTGAATTCAACCGCCATCCACAATTTATTGGCGTGCCTATTGTGGGCGCGCTAAGCTTAAAATAAATTGCAGAGTGCTGCTAAAATCTGGTTGGTCTCATGTGGAGTTAATGCTTTTCTCGATGAGCAGCCAATCAGAGCTTCTCGCTGAAATCAGCTGTGGGCGGTGACTCACTTGATGCTGGAAACGGCGGAAATGCATTCCTTGGAGAGGCTCTAGCAGCCATCATGCAGCCATCATCCTGGTCGTCAGCTACTCCAAACGCCATCTCAATGACTCCTTTCATTCTTAAAGCTCAAGAATGTGCTCGTCGAAAAAGTCAGCCTATTCGAAGACCAGAACGTGTACGACGTCTTAACAATCAGCATGTGATGGTTCACAAGGCATGGAATCGTTCAAGAATGTTCCTACAGCGAATAATCAACAGATTAACGGCCACTCAAAAGCTGACTCGTCGACAAAGAGGTATTAATTCCTCCACTAACCTTACCCTTGATATGCTCATGCCAAGACCGATTTTTCAGGTCCGCGCCTCACATTTATTCAAAGGCCCACAACCCACACGTGAAGACATAATTGAAAGTCGTTCAAAATCAACTCGTGTTATCCTTAATGTTGGTGGTGATAGGCACGAAGTTATGTGGCGAACATTGGATAAGATACCACATTCCAGATTAGGAAGGCTTCAGCATGCCGTAACTCATCAAGAAATTATGCAACTCTGTGATGATTACAATATTGAAGCAAATGAGTATTTCTTTGATCGTCATCCACAAACATTTGGTTGTGTTTTAAATATGTATCGCACAGGACATCTTCATACTATGGAAGATATTTGCGTTCTCGCTTATCACAGTGATCTAATTTACTGGGGTATAGAAGATCACAACATGGATCCCTGCTGTCTCAGTAGGTATTATCAAAAGAAGGAGCATGTTGAGGAAGAAATGAAGAAGGTGAATGAAATTTTTATGCAGCAGATGGACGAGGAGTATTTCGGGGATGACAAATGTGCTGTCTATCGCAAGAAGCTCTGGGATATTCTCGAAAAACCACAAACGTCCACTGCGGCCAGAGTGAGTTTTGTTAATGTTAATCCCTGCTTAATTCACTTACATTAAGATTGTATCATTAAGATAAAACGATGAACATAAAGTTCAAACCCAGCACCTAAAACATAAGAGTGTCAAATTGCCACTATGTAAATCTCAATGAGAGCATATTTAGATATATTTTCTCGCATGAGAAAGCCCTTACAGGACTGCACCCCTTAACATCTGTTCGCCAGGTGTTCAAAACGATAAGTATTTAACCATTGCTCGGTTAACCTTGTCATTCAATCCACTTGAAGCTTTTTACAAAATCGATTTCTATGTATTTAGCAAATAACTTTTACAAAATCAAATGAGTATGGCGTGAGTGATATATCTCATTTCAAATGGATACACCCTTTTGATGCAAAAAATACTTCTTGAAAATCAAACGCAATTGTCCAACTGGTCAAGTATTCTAAACGAAGTTTTTGTATTTGTCAGTGATTTCAGGGCAGATGGTGTTTTGAAGATTTAGTTTACCCAAAATAATTCCAGGTTTTTCCCAGTTGAGATGATAATAGAACTGAACGATTTTTACATACTCAAGTAAGCACTCAAAGCCTCTTCGAAATTATCAGATCATCTCTTCTCTTAAATTTGTTAAAGTTTAGTTCATCGGATAATATGTCAGCATGAACTTTGTTGGCATGGGAAATTAAATCAATGCAAACTAATTTGTGAGGTTTTTAGAAAAAATGGAATATTTTCATTTTTTATATATTTATTATTGCTATTAAATAGCAGTTTTAAATGAACCTACGGTGAGTTAAAGTCTTGAAAACCGACATTAATATTTTACATTATGTGTAGCAGAAACTGAACGTTAAAATTAAATCCCTTTCGTTTTCCCTTCATTGAAACTGAATTTTGTTTTACCTAACTGATTGTTTAATACATTTATGGAACATATTATTATAAGATTATGCTTAAGTAAATAATATTTGACGATTTTTTACGTGATACGTTGACATATAACATGATACTTTAAGTTATCTCATGGATATTTTTGTTTACTGGGCGATTCTACCCCTGAATAACACTATTACCCACGATTTTCATTTAGAGGGTGTCCGGTTCTTCAGAGGAATTCAAATCTATTTAAGGAGACTGAAACCATATGGGTTAAATTCATTTTTTAATTCTGAATTTTTTACGTAATTGTTTGTGATGGCAGATGAGAGGAAACTAAGATGGTCAATAGTCTTTTTTCTTTAAAAATTAAGGAGCATCAGAGTTCTTTGAGGTTTGGGAACTGTTAAAGAACCCTGCCGAGAATGGCAGCAATTTTTCGCCATTTCAAGTGCACGTGGATTTTTTATGCGTCGGTTATAATTTAAATTTTACATATTTCGTAAGATAATCCATAAAATGTGTTTTACAATCACTTTCTCTTACGAGTTTAAGAATAGTTATTTTCCATCAAACGAAGTTTGTCTACTGTAAAACGATTTCTGAGAATTTTGGAATACAGTCGGATAATATTCCTAAATTTTACAATTGGCATTTTGCATTTTGTTTTTTCAAACTCCAGCGTAAAGTGAAACGCATTTATGTTCATCGCTTCAAAGCTAACGTTGCGGCTTTTTGATTAGCACTTAATCCTGTTCGGCAGTGTTCCACTGCTGTCCACAAGTCTGAATCCACGGCGCTCACTGAACAAATAAAATCAATGCACATATTTTATGTTTAATTTCATGAGACTGTGTTGGCAAAATAAAATGGGGATTCTGTATCCGAAATTATTTCAAATTCTGTTTGTTTTATTGCAAAAATCATTGTTTTAAATCAAAACGGAAGTAGCTAATTTTTGAAGAAGTAAAAGTTTTTCGAAATTTTAGCTCTTTTTACTGTCTAGAATTCATACTCAAAATTTATCAATCAATAGTATTTCTTCGAGTTAACTAGTTTCGAAAAACAAAGCTCAAGTTTGTACCAACCTCCTATTGGGACTAGCTCTAAACTGATCCATACCGTCACTCTAACTTGATTTTGTGTCAATTGAGAGAGACGGTAAAGAGGTGAAATGGAACGCCTCTCCGCTGTGTTTGATATAGTCTGGCCTTGAATTTTAAGTATGATTCAGACATATGTAATAAATAGATACCAAACTCAAATAATTAAGAGATTATGCGTTTATTAATTTATTAACCAGAAAGATTCAATTGCTTTTGTGTTTTATTTTTTTATATTTTTATATTATATATATATATGTATTTATATTTCAACATTTAATTAAAATATATTTTTTTTTCAACATATTGAGTGAATGCTTTTGTATTCCTTTCGTAGGGAATCAAGTAGTGATGTAGATGCATATCCATCTCATTTTGTATTGTATATTATTATTTACCCCGTGGAAGGTCTGTGAAGTGCATTACATCCTCTACTTTTTATATATCTGCAGAAAAATTGTGGTTTCAGTTAGTGGGGCCATTATTCCCTATCGGTAATGTATCACTCCTAAAAGTCTCCTTGTCTCATTTTGGTATAAACTGCGAATCATCAAATTATTTAATTCATAATGATCAAGTTTGACACAGAAATTGTAAAATAAAAATTTTTTAAATTTTCCATGGAAATCAAAACTAATACTAATGTTGACACTGAGCAAATGAATCTTTGAGAATGAAATTTTAGTTTGAACTTCTAAACAAGATATAAAGTCACTATAATGTTCTTGAAATAATTATTGTAAAATGGAAATAAATCATATCCCTGTTTCGCAAAATGGTCTCTAATATCAGTCTAGCCGACAAACTTTGTATCTGTTACTTGCACGATTTAAAACTTGGCTGATATCTATTGAAACTTGAAAATTTCCGGGATTTTCATCTATAAGAATCAATCAAAATTATTACGGTTTGATAATCCTTTTAACAATTATTTTTATTAAAGTCTTTGTCTGTTTTAAAATATATTTGCTTATTTATGCCATTAAAATTTCACGAAACACTTGAGGTCAAGTATAAATGGAAAAAAACGAAGTAAATTTCTGCGAACTCTGATGAGTCCTGACATTTTGAAATCATGTTAGCGCCCATCGACGTGCTAGTTGCTTGAGTGCAAGAAGAAAATATGCATTTGGAGTCACTAACCAAGCATCTTCATCTATAGACTGCGTTGATAACCACTTTGTAGCCCAAATATTGGTTTAACTTTAGAATAGGACACAGTGAATTTTATCAGAGACGTAGAAGGCTTGCAACCTGAACCGAGGGACCAAAATTCTGATTTATATTCAACTTTTGTTTGCTACTTTTATATTAACAAGCGCTGAAATGTTTCACATTTATCTATAAAAATAGCGTTTTTGCCTTGCCATGAATCAAATATAAATAAACATCCGGAGGCTATAAAATGTAAATAAAGTTGATTGGCACATCACGTAATTAATGAAATAAACCTGAATATGGGCTTGTTTCTTAAGCAATGATCAATACACTGCTCAAGCAATGTAATTTCTGTATATACCTGCGAAAAAGACATTGAATTGAAGGTTAAGCTTACACAAAATACACTTTTTATGAGACTATAAGATTTCGATTCTAAGCGTGAAAATGCATGACATCATTAACTTCAAGCTTTCCAAAATCGTGGACAATGCATCCCAGGTAGATGTGAAAATGGGAATATTAATGTATTAGCGTTAGGTATTTTGTTTCCATCAGAACATGTCAAGTAATCTCAGAGGATATGGTTACAATAGAAGTGACTATATTAAGTATATTGGTAGAGTTGCAATTAGATAAGTGATAGATCTGTTTTAATATCACCAGTTGACTAAGTTCTCCAATTCAGCCTTTGTCCTTATGAGTTGTATCCAAATTATAGCAATGCAAAAAACCGAATTTGCTAAGGCAAGAAAATGGCATTTTAGCCCATTTTATTGATGTATTTTGAGTCATATTTGCGAAATCATATCTTCACTTTATCAGTTTACTACAGCTTACCAACGAATAGTTCAGTAAGTTGCGAAAAAAAAATTGCACCGCAAATATATCGTTCTTGAGACTTTTAATCGTATATATTACATTACTGGACGACTTTTGATTTTACCAACATTCAAATAAGAAAAAATTTCCTAGCTATTTTGTGTTTAATTTGCTTTGTCTACTAGATTTTGCTGTTTAAAATTATAAATATTACCGTAATACGACTTTTGTTATGTCACGCTGCTTACATATATTTTATCAAATTTAATTTATTAATACAAGCATCTAAATTTCTAACTCAAGCCTTTTCTCGTTGTAAGTTGATTGCCAAATTTAGAAACTCTTTTAAAATGAATTTTAATGGACTTTGAAAATTCAATTACTAAAAGCAACTTAACGATTTTTAATGATGCTGCATATAGTGTTCTCATTTTTCGGATTTCTTGCAAAGACAGTTGTAGCGGTAGTATTTATATCTGCCACCTTAAATAACCCATTTACAATTTGAAATAACCAACCGCGTTGATTAATAATGCTCATAAGTGTAGAGTTGAGGAAAGAGAGTTCCTCTACTAATGAATTTGAAAATGCCCTCTTCTTTGATGGGCTTAACAGGTATTTTAGACGAAAAATACAAAATAGAAACATTTAATTGACAACGAATATATCGTTATTCTCAAATGCTGGTGTTACATAAGTAAGACATTCCCTGGAAAATGCAAAATGATAAATCATATTCATCGCGGCTGGTGATGGAAAAGGATATGCATCTTAATGAATAGAAAATATCAAAAATCTATTTGAATTCATAGTCATATCCAGTTCTCTGATCTACATTCTTCTGCGATTCAAGGAAAAATGTTCAAATAGAAGGGATCACTATTTGAAAACGTTATAGAATGAGATTATTATCGATTAGAAATTTATTCTCTTTATTATTTGCAAAATCCTATTGAACGGAGAAAGTCGATTTGAAGGTAAAGATGATTTCTCAGCTACGCTTTTATATTTTGAATAAAATATACATTGATTTGCCTTATTTTATGTGGAATTTGAGATGGGCATCATATTTTACAATTGAAAAGATTTATTAGCACAGATATCTCCTGGTAAAAATCCCCTTCCTTGAAAAACCTTTCGCATTTTCGTCATAAAACACCAGTCAAACTTTTTCTAGGGACGTAAGCCACAGTTATGAGCTTATAGGTTTTAATTTAGAAGTTTATCATTTTATTAGAGCTTTCAATGGCTTACCGTTTTGTTACACGGACGAATTCAAATAATAGGTCACTGATCTCATTGACTTAATCACAGTTATTTTCTAGGAGGGGTATTTCAATGAGGACCCAAATGGTTATTCTCATCTGACCTGGTAGCAGTCAAGAAATAACATTTAGAGAGATTTTAGGCAATAAATACCAAATATTTTAATACAATCGTGTGCGGAATATTCAACTAATAAGAGAAAGAAATGCATCCTATCGAAATGGAAACACGGTTATTCTCTATTTAATAGTATTAATGGCATTTACCCCATTTGTGTTACCATTTATGCTTTTACACTACCAAAATAATCACTGTACAAAACAAAAAAACATTTAATATTGTCTGCCTGATATTTGTTGCGCAGAATGGCAAAAATTCAAACCAGTGTGAGATAAAAAATTGATCAAGCTGCTGAGTATTTGTCGTCGTGGAATTTGTGAACATCTAAAATGGCATATCAGGCATTTTTGGCGGGTGTTGGAAAGAATGCTAGTTATATAATATTAGATTCTTCCTCTTCGAATAGATGAATATAAAAGGAAGGAAAGTTTAAGAAGGAAAGTTTAGTAAACAAAATTCGATCCTTGTGGACCAAAAGTTTGCATCAAAATTACATTGGAAGGTAGGGTAAGAATTAAAATGCCATATGAATAGGTTTTGTCCTTTTTAATGGTAGGCATTGCAACGGTGTTCTTCATTACATCATCAAGGATTACAGCCACTAAAAGTTGCTCAAACTACTTCTAACTCAATTAACGTTGCTCATGATCAAGCATAAATTAAGACCACCCACTTTCAGTTATTAAAACCTTCTTTCGGTATTTGATGAGTTAAATCATGCAGAAGGATAAACGCTGGAAAGAACATCCTCAAAAGTTGAATTTTGTCAGCTATATTTACCAAGCAAATATTAAAATGTTTTTGATTGAAGCTTCACAAAAATAAAAAAATAAAAATGAGGTGGATATTGGAAATTAAGACAAAATAAAATTTTTAAGTTTAAATAAATGCAAAATTAGGGAGGGGACACCATTACCAAATACTCAGCAGTATACAAAAATCAATTGAGGAAACCAACCGACGAGTATTTGTCACTCATCCCCGTCTTATCAGCATTGACCTATCAAACTGACAAGAATGGCCTTGTTGATAAGTTTTATCTCCTACATTGTACGTCTTCTTTCTCATTCCAAGCTAAATACTTTGGATTCATCATTTTGCCTTTGGAAGCTAATTGACACATAAAAGACGCCATAATATGGAAAATACATGCATAACTTTACGAGAACCTCTAAGTAATTCTCTATAGGAGGGGTCATTAACATATGGTCCATGTGTTATTCCTTTGCGTTTTTAAGTGTTTAGTAGCAAACAGTTCAATAAATGGAAACAGATTTTTGCAAAAAATCATTACTTTTTAAATATATTCTTCTAGGGAAAGTGCGCGTGAAAACGCAGTTTCCATTTATTTGAAAATGGGAGTAGGATTACGTCGATAATAAGGATATTCTTATGACCATTAACTTTATGTTGAGAAAAGAAAATAATATAAAAAGAACTACAATAATCATGTAGTTCATGATGTAAACACGTGTTAATATTTCTATTGGTAGAAAATTCAGTTCTTGCTTAAATTAATACTAATAACTACACCCACATTTTGAAAAAATAACGTGGAATAATCTGAGAACAATTATTAAGTTACCATGCTTTATAAATTAGTTTGAATGTCACAAGCAAGTACATTTTCTATTCTCCAAGTTCTGTATGATTTGAAGTGTATAATTCGTATCGATATGCATTCAAAAGGTCTTATCACATACAGAGAGGTTCCATAATGCTAAATTAAATTGCATTTTGGAATACTAGGTTCATTTATATCAAGAAAAACAAGTAAATAATGTCGGCTATTAAAATGCTCGGGGGATTAATGAACTGATTTAATAATTAACCTACTTGGATCCCTCATCCGCCACCTGTACAATTCTACAATAAAAAAGTTACGTTTTTCTCTCAACACTACCACTTTTCTGCTTGCCAAGCTATAAATGATCTCCTTTTTTACGCTTCTCATCGTTCTGATCTTTAAAGAATTCATTTTCTTGATTACGATATTAAATTAATGAATACCAATTTCTTTCTATTCTTCAAATCTGCAAAAACCTAAAAATTTTTTTTCACGAGTAAAAATCACATAGGGAAAAAGAATTGAGTTAAAGTATGCTGTACTCTCGAATTAGCTTATTTCTGAAGGTCACACTTTTTTAGAATGAATAAGTTAGTAAATAAAAGTAATTAAATGGGTCACTTTATGGGACCAACTTGTCACAATAACGAATGTCAAAGCTGGACTCTTCTTTTATCTGAAGAAATTCAACAGACTTTTATCTTATTGGTTTTTGTGACAGAAATTTTCATTTCAGATCAGTCTACTTCACAAATGAGCATTTCCTCAGCTGTAAGAAATATTACTCAATACGGAAAACATTTATTCCTAGAATATTGAAAAAGACAAGGAAAGTCGAGACCCTCTTTAAAATTGTTTTATTCACTGTCTGAACTGGCTAAAATGACTTATTTATGTATTATTTTTCAATTACATTAATATTCGCTTCTGAGATGTTGAATTTCATCTCTTTGAAATTTATACAACATATATGAAATATTAAACTAAGGACCATCCTTTTTCAACACAGTGCGATAATTTGGACCCTATTACTCTTTTATGGTCATTTAAATCCTAAAACACATTATCCAAAGTTTTATAATTATGTAAAATTTCACATACTTGACTTGACATTTAATATCAAATGTCTAAGGACAACATCTCTTGTTTTGTGATCTTTCATATTGTAGAGCAATTTCAGTTAAAAAACGGAATATCATTAGACTTTAAATTAGGTGATATTTTCATGGGGTAAATTCATTTTTCCTCTAACAATGCCTCAATTGTTTGGTCATTTCAGATAGTTGCACTAATATCAGTGACCTTCATTCTTCTTTCGACCATTGGACTGGCCCTAAACTCTATTGCAATGACTCAGGAGATCCAAAAATCAGTCGCGAATTTATCAAATAGCATCAACAGAACATCTCGCTACAAAGATCACCTTTTCGGCTCAAGTGAAAATACACAATATCATTTAGACAATCTAGAATTAAGTTGCATTATTTGGTTCACGATTGAGTATGTCGTTAGATTTACTGTTGCCCCATACAAGTGCCGCTTTCTCAAGAGTCCCATGAATATCATTGACTTGATCGCAATTCTCCCCTTCTATGTTTCAAAAGCTCTCGACTCCTTAACTGCAATAAGCAAGGTCGTCCAGGTTTTTCGTTTGCTTCGGGTTCTGCGTGTTCTCAAGTTGGCCCGTCATTCCATTGGCTTGCAGGCCTTGGGTTATACTGTTCGGCGGTCATACAAGGAACTCGGTCTCTTAATGATGTTTGTTGCAATGGGTGTACTCATATTCTCTAGTTTGGCCTATTTCGCGGAAAAGGATGAAAAAGATACCAGATTTGAAAGCATTCCAGCTACCTTCTGGTGGGCCATAATCACAATGACAACAGTTGGTTACGGAGATATGAGTCCAACTACCGCCTGGGGTCAGGTGATCGGATCTGGATGTGCACTTTGCGGAGTACTCGTTTTAGCTATGCCAATCCCCATCATTGTGAATAACTTTGCGGAGTTCTATAAAGATCAGATGAGACGTGAGAAGGCAGTTCGAAGACAAGAGGAAATGCAGCGAGTTCGACAATGTGAAAGTCTGAGTTCAGGAAGCTTTGATATTGCTAGGGGGAATGTAAGTGAGAAAGGTCTGAGAAACTCCAGTTCAGAGGATTTGGGAAAGCACAAATTGAATTCATTTCAGCAAAGTTCGGATAAGATCAATGTTGATGAATATCAGATGGATATGGAAAGGACACTCAGCGAACCCCTGGATCTTACTGGATCTCTAGCTTCCCCAATGGTTCGAAGTCATGCATCTTCGGCGGATAATTTACCTCTTCGAAAGCATTCAATAGACGTTGCTGTTCAAGTTCACAGCATCACAAAGTTCGACACACCTATTTAAGAGAAAATAAACTTCTCCAGAAATTTCAAGACAAGCATATCTTATGATGAGAATGACATTGTTTATATATTATTCTAGAACCCAGAACATCACATTTCAAATGTATCTATTTTTGATAGTGAGACATATTTAACAAAATGTCCAGAAAATAGGACTCCGGAACTATTAATCCTTATGCATTTGGAGTCCTAGAATATACATGCTTGAAAGGCAAATATAAAATGTCTATTGAACCCTATTATACTATGATCATTTATTGAAGGACAAATATTCAGGACAATAAATTGTTAGAACATCAAACTTAGAAGGGTTCCTAATAGGATGTTTATTCCAGCATACAATCAGCTGGAATTCAAAGAGACCGAGGATCCAGAAAATGTTGACTGGAGAGAATACTCATTTAAAATACCTAAAGTCTTTATTTATTTTGCCAAACTGTTATTATTTAGTTTTAGATTAGTCAGTTGTTGTACCTTTTATTATAAGATTAATGTCGCCTTTTGCCTATCTTTGAGTCTTAGTAAATACATGAACGAGAAGAGCTAGATATTACATGTTCAGGTATATAAACTTATCAAAAGATCTTTGATAATAGGGGATTTAATTTTAGTGTTAAGCTTCATGCCATGAGTGAAAGTGATAAGGTAATAAAATGCATTTTTATTGGCATTTTGAGGGTTGAGGAGAGTTATATAAAAATTAACTGGGAAGAAGAGCTGTTAATGGAGTTTTTTAATGAAGCTAGAAAGGCGTTTATACACGGATGGCAGGCGAGCATAACGATGTTATCAAGTACAACAAAGAAGCGCATGCACACTTACACAAATATAGCATAGCAATATTTTTGCTTATATATAAAGTATCGTGTTGCTCCCAGAGAATAAATATTTGTAAAAAATTAAATAATAAAATGAAATATGAACGCAATAAGACCGATTCTGGGTGATATGCTGAAAGCAGAAATTTATGGAATTTGGTTGTGACATGAGTAGGATATATAAATCTCTTTATTTATGTGTTTATGCTGATTTGATCGTACGGAGGTTTAAAATCACAGTTTACTAACTTCACAGTGTGAAAATTTTGCACACTGATTATTCTCACCTGTGTATCCTTACATTTCATGGTGGGATTTGTATTCGCGTTGACTTACCGACTTTTGTTACCCTTTGTTATCAATGACACATGTAAGTGAGCCGAGGAGACGCCTTCGAAGTGTAAATTTGTTTTCTATTTAATAATTAATTCAAGTTCTTGCACTAAAATATTTAATTTTAATGTCTTATAAAAACTAAATAAAGAAGAAAGAATTCAATGCTAAAATTTATGAAAAATTAATATTTCAAGAATAAATAATGCACTAATTTATGGAACCTTGAGATTTAAGGCCTTATAAATAAACGAATTTTGTAAGGGAGTGCGCCTTCAGAGAAAGGGAAAGGAGCTTTCAGTGGAAAGAAATTTTGCGAGAAATTCTTCTTCGTCTTATCCTTGCTCCTTATTTTAAGCGTCACCTGACTATATTTTTCGGTATTATTTTCACATCATCATTTGTATTGCAACTGTGATAGCTGGATAAAAATTCAAACCAATGCTACATAAACATTTGTTGCTTAAATAAGTGTGTGAAAAATCTCTGTTTCCACAATAAATGGAGTAAATTTCATTATGTTCTAAATACAAAATCGGAGTTTCATTCTCTTAAGCGAGTTTTCTAATATGGAGCACTTCCATGTTTAGATGGAATTTAAGGAGCATTTTAAGAAAATCAAGCAAGAGAACTAGAATTGAACATTAGTGGGCACGTTTTAATGGGCATGAATACCTTTAAATCTCCATCGGTCATAACTTCGTGCTCATATTAACCAATTTGCCATCATTAATATTGTTCGAACCTCAAATTCTCCCTAGATAATCAGATTTTCACGGTAACTGTTACATTGTGAACAGACAAAATCATTAAGGAACCGTTAACTACGCAGAAAGTAGTAGACTTTTAATCTTTAATACATTCAGCAGTTTCTTTCTTTATTGGTCGTCTAAAATTGTATTGGTAAGAGTGCAATTGAATGGAATGTATACGTGGAGGTAAAATAAACCAAGCATGCAGTGATTTGAATCCCTTATTTGTGCAAATTGGGTGGGATCATAACAATTCATAATCTCATGATAAACTGGATAAAGCAAACAAGACTCAACAAGGTTTCATAAATTTAGCTAGACTACATGGTCACAAAATCGAAATTAAATAGGCGTGCTCATTTTGTTTCCAGTCTTTGGCTTTGCAGAAATCAGTCGATTTTTGAATTTATCTTGGTTTAAATTGCATTATTTTCTACTCAAAAATTGATTGGTGAATCTTTACAGTGACCTTTTGAATTTCTTCCTCATTCGACATATTCCAAAAGGTGGGGCTATTTTTTCGAAATTCACTTTAATAATCACATTAATAGTGGTTCGATTTATATATATTTTAATAAATATAATAATTCAAAATAGGTTCCAACGATCATCACCCCAAAACTATTTAAACATTGATAGCACTTTCGTTTTTCACCTTATGTGTAATGCGTAGACCCGACTTATGAATATGTGAAAATCCGTTTAGAAGCACACCGACCTGATTTCAGATTGTCACTTCACTTTCATTAAATACTAATGTTTTTAATTTTTCAGAAAATGCAATGATCTAAAATAAACGAGAAATAATTTCAGTCACTCCTCGGACAAGTTCCAGAAAGACATCTGACAAACTTTATTTAAGAAGTCAAAGAGCCAGTTTTGGATCGTCGATCACAATACATAGCAAAAGTTTCCTAACGGTTATTTATTTGTTAATTTTCATCTAGCTAGCTTGCCTCTTCCGTATAACACATACATACATTGCAGTCTAAACTTTTACCTTATAAATATTTTCTGCCACAGTCTCTTGCTCATTTTACTTACTTGAATGACTGATTCAAGTCTCTTTAGAAATTCCTCAAATGTACATAAATCCATAATGCTACAGCTTATTATCGGTTTGATATAGTAGTGTCTTCGAATCACATGTACTTTCCATCACAGTAGACCTAGGTGAAAAGTGTTTCCCCTACTATCTTAGAAGTAAGATCTAGAAATCTTATATGCATATATATCGTCTAGAAAGTAAGACAGATAAATGGAGAATTAAATTTCAGAATGATTATTGCGTTTCAAAATATTTTAAGAGTAACGATAATTCGACAAGTAAGCATGACAAAAGTGATTTTATAAACCAACTTGATAATCTTCGTACAAGGCCACCATCATATCCCTACAGAGTAAAGAGGCTGCAAAATAACTGCGATCCTACGCGCGATATTTGTTGTTCACTACTTTTGAAACATTCCGTCCATTCACTCGTGAAGAATTTCTTTTAGTAGAAAGAGAGAGGAAGGTGAGATGCTATTAATATGCTTTCCGCATTCGTGCATTCACCTTCAAGGCATATTCAACATCAGTATAGATAAAGCGCAAACAGTATGAGATTTGACTAAGTCAAATTGCTCATTTTCGATGTATTTGATTGTTATTCACAGAATTCGATTCTCATGTAATGGTTTATTTGCTCCGAGTCTCTGGTAATGAAATATTGCAACTGCTCTGCTATTGGCTAACCGGACGGCCCCAAAATATCAGTTGCTTTACGTGCCTTATTTTTATAATAAAGTATCATCTTTGAGTTTTAGGAAATCCCACCACTTTCATAAGCTACAACGGGACCCGCACTGGAGACATATACTGCAGTACTAATATTAATTTCCTATATTAAAATCATAAGCTGACAAACTGTATATAAGAAAATTTTGTTTTCTCAAGTATTCGAAGAAAAAAACGAAATGAATCGGCAATATCGGCTCTCTTCATTAAATAATACCGGTCCGTAAGCAGAGAATACCGTAAACGAGTATATGCTCCAACCCAGGGAGCAAATAGTGAAATTTGAATTTTTGGACGTGAAATGACCCTATTGTATAACTCGAGCACAAAAGTCAAATGAATTTAAATGCTTTGACGTTGCTCCTCACACCTTTCTGATTCCCTCCCATTTATCATTTATTGGAATTTTGTCAAGAGGAAAACATAATTATGAATAATTAATAAATATTTTTCCCTTGCCGAAATTGATATTTTATTTTATGTTTCCTTCCCATTGTTATTGAAATAACGATTAACCCTTAATTGTTTAAGTGAACTAATCGGAATTTCGCTACACTGTTCATAGTTCGAATTGAACTGCGAAAAGTTTTGGATCAAGGTCAATATACCCCCCGGGGGGTATATTGACCTTGATACAAATTGATTATTTACGTACCCTTATGGTAAA
>CAADRB010000023.1:2056229-2111016 GCA_900708905.1 Hymenolepis diminuta
GGGGGGTATATTGACCTTGATGCATATTACGGGGGGTATATTGACCTTGATCCAAATGTTTTCTGAGATAATACTGAGTATGATAGCACATACTCTGTAGGTGAAGGCCGGAGAGGGTGGAAGTTTTGTATTTATCAGAACATTTTAATTCGAAAATCAAAGGTTGGCCTATAATGTAGCATCGGAGAGATTATAGTCCCAGTTACGAGCAAGGAAAGATAGTAATCAATACACCAGCGCATGAATTCAATTCAGGTGTACTGAAAATAGGTGGTTCGATCCCCTTCAAAGGCACATTGAATTTTCAAAGGATTATTTGAATATATTCAAATATTTCCATTAGCAAAGACGTTCGCAATAAGTAAAAATCTATCCGTGAAAATATAGGCTTTCATCTATGAATGTTTTAAATCCCATTAAGCTTGATGGAGGAATACATGTTTTGAACTAAATCATAAAATTTTCGGAAATTGTCAAAATCTGAACGCCTATTTTTCACAAACAAAGGCTTATGCATAAAGTAGGCCACAAATGGCATGACTAATACAGGAGATTATTTATTTTAATAAACGCGGGGATATAGTGGAAGAGTATATATTTGCGCTCTGAAGTAATGTGGAAAGAGAGGCAGATGTCCTCTAGAACCAAGTTTCTAAGCTTGAATTAGCATTAACATACTTGACTAGAACATATAGAATATTCATTCATAAAGCAGGTAATCGCGCGAAATGGTATATACAACTACAAAGATGTACAAATTTGCACTAGCGACCATATATTAAACTTAGACAGCTCCTTTTCCTTCCTCTGAGTTAGTCTCAATACATGAAGCCACTTGATAACTATAAGGATTGACAAATTAAGTAAGCATCGTTTTCACTTATGTATTACAAATAACAGAGAATGTGGAGAATGTAAAATTGTCAAGCTCGTTTGCGAATTTAGAACATTTTGCTAAACCTAAAAAAATTTCTAAAATTCAGGAGGTTAGAGTCGAACGCTAGAGCTCAACGTTGCATTTTAAAAAGAATCATTTACTGAATAATTAGTGGAAAATTATCTCAATTAACTTTCAAGATAAATGAATTTATTTAAAACAAAGTAGAAAATGAATGAGTTAAATAGAGACATGTTATTTAAATGGTTGAAGGATTTAATCATCGACCCAAATGTGCTGCGAATATATGTGGAAGCATTTTCTCTTGGCTCAAAGAACCCGAAAGGAGACAGAATTCGAAATTACAAATTATGAAAAGGATATTTCGCGCTATCATCCGGTGAGGCCTAGAACAATCGTCCTAATAAAACAAAATTTCACAATTCAAATGCTGCAATTCGGAAAATTAATTGAATAGCTTCATTATTTTCTGACTTATTCGTTTAATGTTTAAGCACTCTATATTTTTCTTCTAAGTCAATGTTCTATTGGAAAAAGTCAACGGTTCCTTTAAATTGAATTTCATTGTGATTGAGCAAAAGGTCCATCGGCTTATAATGTATTAATACAAAACAAGGCTTTGTTAGCTATTTGAATTTTTAGCGATATGAAATGAAATTGCCAGTTTTCTCATTGATATCAATAGAGTTCCGACACTTTGACGAGTTGTCATTTGGTACCTTCTAAGGCTAAATTTGTTGATAATGAGAGGTGGATATCATACCTATGAGGGTAACACACATTAATAATGTACATGTTTAAACGCTAATTTCATTATATTGTGCTCACATACTTCGAAGTTCATGTATTCATTTATGTTTCGCATCAGTTGTCACATTAAATGTGTCAATTTTCATTTTTATAAGTATTATCGTTAAATGAATGAATCGTTAAATATATTCTTAATATAGTACTGTTGAAATATGTTGTCGCTTCTTATTTCATTGACCGCAGTGGTCCTCTTATTTGACTAAATATATAATTAAAAAATCTAATGGAGGGCTCCCAAATTTGAATTTTTCAAATAAGACGCCTGTAATAGTAATTGGAAATTATAATTTTAAAAGACTTAGCTTTCTCTCCATCGGACATGATAAATGTCTGAATTGAGGAAAAATCCTGATTTGATGAAAATCGCCCTTATTTGGGTCGAATTTTCTAAGGTTAATACTTAGTGCAAACTAACCCAAATTTTCTCTGTAACCATTAAATAAAGAGTTATGTCCGAAACCTACAGACATTAATTGGCAGGTATTTTTACTGCAAATATTGAAAAGAAGATTCACTTTAAGTGTTACTCGTTTTAATGTGTAAAATTAAGTGTTATGGGGTGGACTTTAAACGTTTAAGTTCAGTTTCTGTAAGTTTTCCTGCGAATGTATTCGCTAAGGTAAGCGCATAGAAACCATGCTAAATTACTCCCCATCTGTTTGATGGATCATACCTTTAATCTTATTTAGCAAGTTCCACCAACAAGACTTAGGCATTTACATCAGAAGACTGAAAGTCATCTTCTATCCTCATAATGAGATTCATATATGAATTGAATGATCATACAAGTTAAATAAGACTTATAGCTATGGCAATTTTCAGAACTAGTTTCTATCTCCTCCAGTTCGTTTCATCTCTACCACCTATATTTTAAGAGATCTTTAACAATGATTAAACGAATGGATTTATTCTCCTACCTCATTACCTTACCTGAGAGGGCGATGAATTTTCGCACTGTGAGTACTCTTTCACTACCAATACTAAGAGCAGTTTGCATCCGAATTACGATCTCGGAGACATAATGGTGTAGAAAGACAATATCAGTTATCCTAGTTTAACACTAATCTTCAAAATGCTAAGAAAATGAAAAAGGGGCAAATTATATAAATCTCGACACTCAGAGTTTGGGTTACTTTGCAACCTTTTGTTCAGTTTTACGCATTTGTTCTGCGATTCGCTAAAAATTTTACAGAATTGATCAGCGGATTTTTTATTTAATTTCATTACTGAGTAAAGGCATATTACAGACAAATACATCTAATCTACTCTAATGGCTGATATATGGTCGTCTTCCATTATTAATCAGTTAAAATTGTACTAAAATTCGTAAAATGGAGATTTTTGGGAGCCACTTTAAGGGAAAAATTTCTTTCATTTTGCAAATGATCATTTCTGAAATGAAATCTTTGTGCTTCATGATTGTATGATCGCAGATTTTTAAATTTACTAAGACACGACCCTTTTGGCAACGGGTAAAAATATTTGTTACATGAAGAGTGAAAACTGGAAATTCCCTTTAATAATTTGTATTCTTGACAGTTTGCGACTAACTTAAAAGATTCTGGATTATAGCATCACATTCTCTTCCATTCGCATTAATTTGGTGGTAAGGTTTGGTAATAAGTTTATTTTGACATTCTACTGAAAGTACTTATGTATTGTGAAATAATCGTAGCAAAGCAAATTTACTTCTCATTAATTATATAGGATATGTCAAGCGTTAGATTTTTAATCTGATTACCTCTATTTCGGTTTGGCATAAGATTCCCAGTTCTCTCGAATGTATATACAAAAGAACTGGGAGTACCGAGGCTTAAAAAAGCGGAAGAAATTTGGAACTGATGGGTTAATGCACGAAGATGTTTACGTGTGCTGTTTTGACTCAAAGAGCAGCATCTCCTCGGTGCCGACGTTGTGGGCATGAGCACAACATCTGAGACCATCATGGTACACCATTAGGGCATGACATTTTTACCGCTCTTCGAAGTCTCCAACAGGGAACTTTTCGAAGTCAATCGCAAATATAACTCTAACCAAGAAAGTGTTCTCGAAACGGGACATCAGCAGCGATACGATTGCTACTCTGGTTGCTCCAGTTATAGCCGATCATTAAAAATATAAATTCCACGCTTAGCGTCTCATTGGTTTACTGTAATATAAGACATTAAGAGATCTGGAAAAAGCAATGATTTATTTTTTCTGATTAATCTATCGCGTGCCTGTAAAATTAAAATGATTTATTTTGGTGTTAGTTTCTGGGAAAATGGTAGGATAGCAAAAAGAGGCATTCGTAGAAATCGATCAAATTCCTATCACATTAGTAGGACGAAGCGGAAATTGTTAGGTATTGCAATGTTGTTTTTTAGGCTCAAATTGCCTCTAGAGAAATAACCTAAACCTACCATAGAAAGTTTAAGCTGCTCTCTTATGTGTATAGAATTCATAACAAGTTAAAAGAGGGTAACGTTATTGCGCTATCCATGGGATCAGATTCGGCGATCAATAAACACTTACAGTGCCCAATTTTCGGTTGCTTTAAGTTTTATAAACGATCTGGATAGATTTGCTGCGAGTTTCTCCGAATAATCTTTAGAAAATAGAACAGCACATATTCTTCTGAGCTGAAGAGTGAAGAAGTAAAAATGCGAAATCCTATGGATCAAATCCCCCTACTCTTTTCCCAAATCATATCCTCAGAGCTTGTCCGAAGAGTAGGGTTAATAATATTTTTATATCCTTACAAACGAGTGAAAAATTGTAACAGACATCACGTCATAGAATGAATTATATGTGCCGTTCAGAGTGAGAATGACAATGGTAAGAATCAGAAAAGTGCATATTGTGCTTTAATTTAACATTTCCGAAATTTACTCACGAGATTGCTACATTTTTGCCTTTCGTATTGTATTAGCAATGATTCAATCTTACTATGCTCGGAGGAATCCAATTTCCTATTAAAGCTATTCAAATAAGGGAAATTTTTAAAACGAAAAATTCACATTTAATTCTTCGTGAAGTGCCTTTTATCGCGGAAGCAGGATACTTACAAGTAAAGTAAATTGCGCAACACCAACTTGGTGAGGACGCAATAAAACGCTTTTCCAGCTAAGTTCCTTTTCTTTACATCTTTTTAATCCTAATTTAGCAAATGCCTCAAAATTTTCTTTTTAAAATTTCAACAAAATCGCAGGTGCACCTATTTATTTCTATGCCAAGCTAGAAACTCTCGAAATGTTCACTTCCATACAAATATGATTATTATGGTCTATATGAAATAATTGTCGAATAACATTTCAGAAGACTTATTTCATATTGGAAGTTCTCTTATGTATATTCTACCAACTCTTATTTGGCCATGTTACGGAACCAATAAATGCTATAAATAAATAATAAAAATACACTTCCAATAGCATGAATCAGTATGATTAGAGAAATTCAGCGTGTAAAGTACATAGAAATAAGGTGATTCGAAAGTGTTTTTTCAAAAAATACGTTAAATGGGAATGAAACAGGACCGTCGTGGGATACGTTAGCGCTTCCTACTGCTGACGGCGATGTCTACAAATTCAAATAGTGAATTTTAATTTGCCTATTTTACCTCGTTTCGTTTTAAAGATTCATATATATTAATCAGCCATTTTCACTTTTCATTGTCATGTTGAAGATTATTTACTCTCTTACTAAAGTATGCGTTCACTTTTGTTCTCTTTTTGTCGCATTTGTGGTCTTTAGGGTTTGAATTACAGTTAAATGAGGGTGTTTAATCCTATAGATTCCACTGGCTGGATTGACATGATCATCAGAAATAGATAGGTGAAAATGGTAGATCACAAAAGATTTATCGCTCCGCGATAATCAACAAAGAGAAATCTTTATCAAAATGATTGAAAATTTCACCAGGTTTATAACAATGGCTTTTTTAAAACAAATTAATTGCATTTCATCAACTCATATCTACCTTTGCTCCGTTTAAGCTGGTTTTTTATGAACGTACTATCGAGATCTTGATCCAGTCTAATTCTTATTTCATTTCATAATTTATTTAGATTTGAAAAAAACTAAATTAATTAAGTATTATGTTCAACGTTATTCGGAATACATACGATATAACAACGAACGCGTTCCTGAAATATCCTAGGCCGATATCTATAACTATGATGCAAATCTCTCCGACCCAGTAATAGGTTATGATTTTTCTTCTAAACTTTCTCAATGCGTACCGCACTTGGCTTAATAAGCTGGTTACGAAATGTTGGACACTTTTTAAAGGAAATCTTTTCCTGAGTGATTCAAATAGTTTCCCATATAGGACAATTTTAATATTTTAAATACCATAAAAAATTTCTTGTGTCTTCCTCTATGTGTCTTCCTTTGCGACTTTTAAAGATATAACTATCTACTCAAAGATAACAATTTCTAAAAAAAAAACCCGTCTCCAAGAGGAATCCTCAACTTGAGGTCTTCACAGATTAACATTAAGGAAAAGTTCGTTCATGTGTTAAACTTAAGCAATCTTATACGGTTTCAATTTTGCCAGAAATTTCCTATCTCAACAATGTTACCATCGCTTTTACATCCGCATTACACATCCGGGATAGTTTTTTATTTAAAACACTAGAGAACATTTAGCACTCTTGGGAAAAGTTCATTTCTCAGCTCCGACTTAAGAAACCTGCTGACATATCTCGATATCTTCGAGATTTCGCCAAATTTATTCGTTAGTGAATATTCATTACCATACAATTTCTCTGGCTATGGTAATTACTTTATATCAAGCTCTGTCATTGTTCACAATTTCTAAATACTATGCTGTGAACGTTAATTAAGTACACGATAAAGTGCATATGATTAAATTCCTGATGCAAGTAGTAATTAACAGGAAAGGATACATGTGAAAATTATCGCCCCTCTATACACGTATTCGATCCACTGCTGACAGCATATGATTCACTGTTGATTTATTTCCGATTTCCCGAAACTTACATTGAAGAGAACTCACGTTGACTGCTGCTCTGTTTCAAGGCCAAAACAAAATTCTGCAATTGCCATTTTTGTTTTGAGTTGCGCAAAGCAGTTATTTAAATAAACACATGATCGGTGATAACTGGAATCCGGCTCTTCTAAGGCGTCAGTCTCTTAAGCACCTTTGCTGTACCTCTCTTCAGGTAAATACAGATACAATATGTCTTCAGAATAGAGCGTCAAAAAAATATTAATTTCTTTGTCATCAAAATTTGCACTGAAATTATTTCACTCGAAGAAAATAAAGTACCACACAATAATTTTGTTTATTGTTTCAACCTTATCAGCCATCGAAATAGCCACAATCTCGAACTCAATATTAATAAGGCAGAATTACCGCAATTGTAGGCTTTACTTCAGAATACTGCAAAGCAGCTAGTCTGAAGTTTAGAATATTTAAATAAATATGTGATATGTATAATTAATTGACAACGAAATTGTCAAATTTATTTTTCTTGGATAAAAATTATTTATTTTTATTCAACATCTCCCGACGAAAGTAGCTGATTCGTACATTCGAACGTTAGACCCAACGTGAATGCGAATCCTTCAGAAGCGTCTGGAATAATGGTTGATGATTGCGTTAAATCTTCGGAGTTTTGAGATGTCTTGGTAAAGAGAGGTAATATGCGTCCAGATAAATCTTCTTTGGATCCGTTTTCCGTTAGCATACTGAGGACGGAGATATTTCCGATGGAACGCTCAGATTTGGATACCTAAACTGTAAAGAATTAAGAATCCTCCTCCTTTTTCTTCCCCTTGTGTCAAAAGAAACTGCCTTCTCATATTGTCAACGAGTTACTCATCGTGACTATTAATATTTCTCGGAGATATTTAGACTGCGACAATAGTCCTCAAATCGAGTAGAAGAGGACTGGATGACATTTCGGAACATAATAACTTTTGGTACGCTCTGACTGACAGGCACTAATCAGTATTAGTTGATGGTGATACGGGTTGTAGCATACATAATAGGTATAACTCCAGCCCACTTTTAATGTGAATCCACCAGGATTAGATGAAAGCTTCCTTGGATAGGTCTAGTAAGACTGAGATTAATGCACTTGTTTGTTTGACCTCGCCTGCATTTTGTGGAACCACTTTTATTACTGTTCCCTTTGAGTGAGAAACAGGTTTAGCAAGACCGATTTCCTCGGGTTGCTTACATTTGTCATCCACCGGCGCCGATCGCATAGGACGGCAAAGGAGCATGGGTTTTACCTTGAATGTGGTTACACTGAGCAGGACATTTTGAGGACTTGATCATGGTAAACGATGTATAGGAAATTAAATTTTTGCATTAAAAATTGCGACCTTAAAGGACAGGATTAACGTAGTACTAAATAATCATTGATATAAACTAAGCAGACACTGTGATACCTTTATATGCCTACTGAGATTATGCTTTTGCTATATTTGACTGTTAAGAAATATGGCAGATTTCCATTAACTAAATGCACAAATTTAGATTTAGACAAATGGAGAGTTTTCAGCTGTCTGTCTATTCACTAATATGGCAGCGATGGGATTCCATTTCCAGGCGCGAATGTTAATTCAATAGAATTCAATAATCAGAGCACGAGAGATGAATTTTGTTCAGGTATACCAAAAGTACTCTTCCTGGTGCATATTTCTATTATTTTTCTAGTGTTCGCATAAACTAATCATTTGGATTGGGAATAAATATTTGCAAATTATTGTTTCTGGTATCTGGTCCCAATTTGCCTAATTAAGTTACTGAAGGTTACTGAATAAAGTTAGTAGCAAAAGAATTTCGATTAAAGATATTTTTAGGACTTAATAGATTAATTCAAAACTCCTCGAACATTTTGAAATGGAGATAGTAGCTAAAATTTTATGCCTTACAATTTGATGTATTCTGAATTATCCCTCCTACAAATTCATTATAGTAGAAGTCCCAAGATTTGAATAGCACAGTGAATATATTGAATGAAGACACTGCCAGTGGAAATGAACTTAAGCGAACGTTTCACGCACTCAGAGATACATTGATGGCGCTTCAAAGAGGTATTCACACACCCTATGGCAGTTCTTTACATAGCCCAGTTTGGTGTGTGATCGCATATAATTGGATAAATGGACTATGAAGACCAGTGTGGTGGATATGTCCTTAAATTGGCCAATAGTTAAAAAGGGAAAGTAGCTACACGCATAATGAGATGCAATAAAATAGTTCAATTTTATGCATTGGAATGAACATGACCGCACACGGATGACGCGTATGTAACAATGAGGTGAACGGGTCATCTTATTGACATGATGGAGTTTGGTATGAAATGAACAAGTTTGTGATAAAGGTGCATAAATCCGTTCTAAATTAATCACCACATGGCCACTCACTTAAATTAAATTAACTAAGAGTTATGAAAAGCAGTGAACGCCAATATAAATAAGTTTAATTGTTTGATGTCACGAAACTGAATTCTTAATTAGGTTTCCTTTACTCTAATACTGATTATACTAATAAATACTGGATTTACGTATTCAAAATTACTACATACAAATATGGAAAGATTTGATCATTTAGTTCTGAGAGTGCAACGATTCAAAGCGTGGATTTAGTGCATCATCGGTCACATGTCTATTCTTCATTCTTATCTTTTTTATTAATACATGCAGTCTTGTGCTCGTTTGCCACATGCTTATCTTACCTACCTTCTCAACATGGAACATGCGTTCGATCATTTTCTCTAATGGCTAGTTAAATAACCGGTCTTATCTCATTGGCTTCTATGCTCTCTCCGTCATATAATAACTGATGGACGTGTTAAATCCTTACCATTCACCCATATATTATGATAGTTATTAATCGTATTAATTCTTGTATGCCATCCTTGTCTTATTCAATGCTGTGATATTGCATCTAGTATTGATAGGCTTGCTATCCCTCGGAATAATAGAAAAAATCAATGAAACACAAAGAACAGTGGAATAATCCAAAAAAATTATGAATGAGCCTCTCCATCAAATACGACTTCAAACTTCTTCGTGTTGCCCATTTGCTATTTATTCCATTTTGTCAATTTTTTCAGCGTAATTTTCACCGCAGATCTTAGGAGCAGTTTTCTCACACTTGCAACTCGTTCTTATTTTGTATTAGAAAATTAGTACCTAAAAAGAGCCCGTTACAGAATCTACTATAATCTTAAGTGTCCTTTAATAAAGGCAAGCCTTCTAATTGAATACTTCTAGTTGCCAAATGAGGTAATGCCGTGGCTGCAGTCACCTACATAGCTTGAGATATGAATCAAACTTGGAAAGCCATTGCTTGAATCCAGTTCAAATCCGCAAACGGGTACGTTATAGCTATCAGTGTTAAAAACTGGCTCAAATCAATTGGTAATCAAGGTTTATGCCTCTCCGTCACTCGAAATCGAGTGATTTGGCTGAAAAGTTTGTCTACTTGCAAATAAATTTGACCCCACTTTCATTCCTAAATTCCCTAGGTGTCTGAGAAATTAACAAGTTCTTAACGCAATCAGATGCATTTTGAAGGAAAAAACATGGCACAACTATGGCACGTATGTAAGTAAGAAGGACTAAGCACGAGGTGGAGTAATTTCTAAAATCATTGGTAATCGAAGAGTTATGCATTAGATGAATGCACAAATGAAAATTTTTAAGCGTAACAATTGCAATTTCTCCAATACCAGTTGTCGTCGATTTCAAATTCTTTAAGTTGCTTTTAAGTCTTTAAATAAAGTCCAATTATTTTTTTTCTTGTATTATTCCAATTCTATCCGGGCGTTTGAATCGGAAGTATCACTAATTTCCGATGTATCATTCCAATGTTCTTTCAAAATAATATAATATTTTGATTTTTATCCTTGAAATGAGTCAAAACTTGGTGTTCATAGACCTGGGAATTATTTTAATTTCTCCAAAACCAGACTATTAGGGAGACCTAGAGCATTAAGGACTTGATGAAGCACCAGTAAATGCGAATGCGAAACAAAGCAATAAAATCTTATATGCCTCCTTAATTAATTTAAGATTGTCGTCAAATGACGACAGAATAAATTGGCTATCCGTAAATATCGTAGAATGCGTGATAATAAAAATCGCATTAGAAGTGGCTTATCTACTACCTGTTACCAGAAGTTGGAAATACCAACGGGTAATAGAAAAATATTAGTATTGCCAGTGCAATTTTCTTGTATCTAATACCGCGTGATGACTGAATTGAGCTTAAGGGCATAATAGAATGAATCTACTTAGCATTGCAAATTATTCATACTTTAAAATTATTCAATTTAACAAGGTGCGTTATTGATTACTTTGACGTGTTAGTGTATCAAAATTCTTCAGGAAAAAAGAAACGTATCCCAAAGAACACACTTAACCATCGAACCACGTCAAGTGCGTGCTGAGATCAAGCGCTTCTAAGTACACTTCACCGTCTCCATCGATTCTCACACTAGTCAAACTTGTCAAACAGAGAAAATTTCCACCATTTTTGACGTCTCACTACATAGAACTGCATTAAAGGGGATATTTACCACTGTTCAGTAATAAGCATAGTAAGGTCAAAAGGTTTTACAGCAGGTTTCCAAATTACAACGCACCTGAAGTAATAAGTTATTAAAAAAACGTTTAGTACATAAAGTAGTCTATGAAGGAATATCACAGATATGCGCAGTCAGATTTAAAGCTTCAATTCCTGAACGGACTCTTCCCCGTTGTTATCACCATCGTCAGTGACCTTGTCAGTTTCGTTTACATCAAATTCAATAATCTCATCATCTCCACGTCGCATCATTGCCGTTATCTTTCTGACGTGGGACTACAACAAAAGAAAGACACATGAAGGAAAAGAGACTGGAGGAATTAGCACCTAGCAGTTGATAAAGTAGACATTTACTGATTCAACGACGTCCGTTGAGGATTGAGGAGATACACAAGCGGGCAATTTTGAATAAAGCCACACCGCTTGCCAGGCTAGTAATGATTGGCTCACAGGAGTTTTCGAGTTCATTCCTATCTCAGAAGAAAAATACTCATTTCTTTAAGATTGATCATTTTACAAATGTCCCCCAAACATAATAATTGAAATTATAGGATACCTTTTATTAAAGCTAACTACAAGACAGCATCTAACATTGAAAATCATTCTGTATAAGATAAGCCACTGAAGGGAATAACAACTAGAATAACAACCAACAACGAGAACCTTCTAAGTTCCAAATATGCACACATCTCAATTTTATCGAGTTGTGGAAATATAATTATGAATAATTATTGAATATTTTACCTTGACGAAATTAATAACTTTCTTCTTTCTATTGTTTTTGAAAATAACGCCCATCCCTTAAATTGTTTATATAAACTATTATGAATTACGTTATACGGTGCATTGTTCGAACTGAACCGTAGCAAGTTTTCGATTTAATAACAAGAACTCGTGTTTCTCCTTCCTTTGATTGGGATATCGGCTCGTAGATCGTAAAAGATCTTAAATATATAACCACAATCACTGCCTCACGGAACTCTTAAGAACATTTCGGTCAATATACCAGCTTTAAATCACTAGATGCATATTATAATTTGGAAATCTTGATTCAAAAAAGGGATCGATTCAAGGGGCACATTGACTTCTTAATAAAGTGGCGACGAAAAAAGTCGTAAAAAGTTTACTCGAGCGTCAAACTTTAAATTCAAAATTCGCAAAACCATATAAGCTTTTGAACATCGGATATGCCTATAATTGTCGAATAAAGAAGCGCCTTTTTACTCTCTTCCCATTAATTTAGCATATGGGTGTAATCTCCAGACAGGCTATAAGGTGGAGAAGAGCTCACCTGTAAGTAGAGAGACGACTGTGGAGCAAACAAATCCGACAATCAGACATGCGGGAGTGAGGTAGAGGTAAGAGAGGTTGAAGAAGGAGAATGGATAGTCTTGGGTAGACGATGTAGCACTGGCGGCAGCAACAGTACTTGAAGCATTCACGCAACCCGACAAAGAGAGAGGAGGGGGGTTGGGCTCCTTGAAGGTGTAGAAGTTAATCGAGCCTACCATCAGTGTCAGACCTGTAGCCAAACTGGTCAGAAATCCAACAAGCCCGCCCTGCAGAATGGAAAGATAAAAAATGCGATTAACCTAAATAAGTAAGTGTCCAACTTTAGAGGCCTAGGTGGTCTAGTGCTAAATTTCCACATCTGCATACAGGTCAGAGGAAACGAGGCCAGTGCAGTCAGGTCTATTCAATAATAGGAGTGAGAGAATGCCCTCCTTCTCCTCAAATCAAGTGTAATAAAAATATCTAATAATGAGCATGAAAAGGTAGTGGTTTATAGCAACTAACAGCTCCGAGAATCGTAGAAGTATTCAATAGAGGACGAAGAAAATAAGCTTAGTGTATAAAAACCTTAATCTATTTGAGTGCTGAATTTCGCTTAGTCCGCATAGTTTGCTGTGTTGTGTCCAAAGTTCAAACTGCATTAAGTAATCCTAACGCTACTCATATCCACGGCGCTCAGAGCTCATTCGCCGGTTGATTAAATTGGACGGTCGGTAATGTCATCCCAATGGCCTTAATTCTTTCAAGTTAGTGGTTTAGTATAGCAGAACTAACTAAAGTTCATATTTTGTACTAAAAGAACTTCTATCTTTCTCTCGCAAGATAAATAACAGTTTGAGAGGAATAAAATTCTACAAAATAACCTGCTTTTGCCAAGTCCAAAAAAGTAGAGTATAGTAAACAACATACTGCAAAATTGAAAAGCAAAAGAAACTATGATGACATCTCTTATTATGGGACCCAGATAAGTTAAAACGACCTCTGAAAAAACATCACTCAATTGGGACCTTGCTGATAAGACAGGTATTGTTTTTCCAATCTAATTTTAGTAAGGACTTAGAGTTTTTCTTTCCTTTCCTTGACGATATTTAAATAATTTAGAAAATATGCGTTTGGACTTTTCAAAAGGAAAATTGCATATTTGTTCCAAAAATGGTTTAGAAATGTAATTTTAGATTTGAGAAAATGTTACCGTTATAACTTGATTAGCCTCCAAAATAGCCACAGATTTCAGAACTTAAATAAAACATGTAAATGCCTTAAAGGTAGGCTTTACTCCGAAATTATACAAGTTAACAATCCCGCAATTTTATGAAAATAAATTGTTAATTCAATCTTTGTTGGGAAAAATTATTCACCTTTATCGAATGATTACCTTTGGATCAAGTACTAACATTTAACGCACCTTTGGTCCTTTGCATTTTCAATCCTGAGCTCCTATTCATTGACTTAATTTAGACATTTTTCGCATGTCAAAGAAATGGTGTCATATTCCAGTATCTATTTTCTTTGGAATAATCCTAGTTATATTCCTTTACTATAAAATCAAATCTTTGCGATTTCAAAAATATCACACTTCAATGCTGTTTTACTTTTTTTGACAGGCAATTAAACATTCAACGAAGATTTCGCCTATTTATTTTATCTTGGAATACATTACAATAGATAAACTATAGAATATAGGATAGCATTCAATGCAAAGACCAGGAGATTATGAAGAGGGTAATAAAGTGAGAGAATACGCACCCACTTGTTGACAAAGGGGCAGATCATGCCGAGAGTGAAGACTGTTAAAATGGGGCCTCCGATAGCACCGAATATGGAGAAAGCCATTTCAAGTACCCCAGCAGGGACTACATGCAGAAGGAAGGCCAGTCCGATTATCAAAAGGCCAAATACAATAGCTAAAAAGGAGAAATATCAGAGATGATAGACGTAAGAATCAATCGCAACTTAAGTAACCTCAAGGTTTCTTGCCTATAAAACGAGCAATGAAGGTGACTGTTTTGCGTCTGAGGCCAGAACCTTTGTAGAATGTGAGATAGATGTCCATGAACACATCTTCCACCAAAACACAGGCGATCCCATTAACGCCAGAGGAAAGTGTGCTAGACAGAAGCAAAAAGAGTATTTGGTAATTTTAGACATTCATAAAGTGGTCTCCAAATATGCAAAACTTACCTCAATGCGGCGGCAAAGACAGTCGATAGAAAGAGGCCTCTGAGAGCAGGAATATTTTCAAAAAGGTGCATGACAAGGTGAGGAAAAAGCTGATCATAGGCCGTTATATCTCCGTTCAATACAGGATCGCAATTCACAAATACAGCGTAGGTTACTAATCCAATGACTAATTGAACAGACAGGAGAACAACGTTTACCGGTAGCTGCAAATGAATGGCCCTAGAGTAATGGAACTCAATTTAATTTATGTGATTTTACCTTCGGGCAGTTTTGAGATCTTTGCAGGCAAGATAACGCTGAATTAGAGTCTGATTGGTGGCGTATATGCTGAGTACCATTCCGGCACCACCAATAGCCAGAGTCCACGTGGAATGCCGTACAAAAGGATCTGGGTTGAAACTAATCGAAAGAATTTATAGTAAATATTTAGTATCCAAGTTTTGAATACTTTTGGCCTTTTTCTTAAGAGCTTACTCAAAAAGATTAAGCCTCTGGCCGTCGCGAGCCAAATCCCAGACCCGTTTGATGCCATCCACCTCTTGACAACCAAATACCATGAGAAGGACGAGACCGATAAACATCACGATTGTTTGCAGAAGATCTGTCCATACTACTGCTCTAAGTCCTCCCTGAAAAGTAGCCATTTTAATAGACTCCTCTTTGACTGTAAAAAAATCCTATTTTAAGGGATTCAATTTTAACTGAAACATCCTCCCAAAAAACGTATTAACTATGCAATTCTATGATGAGGCCTAAATTTTTATATCGAATAAGAAGGGATTAGTCAACATGCAGACAAAAAAATGCGAAAATTAGTGGAAGTGAAAACATTATCCTTCAACGGATAACCAATTATTAAACATGTTAGCACAGTTATAAGGCTGTAAAAAACTTATGACACCATGCGCTACATTCTAAATCCAAGAATAGTGGTTGTGTTCTTAGTTGCTACTCAAGCAACAACCACTCTCCCTATCTGGAGTAAGAAACAAGCCAGTAATTATATTTACAATTGAGGTGTAAAGGAGAAAATAAAAGTGGCCAAACAAAAGAAGATCCACGCGTACATTTCGACTCTTGAGACGTAAGCCTATACCCTTGGAGCGGGAGGTCACTAATGACAAGCTAGACGCGGAGGGTAAAAAGCAGAAAAAAGCAGTTATTAGAGCTGTTAAAGCGAAAAATCAATAAAAAAGAACTGAGAGAAAGAAATAAGGGAATATACAGAAGAGAGTAAATTAGGTTTGCCCAAGAAAATATGAACTGCCCAAAATAAGTCCATCTTCTAGATATACCCATAATATCAATATTATCATTGGTATGTAACTAATACCTTCAATCATGACCTACTATATTATTTTAACGGCAAATTAAGTTAAATTAAAAGACTATAATTTAGCAGTGTTGGGTAATTACGTGTAGATCTTAAGAAAGGAGTGAGAAAGTAATAGCATAAAATTAATTAAAATTTAAAAGCGGGAGGAGATATGAATTCTTCGTAAAACGAGGCAGTTTGCCTAAATGTCTTATTCAAATCAATTATAAATGAGCCACGCCATATGTGACAGTAATTTTTCTTATAGAATTAATTAATACTAGATTCTGCATTTCAGGACTGGCAAAAATAAACTTACCACAGCAGTGTAAAGAGTGCCAACAATGCCTGCTGTAAGGATCGAAGCTGATTCTGGTAAGCCCGTAGCTGCATATACAACGAGATTTGAGTGTTGTACTTTCCACGTGTAACAGAAACGCATATATGAAAGAATACGTACCTCGGCTAATGGCCAAAGCTGGTGCATACAGAACAACGGCTATGTAAATTATCTAAAATGATAAAAGGGGGAGGGGAAATTAAAAAAAACCCTTGAAATCAATGATGAAAAGGGCCAAAACGTACTGTTTGTAAGCAAAAAGCGACGGTGACTAGCCATCGAAGTGAACGAGTAAATCTCAGTTCTAAGTACTGAAAAATAAATAAGAAAATTAATGTACCTCATGACCACTAACAAGATTTAACTTATAGAAGACTGGGGCATAAATTTCGGCGGAAAGTGGAAAGGCAATACAATACCCAAATACAATGCACCAGAATTCAATCCCGAAACGATAAAACTCAGAATTGTTACCCATAAGGGCAACAGCTGAAAGAAAACTGGCCAAAGTGCTACAGAAGATTGGAAGAAGACCCATTTTACGATTTCCCAAGAAGACGTCTTCAGCACCAATGGAAGAATCTTTATGGAAAGTTTCAAGAGTACGATTTCGCAATCGATGCAGGCATTTACTGAATGACGGTCTGAACCAATAGTATATTCCAACACATGTATACACCACGAAGAGCACTGTTACAAGAAGATAATCGGGCCATTCGAGATACTTTGACATCATAAAGGATTAGACTGAATGATAGCAAAAAATAACTGGATAGAAATTCTTTTAAGCGCGTTTATAATAAACCAGTGATATTACGGTATTCAAGGTTATGCAAGTTAAAACACCGTTACTTTATTTATTTAGTGTAAATTTTATTAAAATTATGTTCTTAACAGTTTGAAAGTTAAAAAATTGTCTTTTAAATCAAATTAAAATGTTACAGATAAGCGAGGTAAATACTCGACTATTTCACTCTGTGTTTAACATGTAAAAAATAGTGGTAAAAAAGGTTTGTTGGGAGTTGAGACCACTGAATTGTTTGCTGTTGACGTGAGTAGTAGTGCATCAGATCTTGAATGTGAATTTACATTGTTTGACAGGTTTGAGCTGAGGCCTTGTGGACGACGACACTGGTAGCATCTTCTCACGGGATTCTCAGCATTCGTATGTTCGAAAGCAGGCGTCTGAAAGGTTTCATTTTTGTCAACGAGATACAATTGAGCTCGTCAATCCCGTCTAGACATAAGAGGTTGATATCACGATTAGCAACGTTGTGGACATTGGAGATCATCTTCCCATGGATATTAGTCTTGCATCGCATCCATTTATAGAGTGTTGTACGGCATCACCGGAAGCACTAGATTCTACAAAATTAGTAGTATCTGGCTTGGAGCTTCCAAGTTTTTCCAATTATCGAGGATGCCAATGGTGAAACTTTAGCCATTGTCGATCTGAAACCCAAATTCCTTACTATTAATTTCTAGATTAAGGTATCCTCACGAATTATCATTTACCTGCAATATCATACCATAGAACCATCTTATCTGATTTGACTCACTCCCGTTGTCCAAGATCTGTCTTTTTTGAACCGTTTATAAAATAAATTGAGCAGAATCTTCGGCCATTTTGATGCAGCTACGGTGGCGATGTTTTCAGAAGTTGTAGTCTCGATCATAATTATGTTCTCCGTAAAATAGGCGCCTTGAATTAGGATGCTTCCTATATTTGTTAGATGAATTTGCACTGGAATTGGAGTCCGGCTGCCATTTTTATACTCTTAGTTTGGTCATTTCCATGTCCTTTCAGATTGAACTCTTGTGATTCACGGTCCAGCGCCAGATTTGAATCCGCAATGGATTTTCTAAATTTGTTAATCTTGGGGCTACCTTGTTAAACAAACTATTAATTCAGATTAATACCAACATACGTCCATACAGTTTTGTTGAAGGCCATTGACATTGCTCATTCGCAGATAAATGTACCTAAAATTTTGTGCTTATTATTTAGTCTCACTTATTGTCACTGTAGTATGTATTCTGAGCTAAATTTACCTTTATTACTTACATATATGATTGTCTTAGAGTGATTTGTTTTTGTCTTCATCATCTTGAGTTTTATGTTAGACCTTACAATTGTAATATTAACATAAATATTCTGGCATGACCTATGGTAATATATTTCGAAAGCACAAATGATGTTTTACATAAAGCAACAGATATTTTAATTCAACCTCCCTAACTGTTAACGTCAATTTACAAAGAAAAAATGAACCGACAGACTAGCTATCAATTTCTGCTACTTTGATCTTTTCCATGCCGACTGCAACGGTGTTATTACTGTCCATCGACGGTTCATGGTCATGTCTTCTGAATGACTAGTAAAAGAAATCGCTCTTCTTTGTGTTGTGGGGATCGTAAAACCATTAACCTAAAATGACTGAGGGTTCGTTTATGACTGGGTTAAATGTGCATATCGTTTGGGAAATAAATTAGTTAGAATAGAGCTAGAATCTAGACAGAACGCGTAAGGAATACCAAATTCATCGCTCTAGTCACATGGCATTAACACCTCATTTTATTGACCGAGACAAAGTGTATCTGATTAACTCTTGAAAGGAAAGTCCTATATTAGCCAAGATATAAGCTAGTGGAGCTGTTCAAGTGACTTAAATACAAGCATAGATAAGTTTAATGAATAGTTAAATTGGAAATTTAATGTTATACTGTCTTTCAATGAACATATTTGATTGGAATACGATTACTATTGCTACTCTTAAATTCGCCATCTTTATAAGTTATTATTAAATTGAATCTTTAATTCTGTTCTTAAAATAATAGCCATTTCGGCTTTTTACAAAAGTAGTATGCATTATACTATTCGGACAATCGGACGTAAAACTATAGAGAAATAAAGAGTGAGGAGAATTAATTCAAATCCGGGATTTGGGATTTCTGTTTCTTTATTACTCAGCTCAGAAGAACATGTGCCGTTGCTTTTTTCAAAGAGTTCGCTGAACCGAACGCCAACATTATGGTAAGCGGCGTTTTAATCGCCCTTGTACTTCATAACAGAGGAGATTATGCACTGAGAATTATTTTTGATCGCTTGCGCGTGAGAAATGGTGGTTTTGTCGAAAGTACACCGTTTTCTTCTCTTCAACCATTGGCATATAATTGGCAGCGTCGTACTTCAGTGTTCTTGCTCAAATTTCCTTGAGGTAGTGAGTTAAACATTTAGACAGGGGAATCAATGTCGTTGGGTGTTTTAGCAATAACAGTTTCGTCGGACTAAAGATTTTCTTGGCGTCTCGTTTGATTTTCCTAGCGATGAATTTTATGACACAAAAGAAGTTTTGGGGTAGGGGAACTAGGTTGACTTTCATATAAGTATGGAATAAAAGCTTTCCTCTTTGAAGCCTGGGTGTGGAAATACCCGGAGGAATCCACTGAGCTTGCTTTTTTCGAGTCCTGATCCTTCGGGAGCATTATACCAAAATAGGCCTTCTAATGGTATTTATGAAAGTCTTACAGTCGATTGCTGTCAGAAAACCTTTGGGCTCTTCTGAAATGCCATAATGGAGAACTGGCTCTACGAAGAACCCGATCAGCCGCAATCAGTCGATTGATAGTTGTAGCCATTTTAAAATGGCTATGAGCCTAAAGAGTTGCTGTTTGGCCATATAGATATTGCGGATTACGCATCTGTTGCTGTGTCAACTACAGTAATTTGCGACCCTAGATATGTCAATAAGTTTCTTTCGTTTCCAACAGGTAATCATTCTGCTTTCTATTTTCCCCACACATATCCACACCGATTTTCGATAGTTATCTACTTACCTAACAGTTTTAAGCGACGCAAACACTACCAACCATCGTGAACAGTTCGTTGGTATGCCCAGGGGTGAAAACTTAATCAGCATCTAATTCTGAAGATTCTCATATCTATAGTTTTTAATTTTCTGAAGTTGAGAGAGAGAATTACGTCCTGCTCCTTTACCTGATGGATGATACTATGTCAATCTTGAAGTACTTTTTTATCGAAGCAGGAATATGAGACTTATTAACTATCCTGTCAGGAGAAGCTGAAAAGTCTTATTCCAACCTTAGATGTTTCATCTGAATCCGCAAGAAGGGAAAGAGAAGAGAAGGATAGACTAAATGAAAATCTGACCCATTTATAGACTTTAACAGATGCAACAAAGACACCTGATGTTGCATGCCTAATATAATCGATTTGTTTAGTGAACTCCGCATAGAAATCCTTTTTCTCTCGTAGGAAGTCAGAACAGCCCGTAGGTGAATAATAGCCGGTAATGTCGATTCAAGGATCGTCAACGCTCAAATTTGAGTTTGCCAGTCTGTCTAACTTCACAGTGAATTTAAAGGTTGAAAGTTGAAAGGTTGAAATAACAGTATACGAGAAAGGAAATTGCAGAAGATGTGGAAGGTGACCATGAGTTGTAGAACATCCAGTTTTGGGGCAGTTCAATGGTGGTGGAATATGTTCTTATCTCAATTAATACAGCACAGAGCGTGTTTCTTGTTTCGAGCTGAATAATAACCCCCATAAACGTAAGTTCTTTGTTGAATTCTCTATCATTCCATGACCAAAATTGTACAACAAGGATGAAATTTTGCATCTGGATTCATTCAAGGAGTTGATGGGTCTTTCAGTCTGTTTTTTAATGAAAAACAAACGTAGGCAAGATTTTCTGGTTAGCTCGATTCAAGTTCCTAGACAAAAAGATTATTCTTGCTCTATTTTTATACCTGAGTGTGCCATACTTTACTGAGCTGAGTAAGGACTGTAGAGGAATCGATACAGGAGGAGAGATACGTTATGAGCATAAACGGATGAGGAGGCGGTTAAATTGATACCCGAAACCACTAAGCGTTTTATTACGGAAACCTTTTTGATATTCTAAGAATATTCCTACGCTAGGGAAAATGCGCTCAATTAGTTATCAAAGCTTTTTGTCCAGCTAAGATATTCAAATACTTCAACTCACGTGCTATGAATATGCTATGAAACGAAAGTTTGTTGTGTTCTCTTGCAAAAATGATTTAACAGCATTGTGTTCGACTTTGTTATTTAAAATTTAACTTGAGGAGAGCAAAAGCTGCAGTTTCAAAAGGGGTATGCTACTAAAAATCAGCTTAAAATCATTTTTCTTTGATATTTCGCAAGTCATTTCCCATAACATTCCTGACATTTTGATATTTACTAGGCTTCACATATATCGTTTCACACTAAGCGTTTTCTTATAAGGCCACAGGTACAACACAGCGCACGTTAATCAAAGGGGCACTGAAGGGCTTTAGGAGGGCCAATGATTACCTTTCCCTTTGTAGATCTATGCGCACAGCGTCTGTCTTCAATATGTGGAGATGCGTCATCCAATTTGGGACCCCGTTTCAGTCCAACTGGGCATGTTGAACCTACCCCTCCCCGTTCACCCAACCACTCTTTAACATCACGTCGCTGGTCTCGTCCAATATTTCGGTCTCAATAAGGCCGTGCCGCTGCCTTTCATATTTATCTCAGTTACACATCTGTCGGCGGCTTTTGCTTTCCCTCCCCCAACCCCTCTCTCCTATAACTGCATATCTGATGCACTTAATAATGTGAATATTCGATTTCTCATTTGGACAAAATACAACACTTTAAGTATTATTTTCTCACTGATCTGACAATTATAAGTCAAGAAAATTACCTATTGGAATTCTAGATCTTGTATAATTCTTCCGAAATTGTTGCTTAGGTACGTGTGTTGGCTTTTACTTACTGATATGAGGAGATCAGTGGGACTGATTTTGTTGTCCAGTCGCATTTAGACCTCTGACACAACACTAAGTGGCTGCCGATATAAGCCAATGTAATATCTCTAGCTTCCTATTGAGCTAATATCTTGATTTCAAATCTACAAATTGACGTCAGGAAATTTTTTTCCCCAATAATTGATAAATTGTTGCATGCGGGACGGATCCCACTCAGAGAATTCCATTATTTCAGTTCGGATACAACGAAAATATTCGCTTCCGCATCATATTGGCCCCATTTTATAATCTTCGCAAACCATCGAAAACTTTTATACAGTTCACTTATTAGTCGCTTTTTATTCTATATTAAAATATTGCCGAATATTTTTTTTTGTCTTTGCCTTTCAATAATGCACTCATTTGTGATTAAGTACGCAATCCTCATAATCCTTGATGCTGGAATGAGTTAATGAAAGAATAAAAATATGGGATGTTCTTGATGGTTCTGAGTCATGTAATCACAATTTTAGAATTCTGAAATACGATGGGATATTTTAAGCACGTTCTCAGGAAAAATGAGGTTATTTTGATATCTCTCTAAAAGTCAATTTACCTATTATAGTCTGATCCACTTTAGTCATCAGCCCTGTTGGTCTTTTTCCATCTACAAAACAGTCTTTTTCATGGTGTATGCAGCTCCAGCTCAAGTAATTATGTGGGTGAGGTATATATGTAATATCATATTTACTCATATTTAAGTTGGTTACGTAATCTGAAAGATTACAGGAAAACTGTGTAGGATAAAGTTTGTATTTTATTCTCTTCCAGTGGCATGTCAGTATTACAGTGAAGTAATGAGGCAATTATTGATTGGAGTTCGATATCCACCTTTAAATGTTTAATAAGTGAAATTGGGCGCGATTGAGTTCCCAGTCAATCGGTAAACAAAAAATAGGTTTTGTATCGCTCTCAGTATTTGTATACTTTTAGTATATTTCAAAATTGGATTCATTTCGGCTACTTTGAATGCGAAAATGAAGTATATCGTATTGCCCAAAATGTCTGACTATATATATCTATATATGTTACCTTTATTTAGTTCAGAACATCTTATTTTCTTGTAAAAAACGTGGAATATTTAAAAGATATTAGTCAGTTTCATGAAGAGGATGCAATTTTTCAAAATCGATTAGTTTGATAAATGGCATCTAATTAGACAGTGACTTGAAGGCTAACTTATGCGGCGGTTCCTTGATTGACGTTAATCACTACCATAAAGCCTAATCACTTTCCTGAACTTTAAAAATCTCCAATTTAAGCAACATGATCAAAAAACTGGCGGTATAATAACACGATATGTAGATTCATTCGTATAACAAAGAGATATAATATGTTATTTTGACATATTGTGGGTCAATATCTAGAATCAAATCACTTAGTTATAGTGAAAGGAAGATAAGAAGTAAATGGCAGATTTTTCATTGATATAAATTGTGAAAACTAGGTAAATCTTACTTTGACTCGTTCAGATAAGGATGAAAATTTTATTAAACATAACTAGTTACGTTTTGTTTAGCAGCAGTTCTTGTACTATTGGTGCCTGCTAATTTCCCATGTCTCTCCATCCTTAGAGGAGAAGATCATTGATTTTCCAGACACGGCATAGGGAAATTTATTATCACAACAAATTAATTTACTGAATTTATGCCTCCATAAAAAAATGCGCATTCGTCGTCTAGACTCTTTAATGCGAAACCCGACGCAACTCTTTAAAGGTGCGTCGGCGAAATATTAAAACGCATGACGGACCCCTGTTCAATTTAGTGATAACCACTTTTACTGAAAGTATTATCCACTGCCCCAAACTCACCTTCTAGCAGGCACTGGCGATCAAGATATGACATTTGAGATTTGTGGCAATTAACTTTGTTCAATTCGCTAGATTAAAGGAAAATAACCTTTTAATGTTTGCATTAGAATATGACTTTGATTACTATCTTTCACTTTTACAGTCAATGAGAGAGAGGAAAGTTCAAAATAATCTGCTCCATTTTGGTATTGGTTCCTCTTTGTCAATAGAACCTTACTGGCTTGAAATACTTGGGGAGGATCCGGAAGGTGATTGTGGGAAAACTGCACTGGATTTAATTTTTTTATGAAATCGCTAGTAACACTTCTGGGGTGGCCTAAATTATCAACGTATCAACGTTTGCAGTTGATACAAATCAAAGTCAATTACTACGCCCAGCAAATGAATTCTACTGTTAATACCTAGTGTGAATTATTCTTTGAAAATTCATTTCCAGAGGATAAATAACCGTGGGGTAATGAATTAGGACTGAATAAGAGGTGAGGGGTAGGTTTTGAGGGCAGTGAAAATAAATATATTTTTAACTATGCGACTTAAAAGATTGTTTACACAGAATTGCACAACTAATAAGTTTAGCTTTAGTCAGTCGGGATCGAAGGCAACAAAAATGAGCGTTCATAAAAACCGGTAGTTCTGACGGGAATGAGCTCACCTAGAGTGAACTCTAGTAAGTTATGCTGTGCTTAAAATGTCTTTGCTAGTTCCATCTACCTGCTCTAGGCAGTAAGAATGCCAAAACATGTCAACTGCTACTGTCTTTCTTCCTCAGCCACTGAAAGAAAAAAGAATTTAAGTGGTAAAACTGAAAACACCCTATTTAATTAATTGGTCGATAAGTACTGAATATTATGCATAAAATTTGTTCACTAATCCGGGGACGATTAATGAAATTGAATTTCGGGCCCTGAAACAGTGCATTAACAATTGAGAAAATATTATACAAACCGAATTCAAAGATCAGTGGAGTAAGACTCTTGAGAGACTAACTTTTATCCCAAATCTATTGGTTCTTTCTCCATTGGCCCCCATTGGACTTTACTGTTACTCTAGTTTAGTTGCTTCCCCACAATGAAAAATTGTTGGGTGCGCTAATAATACAGTAGCAACTGCATAAGGTCTTAATCCAAATGAATGGCAGTCACATGATTTAATTCGGTTTACAAAATAGGATATTCTTAGATTTCCCTTACCGACGAAGAAGTAGGCACACGTTTTTTTGTATTTGAAGTTAATTCTCTCCCTTTCCCCATTTACCCAGCTACCAATTACGCATTAGAGCAATGCCGCAATAAGGCCACAAGTTGATTAATCAAATTTACCAATGATGACGCACCGAAGGTGAGCCACATATAAAAATGTTCTGCAGGAAAAAATTTTGCCGTTCCCTTCTCCTCCTCCCCCCCCCCCACAATGTTCAAAATTTGTTTCTTCTAATTAAAATAGACGCTTACAACCTTGAAGTAGTTTTTTTGTTTCAAAAAGCCACATGAAATTCTTAATTCATTGAAAATTGTAACCCTTTGGTCAGCAAATGGAATAAAACGGTTAATTTTAAAAGCATCACCTAGGATGGAAAAAACAAAGGACTTACGTATCGAAATAGGATATCGTCATCATTTGCTGGTTTCATATGTGACATAATTAGCCAATTGACGCATGTGATGTTTCCATTCTGTGAAATCGACTGCTTCAGAAACAAGACTGACTCAAACATAAAAGTTAATGTCGAGTACATTCTCTATACACATCTTTAAGACCTGATTTTCTCCATCTAACAATAGCATATCCTGATCAACCCCCTTTTAAGACATCATCTTAATTTTTCAGTTTTCTGATTTTTTTGCCCGTATAACCTACAAAGTATAGGTTTTTGTAGTAATTTAAATTGTGACAGCTCATGGATTAGTAATTTCATTTAATATCACAAAAATTTGAACACAGCGCCGTGTTTTGAAACAGTTGAACAATTGAATTTTTGGTGAAAGATTTCTGATCTGGCGAGAGTTCTGTGAAAAGCTTAAGACATAGTTGGGGCAATTTGTCCCATAGTTAAAAAGAATCAATCTAACGTCCCAAACTTCGAACGTAGCTGAAGAGCGGAACCACAGTTAAGCGCTTTCAATTTGGGACGTACACCCTTAAGATGAGGAACGAAACGTAACTGAAGAGGCTGAAGAGGAAATCATCGAATAATGAAACTTCCCTAATAACTTAATGGGTTTGAAAAATTGTGACCTTAGCTTAGAAGGCATCTAGCAAGATTATAGTAGCAACCTTGGTTTATATCAGTGGCGAAGTAGTGTTATAATGAAGATCATGTCAGTGTGATGAAAATCTCTTTACATAGGTTCAATAGAAATTAAGCTGAGAGATGAGTTTTTTGGTTGTCAGTCCCGTTAAGTCACGGTATTTGCCTTTCTGGTGATCCTATTTGAATACTAACTCAATGTTTTTTCCATCCTAAGTATTTCGCAATATTGGAACGTTAAAAGTCTGCAAAAAATAAACGCTATTAGTTATTTTTATTAAAAAGGATAAAAGACCTTTATTGGTTTCAAAATATACTAAAAATAAAACAATACCTATAAAGTGGCCTGATAACAGAGGCCACTGATAACTAATTCGAAGGCAATCGAAGGAAGTCGTACATTTCACACTCTCATTTCAAATGTATACAAATAGACCTATTCACGTGATTGCTGCGCAAACAAAAATTATAGTGCTTTCTATCTGATCCCTATAAAGAGCGCGCAGATCATAAGGGTGTTGATGTTACCACAGCTATCACTACAACGGCAAACTACTGGATAAAAATGAATGATGTGAAAAGACAACATCTCGTGTCACAAGGGGAAGAGGCAGTAGAAGAGATTCTTCATTCTTTATGATTTAGGTACCAGACGACGCTTCTTTTTATGCCCAGATCTGGGTACGCCATCAGGAAAATTTCCGTTTGCGGTACCCAGCCTTAGATTTGAAATCGAAAATGCATTCAACAGAGATTTATTTTGATGCATGTTCCCTCCCTCCGCCAAAGAATTCCAAAACTCCGGAAACCCAACACAATCATCCGGGACGCTTCTGAAGACTTCGGAAAAAATTCAAGGTTGATCCAATATTCAAACGTATGGATAAATAACTTCCTCGGGAAGGTGTTGAATAAAACTGAAATTAATAATTTATTGTTAATTATTCATAAAATTTACATTTTTGTTTAAACGTACTAAAATTATGGGTCTTTGCCTTGCCAAATTTTGAATAAGTTGCTGAAGTTTGCTTAATTTCGTGTTATTATTGAGTTCTGGCTGAGTTTTGTAAGCCATTTTGAGAGGCTAATTGGGTTATAACGCAAACATTAGCATTGGCTATTAAAGCGAATTCAAATAAACTGCTGTCAAAGTTTGCTAAGAAAAATATGACAACCGTTTGCCTATTTCAAAGGATTTCTAACTATAGAATTTTTAAAGAGGGAACAAAAGGAGACCTTGCTCAAAGTGCCATAATCATCCTACATTAGTGATTACAAAAAGTAACCATTTAAGCAAATTGTTCAATTCAATATTCGAAAGGTAACTCCACCCTATTCATCGAATTAATGGTTGAGTAATTTCAATGTTCAAACCGAATTTGAGTCTAAAGTGTCCGTCTTCCGTGCTTAACTTTCTATTAACTATCGATTTCCTCTACTCGTGGTGAAGATATTGATTTGATCTCCTTTTTAGACCTTCCATCGTTAATGTTTGAAATTAATCTCGGATTTATCAGTTCAATTGATTTCCCAAATTCCGGAGAAATAGTTTGTGGTACATGATGTAGAACCAGCAGTTTAGAATTATGCATAAGCTATTTGCCAAGTGTCATTTAACAGTTTTAAGGAATTTTTTATTACCTACAGCGTAGCCGAAAATTTCATAGATTTTGATCATGAAAAAATCAGCTGAACACAGAAACACTAAAATGGTCTAATAAGGGATGAAACATGAAGGAATTGATCGAGTAAAGTAGCACAGGTTTTGCTTCATTTGAATTTTGTCTTTTAAATTTTTTGAAATGAAACTTTTATGACTTGGCATCTGGGTTCCTGAGTGAGTCTACGTCTGCGATACTCAGGTGATTTATTTGAGTAGTCATTTGGAGATTCCCGGGTCTAAAAACTGTATTTTTTTAGATAGTAGAGCTCCCTAGAGTTCACTCTGAGGGAACTTGGTTTATCGAAATTGGGTGAACTCGGAAACATGATTCCGAGGGATAATGGGGGAAGGTAGAAGCTGATACATATGATAAATTTCTTTTGTAAATCCTTTCCCCTCACTGTCATGACGGGGGAATCCACGTCAGATGAGGAATTTAATCAACAAGAAAAATAATAGATATAGTGAAGAAAATGTGAATGTGTGAACGGATGCCGGGAATGGAAGAGTCCATGACTTAAGAGAAAATGATGTTGAGCGAGAGAGTATACAAATCCAAGGAGTGAACGTCTTAAAGAAAAATCGGGAATAATGCGTGAAATTTCCATTAGGTCATATCTCACGCTGTGATGAATTAGGATTTCGAATCCCTTATGGCATTTTTCGGTTCTATATATCAGTACACTTTGCATGGTCAAATATCGCTTAATTGGTATGTTTTTTTCTGGGTTAGTTAAAATTAAAGACAGAATGTGCACGAACCTATTTATTTTCCATACCCACAATTCCATATATTAATAGAAGCAATGTTGAAGCTGAAGCACAACTGATTCAGCATTCTCACTTAAAAATCAGCTACTGCTTTTGTGTCAAAAAAGTATAGTCATTTGTTATATACACTAAAAATATGATTAGTCAAACAATATCATTTACTACTCAGAAAATATTACTGTTACGTCTGCGGTTCAGCGATCGTATTAATGAGTAACTATGAAACGCGATTTCGAAACTCACCGTTTATTGTTTTCATTACTACATGGAAAATATTCTCAGAGTAATAGATTGAAAGGGAGTGATTGCATGTCTTCAATTTACTTACAGGAATTACAAAACTTCTTCTGCTTCTCAGTTAACCAGTGATATTATTATGCGAAATGAAATGAGCATCGAGCATGCACCTAGATAGCTTAGTTCCCTACGATAAAGACAGAAAAGAATCCTGTCAGATGTCATTCTTCGTTCTGTATTCCCCAAAAAAGAGACGTAATTTCAGGCGAGAAAAAAAGACAAAGATTGCTTAAGAAAACTGCTTTATGGGACACATTCAAAATCATTTAATATCATTTCGAACCCCACAGTATGGCCTATTTCTTATAATTAAATATATTCCATTTCCTGTTGTTTAGCACAAAAAATTAGAAATTCATAACAGAATACCTACACTTGAAGTATGAGAGAATTTAATTCAATTAGATATGCATACTCGACGTTCATCTTAAAACATGGCTGCCTATGAATCAAAGCGGTTCTTCGATTGTGTTCGTGAAGTTCCGACCTAATAACTCGATTGAAATAAGAGACACATTCACCTTATCCTTTAAACTAGTTAAAATCCCTTTCGGATGTTAACTTTCAACAGTGATTAGATTAAATGAAAATGCACTAAATTATGCCGGCTAACGCTGAATTTGAAAATAATAGATGAATGAACAATTTTTCATCAGTTTCGGTTTGGATAAAATAAGGATTTATGACACTGCTTTGATTAAAAACAAACTCCTAATAGGATACACTAAGTGAGTATTCGAATAAAGCATGATGACTGCGGATAAACACAGTCTTCGAAATATGCGACCTGCTCCCAGGTGATTTCAGAATTACACGGCCTGGAAAAAAACTTGAACAGTACTGACTCTTTCAAGTTCTTTAGGTCCCCAAGCTACGTTTGATGCTCACTAAATGGACCAGTTACCCGACTCACGCCAATCATAGGCAATTTTGTCACTTAACTGAAGTCACTATTCCCCAAACCTGTCTACATCCCAAAAAATTTCGCCAGCAGCACCTAGAATCAATGAACAATACCGGTCTGAACACCAATCCAACTGTGTTTTCAAGCTACTTCCCCGCCAAAAAATCAACCACATTTTTATCTATATTCATACATAAAATGACCAAATACGCGCCCCCTAACTTTTCAAGGATTAGGTTTGTCCCACACTTCCGATACATATTTGCAATCTGTCAAGTAAAAGGATCCCTTTAGATCGATATTCTATTTAGCATTTCAAAGAACTTGACAAAGAAAATGAAAACAGTGAACTTCCTTTAATAACGCTTTTTAAAAAAGGAGGCAAATGCGATTGGAATATACTGTTTGAGGTCGCAGTTACACGAAAATATTTCACCTAAACTGCAAAAATTAGTCAATAAGTTAAATTAAATGCAGTTTCTACTGTTAATAAGAAGGGGGAAGGTTGATACTGGACAACAATGGAGAAAAGGGAAGGCAGACAGTTTATTTTCGTTGTGTCGTTGGAGATTGCCAAAGATTGAAAGACTCATTCCATTACAGCAGAATATCTGTTGAGATAATCAGATGCACTCGCTATTGTTCTGCTGAGGTCTATGCATCAACGGAGCAATGACACCATTACCTTCACCACTCTGGAAGCTCCCAAAATTCGAAGGATGGAAACACTGGTCACGTGATATCGGCGACATATGCTGATGCAGGAAACATTCTCCGTACATCTCCAACCCAGGAGATTGACCTGATGCTGACGAATAGCCGCCACCTGTCAAATCTGTAGGGGCCGGAGGGGGTGGAGGACAAAGATGACAAGACTGGCAAGCTGCACTTGAAGTGTACCCTACTGCGGACGCCGAGAAAATGGTGTTTGCATCATTTGTAAATGCTCGATCTGGCCTCTCAGATTCAGCTCCATCTGCAGATAAAGGTCCGCCGTAACCCGAAGATACGTAAGCTCCATTTCTGGTAAATTTCGATCTCTGTTGTTGAATCTGAGGAAGTTGCAGCTGCTGTTGTGAGGTCTGTGGAACAGTTTGTGGTAGGTGGCGAGGTTTTCCATGACATATCGCCCGTTTCCAACTCATTAGTGTCTTTTTATTGGCCCAAACCCACATACCAGAGGTGATTCCCACAACAAATGACATAAAAATTCGCAGCATTGCCGCTTCTGTTGAAGGAGACTCTTTCGGATGACAGTCGGGGAGCCCCCATGCTACTCCACGCGGTGAAAGACAATGCGGACGAAGGGCGTTGAGTTCCCTCAGTGCTGATCGCCACTTCGACTGTCCGAGGTACTCGTAGAGATTGCTAGCAAGAAGACAGGCCATGGGAAAAGTATAGAGAACGACAAATACTCCCAGCTTGGCGATGGACTTCTCTAAACGTCGTCTGTTATCTCGTTCTCGATCAGTTGGAGCCTTGAGTTTACGCCGAACACGAAAAACGGCCGCAAATCCAACAGACAATAGCAATAGTCCCAAGACGAGACAGATTGCTTGAGGCAATAAAACACCATACATGAGAGCTGATTCGCTGTGGAAACCCGTATAGCAAGTACCTGTTAATTCATCTGCATCAATTTTGTGCAAAATGAGAATGAGTATGGCCTGAATTGCTGGAAGAGCCCATGCGAACATGTGGAAGACACTACTGACCGACTCCACGCCCTCATGGCCCCATTTTCTCGAAGTCGAGAGGTACCAAGCCAGACTGAGCATAACCCACCAGAAATTACTCGCCATTCCAAAGTAGTAGGAAATGAGAAAACCAACCGTGCATAGTGTGCTTTCTTGTCCTCCTGTCAGAAGGTATTTGCGTGTGACACCTTCAGATCCGCTATCTATAGTTTGCATAGAGCGACAGATAACACGTTCAGGACCCAGGGAATACTGCAAAATATATCCCAATCCGATCACAAAATAGCAAGCTGCTAAGTATAGAACAGGCCTCTCGGGGTACTGCAGTCGTGATCCATCAGCAAAGAATGTGAGGAAGGTTAGTGCCGATGAGAATACACAGAAAACAGACCAGCCTAAGAGCCAAGCTCTAGCGAATTTCTTTCCTGCCGGGCGATAGTAAAGATCAGCTCCACAGTACGTAAGACAAGTGTCATTAGAAGTTTGAACAGCGGGAAATTCAGCACCTGTGCAGACTTGACTTGAGCCTCTAGATACCGCTGGAATTGACCCATCTGCAACAGCAGCTTGAATAAATGAGTCAATGTTTGGTGGTCCATGACCTCGTTTTAAGAATAAATCCTGAAGATGGGGATACATTCTCTGAAGAGACTCCATGTTACTCGACGCCGTTGGCAGAACAGGTTTTTGATCGTCCAGACCGTATCCGTTTGGTGGTTGAATGCAGAGATCTGGCGGCTCTGGGAGATCGTCGCAGGTCAACTCGGTGGGCCAGCTGAATTTGAACTGTTGCATTATCGGCTCACATCGGCTACGCACATGCATACAGAGAGATTTACAGGGTTTGAGGGCAGACGACTGGAGAACGGGGGTGCACATTGGAAAATAAATTGTGCATAGAAATAGTTTGAGGTAGTGGGAACAATTGATATTCAGCAGAGATTTATAATCAATCATTCGCTTAGCAGCCTCCTCTTGAGAAGTCATTTTCACCCAATTCGGCATTATGGTGACTTCATACTGCAAGCCTTGACATACTGGCTCACGAATGGGAGTACACTTGGCCTGGTCGTCATCATCATGATAATTGGGAGGTTTTTTAAGACCATGAAAAGGTTCTGATTCACTGGCGATCGAGGTCACTGATAACAGAAGGATGCACGAAAGATACATTCCTTTCATGTTTTATTCCTGCCAAAGTGGGATAGAGGAGGAGAGAAGAGGATCGGAAAAGTCCAAGCAAGTGAACACAAGCAAAAAAAGCAAAGCGTGCGCTGATGAGGCTCACTGAGGAAAACAGGAAGGCACGTTTACCAACAAAAGGAATTCACGTATATACATCCAAGCACACCGCGTGTGTGTACCAAGTGTGCACGCCGAAGTCAACCAATCACAGGCGAGCGTGAAATTGGTTGGTTAGACTCAGTGCGGAAGTATGCGAGCATGCCGCTAAAGCTGTGCGATGCAGCGATAGACATCAAGGGAGTGAGCCGGCGGGCAGGGGGATTGGGGGTGGAGTGAAGGTTGGTGTAGGTGTAACAATTCACCGCCATCAGACCGACCGAGCACTACCGCGCTAAAGATGAAACAACAGTGGATTCGACTGTGGGTGCACGCACTAGAGCGACGTCATCGCAATTATGGGCAGCCTGCCGTTTTAAAGGTTGTACCCACACTCCTCTGCTGTGAATCTACGCGCGCTGCGAGTGAGACTGCAATTGAGGGTGTCTTGAAACTATTTCATCTTGCTTGTTGAATCATAGTTATTATGGATTTGAAGTAAGTGTTCTATCAAACGAACCTTCTATCTGATTTCAATCATTTAAGGGAACTAGAGTGAAATATTTCTAGACAGAGATCTTTCATTTCAACTCGACCTCGTTTTACCTCAATAAAAAGCAGACTGAAGTATTATTGGTTTGCCGGAGCGAAAGGGATCAAAAGAGTTGCACTTTTTTGGTTGATGCGCCTGATTTATTCACTTAAATAAGGTCAATAACCTCTTTACTGTAATCGAATGAAAACATTCTGAAGTTCTTTGTGGAAGTTTAAACATAAATAATGGGATTCAAACGAGATAATTCATTGAAACTTCCAAAAGAGAGCGTAACTTAACTGAGTAAGACCGAACAAGTTGTCATTGTCGATAAGAATTTAATAATGGGTAACCTACACCCAATTGTTACTTTACTGCCAAATGAGGATATATGTGTATAAAATACCTACTAGTACTAATTGCTCCGAAAGTGTGAGTGTTGTGATTATATATATATATTTGCATTTGCAAATCGGAAAGCCTAAGTCAAAGTTATTAGTAATGGAATACTGAAATGCATCAAAATGTATCCGGTATTGGTAGGCTGATTCTGAAGTGGCAAGTTTTAACTGTAATTGTATAAACATGTTTTTTCTTTCACTATGTCACTTTTTTGCTTTAAAAGCACAGCGAAAAATTCGGCAGCGAGAAGAAACTTCAGTTGATACTTAGAGCAATTCAATGCATGATTAAACTTGTCTACTCGGTGTGAAATGAACACGTTTCAGTCTTTTATGAACTCACAGGTGCTGACTGCTTTTGGCAATTAATCTGTGAAAATTTATGTTCAATTTATTGGAGGGAACGCACTTTGCCTGCTTAGATCCAACGACATCATCTTAATGAAGTTCAAATTTGCCGCTACGATAGGTCTTTAATGTTTTGTTAAATCTGAAGGTAGGTGAATTCATTTCGTTCATTGGCGGTATATGCTAATTCATTTGAGCACACGCGGATCAACAGCTGATTACAGACAGATCTTAACACATTGGTCTTTTGTTACTTAAATGACATAAGTGAAGGTGCTGAGGACGATTTATTCAACAATTTCCAATCCTAATGTTGACAAAAGTATTAGAGCGGAACCTTCCAAGAGGAAGGCATGTAGATAAATTCCTTTCAGACTACTCTTATAAACATCCTTATTTTCTTATGGTATTAATCTAATTTTCAAGTACATTATTTGATTGAGAATGATCAATTGAAAACAAACAACTCTGATATTCGAGACAACTAATTTTAACTTATTTGATTATGTATTGTAAGGATTACCATCAATTTCGATCATAATTTGACCTTTTAGTTGCCTTCTAGCCTATTAATTCAGTATTTATCTTTAGATGGCAAAATATTAATCAGCCCCCCTTAAATGAACTTATTTTCAAGATGTTTATGGATTAAACACGTAAACTCTATCATTTTCAGCGAATGCGAAAATTTCACTTCCTTAAAAGTGGATAGTTCCTTGGTCCGGAATCCAAATGACAAGGATTATCAATCGTATTATTAAGCATAATTTAACTGGCACCTATTCCTGTGGAAATGTATGAAGCAATATCATCTCATTTTTTCAAGTTCTCTTCACATCCTTTATTAACCATAAATAAGATATAATAATGAACGTATTATTATTTTCAAGTAGACTCCTAAATAACTTCAAAATTAAGAACAGGAAATATTGGCAATCTGGAAGTTTCGATCAAAATGAGCGAACTTCGTAAATTTGTAACATCTTTTTCGAATTCAATCATAGACAGATTGAAAATAACTGAAACAGTGCCATGCATTTCTTGGCACTAAGAATACCTTTCATGACGTATTGAGTACTCTTTTTGATTTATAACCGTGCTTTCAAAATTCCAAGGTTATTGAAATGCACTTAATAAAATGACGGTTGACCAACAAAGTACCTTTTGTCCATTAAGATGAATAATACTTTAAGGAATATCTCGTTAATCCTCTCTATATCAATTATATTTTTTCTGGCACTGTTGTTTGAAGGTGGCATTTAATTCCATTATTAAATTTCTATGCATTGCTAAATAATGCGATTTGTATCAATTCTGTGAATCGATGTGTTCAGTTATTTCAACAGGCTTTTTTCACAAATTAGTGGAGAAAGAGTTTATCTGCCAGTTGGGGTGAAAATTTATTGCCATTATTATGTCGGACATTCTTTGGGAACGAATGAGCAAAAGAGCGCAACACGGAGTGTGTTTGTGTGTGGACGGGAAGCTAGGCCTTATTTATGCGCAGCCGGAGATGGCTAAAAGGCCACTTTCCAATCCCCTCCCGGTAGAGATCCTCACACATACAAGTGAGGGAGAAATGCCATCGGAATTGGATATGATATTTTCTTAATGGACACTGTGGCAGTCGGCACGTTTTTATTACTTCTGAAATGCTAGCACTGTAACCCACATACTTGTCGTAGAACGAGGGCGGAGGCAGATAAGAAGGACCGCGATAGACACTTTATTAGATGAAATCGCGATGATTAGAAGATATCTTGTAAAGGCCATTCATGTCTCAGCTAGTCAGTCGAATACCACAACAGCCTGATTGAACAAACGTCATTTGGACTTCAGTGATGTCTATAAAATCTTCTTATAATTGGCATAAAGGTAAGGAACTTCTAGGGGAGATTCAGTTAGAATACTTGATCTTACTCTTTAAGTCTCTTTAAAATAGTCCACACATGCTGATATAAGCAGATATTTCCTAAATGGTTTAATTATTTCTTAGTATCAAAGAAATAAGTAGAGCATTTTTTCTATTAAACCCATGCCAGTTTGATCTGGTCTGCCATAAATAATAAAAATGCTATTTCTCAAGAGGAATTACTTAATAATTATTTTTCTCACGCTTATACAATAGTTTCTCATGGACATATCGGGCCTAAGGCCCTTTTGTTTTAAAATCAAACACAGAATAAACATTATACGTCAATGTCTACTTCGAAAAAAACTCTTCATGAACAAGCATTTCTTGCCGTATTCTTATATCTGCATATCATGAATACGAGAACGAGTAAATTTTACCGGCTAAATTAATACAGCATTCAAATAAAGCCTTATTCCTTAATATGGACTAGTACCATCATGCTTCTCCAGCTAAAACAATGATATTGACAAAATCAAGTGTTTAAGATTTTTACTTATTTTTGTCTTTCGTAAGAAAATCGAGATGACTTTTTGTTGATACATTTCAACATGACTCATAGGCAGCGCTGTCCCTTGTGCACTTGTTTATCGATTATTCCATAAAGTGCCCAGATCGTGTTGTCTCATTAACTGATCGATTGCATATTCATTCCGCCATATATCCCAACAAAAACGTTTTTTCTTAACGAAGTACTGTCATTGAGCTATAAGGTTAGAACCTTCTCACCAATTCACACCATCTAGGCATTTTTAGTCATAGTATTATCACAACGAGATATCTCGCTAGCAACCTACTTTATATCCGTGACGATTTTGCGTTATATTTCAAATGAATCTTTAGGGGATAAGAAGGATTATATGCACTGTTAACGCAATTTGGAGGTGGTCATTATAAGATTAAGATGAGTATTATTAATTTTTTTGTGTTGCCTCCTATATAATCTCGGCTTTATTTATGGCCACTAGAGTAACTGTGGGCTAAGAATATGCATCCGCACCGCTTTCTCATCTCATAAGTAAGATGCCTTCCATTATCAAGATCAGTTTTCACCTGCCAGTCGACCATAACACGGTATTTGGCAGAACATTCGAGTTGGATTGGTTCTTTATTAAGAATGCATATGCAAAACGATTATTTCATTAAAACAGTGCGAGGAAAGTCTAGAAAACACGCTTAACAAGTGAAATCGTTGAACATATGTAACTAATTAATAACAATTTCATCCTCTTGTTCTGTGTATGACTTTCCTTTGATTCAATTAAATGTGTTGATCACTATGGTTATTAGTCTAGGCTGTTTCAAAGTACTAATTAAGATTGAATAAATTACGACATCCAAGATTTCCCTGCAGATTAAAACGGCATTTAAGGCCATTCTCTACCGTCAAAAGTATCAAATTATTGAAATCAAATTTTGTTTTTTGCAAAATATTCTCGTATAACCTTATCGAGAAAGATATTTATTGGAGTATATTTAAAAAGTATCTAACAATTTGAGCGGTTTTAAAGCCAAGTTCGTCTTAATAGGATTAATTATTAGCAAAGAATGTTCGTCCGCAAAAAGGTAATAAAGTTTTAATAATTGACTGTCCTTAAGTCCCTTTTCTCAATTAATAGCATCAGAAACTTGAAAGAAATCTCTTTTTAGTTTAAGAGAATGCAAATTAAACTAGACGAAGGTGTCTTCGTATGGGTAAAGTCACCATCCAAACGTATGAGACGTGTCATCGCGTAACCGGCAAAAGATCTCTTCACTATGATAATTAACACATTTCTTAACTAAACAACAGCTTCTAACATTAGCGTTGGAATCAATCGCACCCATATAGCAACATCGGCATTCTACACCGTATAAGAAATCATAAATGCCCATACTTTTAAACTTATTAATTTAAATAATAATTATTTTACAAACGGATTCTTCCTGTTTAAATATTGTTTTTGCACTTATTTCAATTACATCTCATTGTTTCCATACAATTACTGGAAGAGAATGAGATGATTTAGTGAAAATGAATGACGCCTGACTGAAAATATGATATTCACCGTTTCTACATACAGGATACTCGAAACTGCTAGAGGTCCATTTATTTTCTAACCACAGTCTTTTTGAAAACCAGACATGAATATAAATCACAGTGCCATACGAAGTTAACAATAAAATGCCTTTTAGACGGTCAACTTTCTAAGTTCAAGACTTACAAAAAACGGAAAAACATGAAAGAAACTTCAATATAGCCGAAAATGACAATTAATAAAAATTTGAAACGTGCGCGCTTAATCTAAATGAGTCACAGCCTGCTACTTGGCGAGAAATGTAAAGCTGAAGGTCACTAAATTTAAATGTTCATCTTTCTGAAGTGGAAAAGGAAAAAAATGCAAGGGTTGGCAAATAACAGAGCGGCTCAGTTTGGCGCTTGTTTTGCTGTCATCTAAGCTGGATAGCCGTTACGTAGGTTAGAATTCATGCGTAAAGGGGCAAAGGGGCCTCCTCTCGATTTCATAAGTCCTTTTTTTGGCGGATACCGACATATATGAAGTGATTGCAGCAGCATATCTTTCATTTTCTTCTATGATCCTTCACCGGACACAAATATCAAGACGTGGGTTCGCCTAATAAACTTTGATCTCAACACTCATTTATTATTATCGATTCCTATCTAGAATACCAAGCTCGAAATAAGAACATTGGGCTCTTCTGTTATCGGAAAAGATGAAATTTTTTTATGATATATACTCACTCGTTTATTTTCAAGTGAGTGCATTTATCTATTTGACTTTAAAAAACGCGAAGACAAATTTGTATAGCAAAAATAGGAGAACATAATTCCGAATTTGTAGTCCGTTTATAGACTGATTTTCAAATGCCCAAACCAGTTACCAAAGGTATGTAATCGAAAGATAATAGAAATTTTTCAGTTCAAAACAAATGAGAAAACGCAACAAATCTTGTGAATAATTTCATTCTTAACATCACAATTTGCGATTGCAAGTTTGGAAATCTCAGCCATATTTACAGCGTAATAGGATATAATAATTATAAAGCATAGTGGATACTGATCTGAAAATATTCAAAGATATCAATTTCGGAATGGATTTAATAATAATTTAGTGCTAGTGGAGTATTTTGGTCAACTTAGTACGATAACGCGATCTTGCAAACTGCTCCCCAATAAATTAACACAGTATACCAGAAAGTATATAAGAAAATAAAAGGAAATAAAAACCTCTTAAATTAAATGCTACCTCTAAGCTCTGCATTTCATCGAAAATACCAGCTTTCGATTATGTTGCTATTAGTGGATACGTAGAGCTGAAACCAGAGCGACTCACAAATTAGGACCGAAAATATTGTGCTAGACACGAATTTATCAATAGAAATGTAGTAATAACGATTTGATGCAGGTGCGAGGTAAATGAAAGGTTTTGCAATTAATTATCCATAATTATCCTCAAATTACGACCCTTACCCAATAGTAGATTCACAACATCAAAGATTATTACTGTTAGAATGAGGAGATTAGAGAAGATGAGGTCCTTCGGTTGAGAAAGACGCAGTAGCAGTAACAGAGCAGAAAGCAGCAGCCAGTCAAAACAATCTATCTGAAGCGTGCGTGTGTATGAGAACTTTTAATGATCAGCCATAAAACGCCAACTAGTCTGTTGGTTGGGAATGTGAGAGAGAAAGTGGAGTGAACATAGAAGTGGGCACGCCTTAGTCATAAAGATATCTCCTCTTGTCTCTTCTCTCACAGCATCAACCGTGGGACAGACCAACGGAGATACGAAATCTCTGTATCTCCTCACGTAGTCATCCACTTACCCACTCACCGCTACCTACCTCCGACACTTTTGAGTATTACATGTTCCTCAGTGCCCCACTACACAATGCTCTATCGATCACTGAATTGAGAAACTTGTAGCAATCTTCTTACCTATCTATCTATTTTACCTATCTGTTCACCACTCCGTTAACTCCTCGCGAGGCTCATAAGCTCTCTTTTACGATTTACAAGCCCGATATCCAAGTCTTCGGATAGAGAAGAGAGAGACATAAGTAAATTAGGTACTTTACCTGTTTAATTATGACCTCAGAATATACAAACAATAAATATATGGTTTATGGGGAATATGGGAGGTATAAATAATAGAAACGTGATTTTCTCAAGGGGAAATATTTACCACCTCCCCGTTTAAGCTGCGCGTTCTTCGTAGAACTTCGTCTTCGGGTTCGTTGAAGGCCGAGCTACTACCTCTTCAGGAGTAGATTCGAGGGAATCATTCAGCTTCAGCCCCTCTTCTTCCCGTTAGTAATTCCATTGGAAATTTTCCACAAATCATTTGACTTGCTTCCAGATGTTAAGGAGAACATCTTTCAGAATTTCTGCCGTCGCTTCCTCCTACTTTTCGTTGCCCTTTAACTTTCGCCTTAGACACCTTGAACAGCATTTTGTATTCACTTTTGGTTTCAAAGATATATCTCTATTCTTTATTTGTTTTAGCACCATTCACCACCTCTAGTTTCACATCAGTGCCTACGGCGGAATTCAGTTCAGGATTCTACTTTCTTTTCTTCGGATTCTTCTGACTTGTATCGGTCAGTGATTTTCGTTGGTGAGCTTGAGTAACTTCCGTAACTTCAATTTGTCCAGTCGGTGGAGACTGATTTGATCCAATTCAGGCAGATTAGTCACAATGCTTTCGCTGATCACTATTACGGACTTGACATTTCAATTCACCTTCGAAATTCGGGATTCCACTTGAAGCACTTAAGTTGTCACTTATCTGAGTGCCGATCTAAATTACTTCTTTATGTTAGAAGCGATTCCAGATTATTTTCATTTAATCGGGTTCAGACATTTGAAAATATACTTCAGAATGCAATTTTTTGGATTCAACACCATCAGTTCGGCATCCTTATTATGTGCTAGGACTACAAATTGTGTACGCAGTCGACATATCCATTGAATGAATAGTCAAATTGGCTATCACCTTCGTGCATTTATACATTTGGAATTTATTTATTATTAATGACTGTTTTTTCGCATCAGAGTGAAGATTAATAGCATTTTTTAGCAATTACTATGCGGATAAAAATTGAAAAAGCCAATTGTGTTTTGAAGTCAGTGATGGCTCGGCTGACCAACCAACTGTTTTGTCTGTGAAGGCGATGAGTCAGCCGCCCTAAATGCGGCCGACCGACTGGCCGGCGAATTGCTTGTTAAGACGACGTGGACAACGAAAAATGTAGCGCATACACATAAAGCGACGTGTCTGACAGTCAAACGACCCAGACACAACCCATTAAAATTAAACTATCTCTCATTGGCAAAATAGATTACCCTTTGTTCCCCAAAAAATCATGGGAGAAACTAACTAGTTGACTAAAAGTTAATCACTCTCATTAGAATTTAACAACATTTCGTACATTCTTATTTAACATTATTCAAAGATCAAAAGGAATTAGATTTAAATCAAGTTATAATGTCAAATGAATTCCACATTTTATAGTAAATCGTTATAGAAATTCTATTATTTCCATTTCCAATAGTCAGTGAAATCGTGAAAGTCTCACTGAAGAAAGCGATGCACAACTTAGTGGAAGTGTTTAATAAATGAGACTATTATTGATATGTATTAAAATAATGAAATAATAAATCCTAAGAATTTTACATTAAATGGTTGGAATTAAATTGAGTTTCGTGCAGAGAACAGAATTATATTAAACGTCTGAGAAGAGAATCCAGTGAATTAACTGTGCATTGCAGGGCAAACTTCAAGAACGAAAAAAATTAGACGAACTAGTTTTTACCAAAAGGAAATCAATACGAGCAAAGATGTGCCCACGTTTTAAGGGAATGAATTCAAACATTTAAATGTAAATAAAGCGGTTATTAGAAATGTAGATCAATGCACAACATTGACTCAAAAGTCTAAAGAATAGGAACAGAATCATATGTGGCTCCTGGACGTAGATATTTCAAATTTGAATGATTGTTACCCCTGCGTACTAACTGATCTGCATCAACAATGGAGAAATGAAGACCATCAGTCCTAGGATTTCGTCAGAAATCTGTCAAGACGGTGGTCAAAAGAATCTCTGGACAAATGTCTCATTCCACAGGAATAATTCGCTTTAAATACACATGGATCAGTACAGGATATCTGCATTTCCAGAAAAGAGATTTTGGTTTTGTTAGATGACAGACAGACTAACAAAAAGCGATTTTCTAAAGCAGAATGGAAGCAGGTAGGAAAATACGTATGCCTCCTCTCCAAATAGATGGGCAATTAATAGTGTAACATAATCATCTCAGCAACAGTTTCCTTCACGACGATAGAATTTGTTGTGAGCCAAGTACGCTTGATTCACCAGCAGAAGAATAAATTAGAATACTAAACGTAATTTTTGATATGAGCGCGCATCAACTACTTGAAATGACGCCAAATAGCTACGGATATAATATCAGGTGCCTAGTGATGTACGATTGCCTTGCTCAGCTCCAGCGGATTAAGTAAAAAAGAGTATTGAAGTCTTGGTTGACATAATCTGACTGCAGGCGTGACGAAATTCATTTTATAGGCATAAGTGTGAAAAAAATCAATAATCAATAACCAGTGAAAGAGAACGAGACTGTGAACTTCATCCAGACGCGCTGGTAGCATTCCATTTAGCCTCCTGATAAATGTCATGATTGAACAAATAAATTCTTCGAGTCAAGCTCCTATTAGCAAATTTCTAACGACACCAGGGACACTGATTTCAAGACCGATTTTATAAATTGTCGCATATAAACTCGCTAGAGTACTCCAATTTATTTTGACACACCTAATTAAATATTACAGATAAACAAAATGATTCTCCACCAGGATTTAATTTTCATTTGCAGATTTTCTGTAAATTTTGCCTTAATAAACGAACTCAGTAAGAGAAAACGAGACGCCGTAAAAATATAATGCGCATTCACAATAATGCCATTTTTCTCCCATAGCACAATTCTTCCCAAGTGTAATCGTAATATCGATTATATTTCTACACGGTGTAAAGGAAGTAGATGTCATTAATTGTGTCCATTTTGAAGTGAAAATCAAACTTATTAGAGAATATTCGATAAAGCAGAGAAATATGTGTTGGAAAATAGTGAAAACTCTATTAAAAATCAGTGTTGCGAGATCAGATCATACATTGCACAACCATTTGATTATCCACTTTTCCAAAATGACATATCTCAAAAAGCCCCATTTTTGCCGTTAACGCGACTTCTGATTTATATGATCAATGTCTTTTACCATTTCAGCCAACACCTAGAACGTAGAAATTTTCATTAATATCGAATATAAATTAAATGTCAGTGTGATAATTATTCAGAATAATGTCAATCTAACCATTATTTATTCGCAAAATTTTACAGAGCCGAAGACTAATGTTGAGTCTAAGTGAAACTGCAAAGACTTTCTTCTGATCTTGTAATCCATCAGTGCGCTGAATAAACATTGAAATGAATTAGTCAGGGAAAAATATTTGAAAATAACATATTTACTCATTGAGAAATAAGTAGGGTGATATATCCAATATTAAAAGTTGCACAGAAATTTCCGACTACCGAAGTAATTTAAAAAACAAGGTTAATGAACTTCTCTATTGAGAAGAACAGGCTTTATGGGGCTAAAAACAGCTGTTTAAATAGAAAATGTGTAGCTCCAACTATTACAATCAAATATGACCACTTAAGCTAGCATTATACTAGAAAAAAACCCCCTAGATGTGTATGCCAAATTTTCTCAATCTTACCTAAACGCCATCTAGGCACCATTTTTAAAGTAAACAAACGACAGCTCAGAACTCAAAATAGCTTAATAGATCTAACAGCAATCTTGAAAATTCAGATCGGAACATCCAATACGTAAATTACCCTACAAGCGCTGGTCGTCTGCGCTGATTCTAAATAAAAGTCCCCAACATTGCAGTAAGATAAAACGACGGTCTACATGAATTAACTCGAGTATTCATGAGTTATTTTAGCAATCAAGTGTGAATGACCTAACATTCATCACCTTTGCAAATTCACATTCCGATTTTACGAAAAAAGTATACTGAATATAAAATAGCTAACAGTATATGCAATGTTTTAACAGTTTAACAAGCACAGAGAGATACACACAGAAAATGAGGAAAGGAAGGGGAAGAACCAGATAAAAATGCGACGTGTGTAAAGGGGAGCAAAAGACACCATGGAGAGATGGAAATAAAAGGAAAATCAGCTCATCATTCAGTAGTCTTCATCATCGTCGTCATCATTCACCTCCATATCCTCCTCCTCTGACTCGTTGTCATAGACGGGAGGGCGACCGCTCCGAGAACCCTTTCTTCGGGGCTGCGGACCTCCCTCACCCGCGGCAGTAGCTGAACCACCTGAGGTCGAAGGGATTAACGAAGATGGGGGTTTTCGTGAAGTACTACTCTTTCGCGACTTCGTGCTGAATGATTCTCGACTATCATCTAAAAAAATTATACCAAAATGTGCTTGAATTATAAATTTAGAGGAATAAGACGCGAAGGAAGTCATTAATAAAAGCAATTAATGATGACAGACCAAGCAATTCTATTTACATGCAAACATCAAGGAATGATTTCTGTTACACATGTCTATTATGTAAAACAAGATAAGCTAATAAAAATACTATAATTATTCCTCTTTCTACTAGATATCAAGAACATTGTACCGATTGTAAAATACTTTCAAAGATATTACCATTCAACCCCTAGCTTCAATGGCGAATCTTAAACAGAACTAGAAAATGAGGATTGGACTTGGCAAACTTGAACTAAGCAATAACCAAATCTAAAACCTCCACACTCGACTACCATAACGTACATTGTTACGAGAATAATTCTTACCATCGTCATCTATGGTGTCTCCCATGAGGGAGGTTTCATTACCTCCACCAGGATTAGCGTCTCCAGCAGTGATGTTACACGTCGTTTCGTCCATCGTGTTGTCACAGTCCATGCTCTCATCAGCCATTGACTGGTTGTGATGACGCGAAGTGGAAGGCATCTTGCGGGAACTCGAAGTTTCATCTTCCGCGTAAATAGATGTGTCGCCTTCACTTGGCGTGACTCCTTCCATAGCCTCCAACTGTTGTCTTGCATTTGTCCACACCGTTTGCAACACCACAGAATCTTCAAAGATCTACATATGTTTAAGATTAAATATATTCAAACAGATTAAAAATAATCAAAAAGTGGGGAACTCACAAGACTGCCGTCAATATTGTACGTCTGAGCATTCTTACAGAGAAGGATTACATCCGCTTCAAGCTCATCCATACTGCGATATTTGCCATCCTTGACGCGCGTCTTAATGCGATGGAAGTCAACTGGACGCTTAATCACCTCGTAGTAATCTGGTAATTCCTTCCTAGTTGGTAGCTTCATGAAGGGCTCACTAAGAACACGCTGATCCTTGTCTTTGTAGTCAATGACTAACTGCAGAAGGCGCTTCATGCGTTCCTGTAATTTTGGAGAAATGGGTCGTCGAGTGTTGGTGGTCGAGCCCGCAGCAGAATTGGATTGTGGTGGACGTCCACGACGACGTTTAACAACTGGTGCCGCCTTTACGCTGCTACCGGCATCAGAACTCATGTCATCCATGCCACTATAGTCAGGTTCATTGCGCTTCCGCTTTCGTTTTGCCCTGCGCTGACGAGATTTTTCTTCCGCCTCCTCCAAGTCATCTCCTTCATCGATTGCCTTGAGAAACTCTCTCTCAGTAAGAACTTCTGAGTAGTCTACTTCCTTACGCTGACGTCTCATTGATGTAAGAGCAGTTTCATCCATATTGAGAGACCTCTCCACCTCCTCCTCATCACGCACAATCCAATCAGGGAGTTCAGAGTACTCCATCAAACGAGGTTCAGGTTTTGACTGCTGGCGTTCGGCCACCTGACGTTCAACATCCATACGTTGGTAGATGTCAAACTCCTTTTCAGAGCGTGCAAGCATCTGATTCACTGTCTCATCATCCGGCGCTTCATTCTCATCCTCATCTGCCTCTTCATCGGCTTCGAGAAGGTTCTGCAAAAACTGTCGACGCTCCGACCCCGTGGACTTGTTGTCAAACATGCCAGCTTGAATGACTTTCTCGTCCACATTGAGCTTATATCGCGCTGCTGCCAGTATCTTCTCCTCAACAGAATTTATTGTTATGAGACGCAGCACACGAACCTCATTCTGCTGGCCAATACGATGTGCCCGATCCTGGGCTTGAAGATCTTGATGCGGATTCCAGTCAGAGTCAAAAATAATAACTGTATCAGCAGTTTGCAGATTCAATCCCAAACCACCAGCTCGAGTAGAAAGCAAGAAGATAAAATACTCCTGTGATTCGTCGTTGAATTCCTTCAACATTTCGCCACGATCATCTGCCCTTGTGGCACCATCCAATCGGAGATATCGGAAACCTCGATAGTCAAAGTAGTCCTGCATGATAGTCATCAGACTGGTCATTTGACAGAATATGAGTACACGATGTCCAGTAGCCCTTAATTTTGGCAGAATACGATCGAGCAACTCGAACTTTCCCGAGGATCGGAAAAGCAGCTTGCCCTCCACTTGAGTCGGTGGTGGTTGGCCAGGAGGTGGGGGACTTTGAAACTCTGCGATTGCTGCTTCAATGTGGCTGAACATGAACGGATGGTTACAAATCTTACGCAGTTGCATAATGGTATTCATTAGTGTGCGAGTACCTCCCTTACCCTATTACAAGAGAAAAAATTTAGAACTACTTAATGACAGAAAATGCCTCTTTATGAGACAAAGATGCACCACCAACCTTCTTATCTCGCTCTGATCCGTCAGTAAGAATAACACCTTTCGACTGCATATATGAGTATAGAACACGCTGTAAAGCAGACATCTCACAACGAATAACGTATTCAACTTTTTCCGGCAGCTGCGATTCCACTTCCTTCTTTAGACGACGCAGGAGGAAAGGACGAAGCACTTTGTGCAATCTACGAATAATGAGGAGAGTTTCTTCATGATTTAATTCCACCTAATCAGAGAAAGTATACTTCGGTTAGACTATATTTAATCAATGATGATAAGAAAGATAAATGATTCTCTTTAAGGCACTTACCTTCTCACCAGTAGCCGCGAAAGGTGCATTAAACCACTGCTCAAATGTGTTACAACTATCGAAGATCTTCGGCAACAAGAAATTGAGCAAAGCCCAGAGCTCCGGAAGCTTATTTTGAAGCGGTGTACCTGTTAGCAAGAGTCTGTAGGGTGCATTGTAGTGATGATTGAGAATTTGTGTCAATTTGCAGTGGTGGTTCTTCATTCGGTGACCCTCATCAATAATCATGTATCGCCAGTTGACTTTCGAGAGTGCTGATTTGTCCTTAATAATGTACTCGTAGGTAGTAAGAAGGACGTTGAATTTTGCCGCCTTAATTTGATTCTGCAACGCCCGACGACATTGAGGAGAACCCTTGTAGAGAATCTTCTTCACACTCGGAGCCCACTTTTCAAACTCCATTGCCCAGTTAGCCATGACACTAAAAAGGCAATAAATAATAACCCTCTAGTAAAGAGCAATAAAACAAACATGCATGCTGCGAAAAATCTTCAGAATAACTTGTTTAAAAATATAAAAGACCAAATTGAGTTTACTTAAGAACTTACGAGAGAGGAACAATGATAAGATAGGGTCCATTGACTCGCTTTTTCTCCATGAGATAAGTAATGAGGCCGATAGTCTGTATAGTTTTACCCAAACCCATCTCATCAGCAAGAATACCATTGAGGTTATTGTTGTAGAGAGAAACAAGCCATTCAAGACCACGCATCTGGTACTCCTTCAGTTTGCCATTGACTAGAATGGAGGCTTGTTCCTTCACCTGTTCACGAATGGCATGCGCTAGAGCGTAGTAGGACTGACTACCACCCGATTTGTATTCATCATCCTCATTACCCCGAACAGTGTCAATAACTGCATCATCATCATCCTCTGCAGAGCCCAAATTTTTTTTCTTTGAAGAGGCATCTTCATCCTCTTCAATAAGATCAACTAACACCACTCCATTCTCGTCTGTTGGCGCAATCTAAAACGAACACAGAGACAATCAATCACAGTGAATTAGCAATCGGGGTTAAATTTAATGATTTCTACCTCCCAACCAACATGCTCTTGTAACCAAGTATGAGCTTCATTCGCGAAAGGTGCAGATTCACCTTCAAGGAATTCCTTCGTGCTAGGATTACAAACTGGCAACCTGATATCCGGCCAGGGGATCGTGTTCAACATTGGTGCTTTACCAGCGGCCAATTCTCGACTCGCCTGCGCCAACTCATCAGGGAAGACACCAGGCGGAGGAAGAGTATTCATCCAAACCGGAGGAGCCACACCTTCAATAATGAGATTCTTGGCGATTGCATGATATTTATTCACTGCATTCAAGAGACAACGCTCCTGAGCTTGTCTGCCTCTTTCCCTGATATCCTTGATTCGCAGCTTGTTCTGCTCTTTTTTGTGATCCTTAACCAATTTAGCCAAATTGTCAATAAACTGGTCTGTTTGGGTAAGAAGGTAATGAAGACGCTTATTTTTCTTTTCATCAATCAGAGTACGATAGCCTGCATCATCTTCTTCCATCAAACGACGCATACGTTCTCTGTCAATGCGTTGCTGAACACGACGTCTGTCACGCTCAGCAGTGAGAATTGCCTTATTGATTTTCGACATACGAACATTGCAGTTTCGATGATACTCACGAAACTCACGACCATGACTGAGTACAGCGTTAAGGAATTCTTGGTGCTTCTGACGACGCCTTTTCTCCTGTTCGTGCTTCAACTGACGTTCTAGCTTTTCATTATAACGAGCTTCACGGAGACTCTGCTTCTTCGGTCGCCGATAGGCCTTAATATTAAGGGCAGTTTCGAGACTAGTATCACGATGCATTGATGCAACCATATCCTGTCTCAACTGACGCTGAAAATTAAGTAGACGCAGAGAGCGCAATTCCACCTCGAGGCTAATTCTTTGCTGAGGCGTAGAGAAAACCCCAAGGCTAGAGAGTTGTTTGATTCTTTGACCAATACGAGATTGGATGCGTTGTTCGCGCTCCTTCAGTAGTTCAACAGGATCAAGACCTTGGGGGCGCTGAATAGAACCTATGCGACTGCGGCCGATTTGGGATCCTTGTGAACCAGCCATAAAAGCAGAATTTGGAGGAGGACCTGAGTAGCCCGTATGACCCCAACGTACCGGTAAAGGCGGTCGGTTTGGTTGGTGTTGTTGAGGATATAATTGATTCGGAACATCTTGGAGAATTTGTGAATGTCCCGAAACAGTTGCAGGGGGTCTCTGTGGAAAATTGTGGAAAACGGGAACTGTAGATCCACGTCCTTCAGCTACTGATAGAATATTCTCAGGAACAGCTTGAGACTTAGAAAGAAGTTTATAAACACTAATTTGAGCGCGCAATTGACCCAGTTGACTTTTAACAAACGTTGAAGACTGCTGTAGCATCGATGGACCACCTACGGGACCCACTATGGAGGTGTTTGGGGGAGGAAAAACCCCACCTGGATTTGAACCATAACTGGGACCGGGGTGAGGCGGGTACATTGGAGGTTGTACACTATCGTAGGCTTGTCCAGGGAGGGGTTGTCGTCCAATAATAACATTCGGAGGGGCATTACATTGCATTTGGGATGAAAGTGGAGGTTGATGATGGACAGTGGTTGAATCTTGAGAAGGGGCTGACGGATTTACATAGCCACTTGGGCCAAGTGGTGGTGGGGGAGGAAAACCCTGTTGCTGCTGAGGCGGAAGAGGGGCAGCTACTATAGGATTTGGAGCATCCTGACCATTCATAGGAGTCGAAGGCCCATTGGGAGGAGCTATCTGCATCTGCTGCGACGGAGGCTGCTGCATGTAGATCTACAAAAGGCCAAATTAAAATTTGGACTTAAAAAATGTACACATTTCTACTAGTTAAAAAAATTTTTCATAGATCATTACTGAAACCTATCAATGTGAATAAATAATTTCCTGATAGAAGAGAACTAAATAAAGACCATGACCCACCCCAATACGCTTACAAAGTCCAAAATGGCCAATGTAAAAATAAATGATCACACAAGCCTCATAGAGCAAAGAGATAAAGTAAAACAAAGAAGGAAGTAAGCATTCAAGTCAAAAAATTAAAATAAAATGATTATCACCGCCGTCAATGTTATTGCTATAATTTTGCTGACATTATATTGAAATATTATTGACTTTTGATAATTCGGTGTTCTGAGTGATTATGACTTTACAAACCAGAATGTTTGCCTTATATATGCATAAATTAAAATAACTTTCAGATAATACAAATCTGGATTTTAATGAAAATTAATCTCTTTATATAATATTTACTTATGATATCATTAAATTCTTATTAAGCTCAATGAACTGTTAGTTTATTTATTTTTAATAATTTTTCATAGACTTTTAACTATTAAGCATGATTTAATGTTAATTATAAATTAATTTTTAATGCCCCGTTCATTTAACTTTTTCACCCTTATTTTAATCAAATTACATTCTGAATAAACACTTCCTTACTCATTGCGAGTAATACACTACGAAACGCCATAATTTGGGCTGATTTATTTGGAAAAATTCTCTGATGTACAAATGGGTAAATAAAATCTTTTCCATTGGTCTATGTGTTAGCCGTAGGTGGAAGTTTATACATGTTCCTGGACATGGATGCAATTTTTGTTTCTTTGATTTTAATATGTATAAATGAATGTCGAATTTTTGCGTTTTAAAGCTATCTGTTTGCCAGACAGATCATCGAATTCTCTTGGTTTGTATTAAGATTTAATCCACATTATGATTTGAACTATTTCGTATTTATGTTTTTTCTTTCTACCACAGTCTCTTTTGCTGATAACCTACATGAAGTCAAGTGAAAATAAATACTAAGTAATAAATGAACTTGATCTGATTTTTCATATTCTTACGTAATATTTCCTAGCCTTTCAACTAGTCAAAATATCATCACTTTGAAACCAAATACAATGAATATAAATATGAATGGAGATATACATTTGATTAACTCAATACCACGTGCAATCATTTGTCAAAGATTTTCGCATTCTTATGATCACCCTGCCCAAGTTTAAACCATTAATCATCGTATAATATTTTCCCTTTACTTGAATTCTCTTATTCCTGTTCATGAAGAATTCGGCCAACAGTCGCAAGGATATTGTTGCTACTTGGCATCATTGTGCAGCCTCAATACAAAAGTGCGTATCTTTTCCCCGCGGCATTTTAATAAAGCACTTTTCTGCTAACCATAAGGCTAATAATACAGTTTGGGTAGGTGTAGCATCCTGCAATGTCGACTCAAAACTCTATGCTGTGATAATAATCATTTGGTGATTTTTTTGGTTACTGATCTGACGAACAAAGTATACAAATCCACCTCCGTTCCGTATATATTTCGCAATCTGGATTTCATTGGCTCAGTATGACACTTACTGCCTCCCCTTCCACATCCTCTCTCATTCCTTTATGCTTACCCAATAATCCGTGGATCGACTGAACTCTTGGTCTTCTGATTTATGGCCCGTTATATCCTGCCAGTCTTGAGGAAGCTGCTCAGTTCTGAGGGGATATTCGAGACATAATACTACAGAGATCATCATTGATTCGATGAATAAAATTATGAAAATATCTCTCTTCTGTGTTCAAGCAATGCGAACTACTTGATCGATCGAAATAAGTGAGAATATCCCACATGATAACACAAAGATCTCATCAATAACAAATACTTTTTTAAATAAGTGGCATCTTTACGTGTCCCGAATGCATTCCTCCCCCAAATTAGATTACTCTATGGAGGTAAGGGAATGTAAAAAAAATTTGTAGTACCTACGCACGCTGACACATAGGCCTCCTCTGCCTCTGTTGTATGCCCATGCCTAATTGTCAGTTGGTGATTTCTGATTTGTTATTCACCCTACAACCGTACACAAGATGAAACCAGACAGCGCCCCAATGCCAGACCGACTTCGTCTGTCTATCACAACCTGGACTGCCGCCACTCAGTACTGACACCTCCACTTTCTCTCATTCATTCCCGACTGTCCAACACAACCCCTGGTTCTTTTACTCAAGAAGGGCCCTGGCATCCTGTTAGCCTAACCCAGTCAGATTACAAAAGTAGTTTTACTGGAATTAATGCCACTTGAAATTATTCTACTACCACGGGCGAATATTGTGCAGAAAAGTTGGAACGGATCATAATTAATATCTGCTACGTCGCTCACGTTCAATGATATTTGCGGTAAGCGCGGACGGCATCCAAAATTTCCTCCAAAAGCAAATAGCTAGTTTTAAATAGTTCGTGAAAATGTCTCGCTCCAGATTATATCCATAACAAAGTGACTAAAGAACCCATGAATTATGAAATAAATAAGTCCCAAATGGATTCTATATGCAGAGTCCTCTAGTATGTAAATAATGAATCTTTATTCCCCCGCTGCCCCAGTAACTACCTTGGTCTAAGTGACCCTTCCAAACCGGGAAAAAGAAAGTAAAATACCTCTAACGGATTTAAGACTTCAGCAGTACAAAATAGATGTAGGTATTGATTGACTGACTGGCTAGTCAATACTGAAGACATTCCCTTACCAGACTCGAGATTAGCAATCGGCAATCCAGTAAAAAACTCACGAATTCGAAAATATCCGATACTGCTTCGTATCAAAGCGTGAGGAATAATAGTCCCAAAACTCCCAAATACCTGTGGCAAGTCACATATCTTTAGGGTAATATTAAGATAACGGACTCTCGAGTGACGATACGGACTGAATAAAATCGACCAACTATTTCTACCAAATGGTTGAAGCAACCAAACAAAAATCATAACAGGAGAAACCACGGAAATAATAATATTATCGAGGGCAGAAGCTGAGACAACATGGATTTACTTTAATTCATTTTATCTCGATCAGCATTATAAAGCTACCGCTTGTAATTTACTAAAACAAAATTAAGGAATGCACTGTACCAGAATACCGACAATACCCATTTATTAAAAGTCACTACAATATCAAAATTTTGAAAAATTAATATACGAGACTAATGAAATAATAGAAATTTACACATATATCCCAACCCAAAGGGCGACAAAGAGAATTCCAACACCCATGAAGACAGAGGCAACAGTTGAGAAGAGCAGTTCCTTAAACAATTCACGAACGTATTTGGTTCCGGTTATTTCATAAACGAAAAACCATGCCATGAAGAATACGCCAATGACAGTCAAAAGCATACCTAATGTGGGATACAAGGAAGGATTGATAGGAGGTACATATCTAGACATCTCCGTTATGGGCGTCTAAAGTAAAATAACTTATTAGAAAGCACACTAAGTATTATGAATACGTACATTAATAGACACATTAATGAAAAAAGTCATCAAAACTAAAAAACAACTGTATCTCGAACTCCAAACGTACGCTCATTTCCATCGTGGCGCTAAGGTACGTTAAAATAGTCAGACTACTAAAATAGTTTCCATTAATGTGACAGAATACGTTTGGAAAAAACTATTGTCAGTAAAAAAATAAGGAAGTATATTTGTAATTATTTTATTTTATTATTTTAAAATGTCACTAATCTGTTTATTTAAATGGCTTGATTCTATTAATGACTTCAAGAAAATAAAGTCTTATTGTAAAAATAACATTATTTATCGACTTCAGAGTGTGATATTATCCAAATCAAGCGATGTAAATTGGCGCATCTTGAGGTTTTATCTGATTATTTATTTGACAATTTACTGTAATTTTATTAGAACTTAAATACGAAATATTTATTAACAAGCGTTTTCCCGCAATTTGTCTAATTTTTGAGATGATCAGAAGTTAGTCTTAAATATTAACTTTTATTAATAGCTAATTTTTCGTTGATTCATTATTTTCTGATATTTATTTACTGGGATGAGCATTGTGGATTTAAATATGTTCAAAATTTCGTCTAAACGTCCTCATATAACCAATAAAAATGCAAAGAACTCAAATCGAACACCAAATATATAGCAAAAAACTGTTAATAAGCATTCTAATAATAAACAACGGAGATCGAGAGCACAGAGTGGACCATTAAATTAAAATACAGTGGCAACGTTTAACCGACATAATAAAACTGCTTCCAACGAAACATAATATATGAAAATACATTATTTATAATTTTGTAAATTCTATGGCTTTTTTTGGTTTCCGGTGGGTAAAACTGAAAAACAGGTTGAACAAACCTTTTTCGCTATCTAGATCATTGTTGGATGAATCCCTCTTCTGAAATATTTTATATTACAGCTTTCCTAATTATTACCAAATTTAATTATCTTTATAGTAATGTCTGTAAACTTCTAACCTTTCCTGTGACCCCATGCACTCTATAGACCAACATCGTGTATCCTCAGTTGACCTATCTCTCATCGATCCGGAAAAGGTAAACATACCTCGGCAGACACTGCTTAGTCAACACCCAAACTGTCAACTATAAATAGCCTCCAGTACACACACACAGGACACAGGGTGGACCCCAGCTAGACCACAGCTCGCCAGTCTCATCTCTCGTCGTTCAATCCTCCAGTTCCCTAATTTCCCTTGAGACTTTGTACTGAGCTTACTCAATA
>CAADRB010000023.1:2120135-2131337 GCA_900708905.1 Hymenolepis diminuta
TAACTCACGCAACTTCACTTTTTCATCATTCAAAACGATTTTGTGGATTTTTTATGTTTTCTGGTGTTACCGCCTCATTTGGACGTCCACTGCGTTCTGCATCATCAGTGTCTCTACGACCACCTTTGAAGTCAACAAACCAACGTTTTATTGTTGTTTCTGATGGAGTGGAGTCCCCATAACACTTTTCAAGCCATTGCTTTGCTTGAACGGTATTTTTTCCCATCAAGAAGCAGTGTAAAATTGAAATACCAAATTGTTTTAGATGCATCGTTTTGAAAATAACAAAAGTAGCGTCACTCTTAGCACAATAACTCCCAAACTAATGAATAGAATATCATGAAATTTTAACAGCTGTCTTTTGAAGGTTAGTATTAACTGAAAAAAGGTGACTGCAATAAAATTAGCGCAATCTATGTGTTAGGCCCGGGACATTTCAGCCCATGTGTTATAAGTAGCAAGGCCAAATACTTAAAGAGGCTCTAAGTAGTAATATATCACACACAGTGCCTAACTCAGGGTTTTTACCGAATAAATAACACATATCAAAACCTATTTAAGAGTAGATTGGAATAGCATTTTGTGAGCTCGTGTTCACTATTCACTTTTTTGTGTGTAGTCAATTAAATTGCAGAATGGATCTGCGGCGTTCAAAAGTTGGAAAACGAAAAGCTCACCCAGCAAATTCGCCGTATATCTTTACAATCTGACAAATCCAGATCAAGTGTTGGCTGGCGAAAGGCCGAATCTTACAGTTATTGGACCATACGTTTACTGGTAGTTTTATTGTTTTATTTGCCTTTGGACGTCTTTAAATTTGCCTTGCTGAAAACGATCCCATCACAAATAGGAAAGAAGTTAGAAAGCTGAATATATCCTGGACAAGTGTAGATGGCACACCGGCCATTTCCTACCTCAAGCGTAGTATCTATATTTTTGACCCCATACTCTCTTCAGGGAATCCGAAATTGGATAAGATTATATCAGCTAATCTACCGATCCTGGTAAGATTATAACAGTGCATTAATAATTTCTGTTAAAACAACCGTTTCATGGAATAAATAGTTCCTTAATTTTATAAATAACAAAATTAAAAGGCAATATCAGCAGCCAACAATGCAGGCCGGGGTCCGAGTTCAGGCACAATAGAGATGATCAAGTTTTTTTCAAGTCCCAAGATCTTCACCAGGCAGAGTGTTGATGGATTTCTCTGGGGTTATGAGGATACAACTCTGTGCTTATGCAGAATGTTTTTCCCCGAAATTTGCCCAATCGACCGCGTAGGACTTCTATCAAACGTACGTTTGTCTAGGTAGTAAATTCAGAACTGCATAAATCAGTTATTAACGTTTTCGATTTATTCATTCTTCATGACAAGTCAACTGATTTCTATCATATTTCACCCTGAGAAAGCATTTCAATGTAGAGAGCAGAAAAACGACTTGTGTGGTTTAAGACTGGCATCAAGTAGAAGTAGTGAATGAAAACGGTCTAATTCCATTTAATTTTTTTCATGTGCTTCATGTTCTTCATATTCGAATATTTAAATTTCCTGATTTCTTGAGTGATCTCATGGTCGCGGCTTCCAAAACTAATTAGTTAGTTGATCGCTATGGCTGTTTGGTTATTTATGTTAATGTGTTCGTTTCTTTATGGAGTAGAACATTCGGACGAGTGGATACATGAGTATAAACATATAATTTATGGAAAGGGTTGGGAGATTTGGTTCTTGGGATTAAGGATTTTGAATTCTGTTAAATGACTTTTCAGCCATCCTTGTCTTTTATAAGACAAAACAATCAGAAAGTAGGCACAGAAAGTTATTGTTGATCCTTGTGCCATAAGAATAGTGATTAATTATATCATTTCAGATATTTTGTTTTCATTTGACAGCGACATTATTAGCATTACAATGTGAGTTGTTATGATAACAGAGCTCAATAAATTTTGCTCAGGTTGAACACAACAACCATTTAATAAATTTCCAGTGTTTTCCTTACAGTCAAACAATACCATGAAAGGACCTTATGTTATCGACTCTGGGATAAATAATTCTACAAATACGGGGAGCTTTATCACCATCAAAGGAAGCCGGTAGGCAAAATAGCGGAGAAATTTGAAACTTACAAAGTCCATTATTTATAAAAAGATAATATACTTGCGTTTTAGATCCCTTAATATTTGGTCAACGGAAAAAGCTAATGCAATTCATGGGACTGGTAAGATCCATTTTTGATAGCACCTTAAATCAAACTTCAGACGGTTTTCGACTAGCAAGAAATATCCAACTCTCAGATTCAAGAGAGATTTTCGTTACACTTCTCTGTCAACCGATAACGCTAAATGCCACAAAAATCTCCCGTCCAAAGGCATTTACTGAACTTGAGGTAGCTTGTCCTAATTAGATAATCTCACAGTGTCATTTTACCTTTACTAAAAGCTTTGAATTTTAAGGTTGTTGAAATGGAACTAGATACAGATTCTCGAACACTCAAAGAGACCTACTGTCCCTTAAAAGTGTCCGGACCACCGTGTCCACCGAAGGGATATTATGATATCTCGCAGTGCTCCGTGCCTGGAGATGTTTCTCCTCCAGTATTTGCCTCTTTACCGCGTTTTATGGACAAACCTATAGATAATGCTTTCATTGTTCGTGAAGTCGATCAAACCAGAGACAAATTTCGACTCCTTGCAGAACCAGTAGTTGTTATTTGATTGTATCATGCTGTTTTACTTTGTGTTATTAAATTTATTATTTTTCTGATTTTTAGAAAACGGGAATAGTTGTTGAGGCGCATGTTCGACTACTAGTCAATGTTCATATACAAAGATCTCCGCATATGACGTTCGTTTTGACTTAATCCTTTGGAATTAAGTGTTTCAGCTAGCAATGAATGGTATTGTTATTCAAGTTGGTAAAGGTGGGTGATGGAATGCCGATCCATCTGTACACAGATCAATAAACGCATTCAGGTGATATTCAGTAAGCAAGGTGAAATGAGCCCCTCAAATATAGTTCAAGGGAACTGGTACGGTTTTATAGTAAGATTTCAACTAATACCAATACGACTGGCCCGGTTGTCCTCTATAGCTCACTTCTGGCTCACACGTTGGGGAAAATAAAAGGAGGTTGATAATTATAAAATCTCCTTCTATCAACTGGAGTTCCCAATATTTTCTGTAACAATAATTCTTAAATTCATTTTCAATTATTTTTTCAGGATTGGGAGAGGGTTGGAATGACTGCTCTTCCCTGATACGTATAAATGTCAGCGTCTGAACTGACTGACTGATTTTATTTTGCGCTAGATATTTGACTAGATCAACCTAAAATCCCTACTTATATCTATCGGAAGAGTTTACGAATTGATAAATCGACCTGCTTAATGCGGAATTAAATTATTGCTATTTCTTTCTGCGCAGGGATCTCTTTATGAATATCTCCGATCCAATGTATCTGCCAATGGCATGGTTTGAAAATGTAAGGTCTTTCAGTCATTCATTTTATTATTATTAACTGAAAATTCAAATTTTTCATTTTACTTGTATTGTAATATGAAGCAAAAAACCGTTTTTTAATTAGAAGTGGAGGAAGTGGATACTAAAGCACTATTCCCTGTAAAAAGCAAATAACAATTTTCTAGAATCTACAGGAGGTAAAATGTGGATTGGAGGATTCGCTAATTGAGAGCATTTTAAATTGTTCTTTTTGTTCGTTATCTTTTCGCAATCAACTAATAGTCTCACTCACTTAATGCGTGGTTCTTAATTTTCGTAGACTGTTTCAAATGTGGGTAAAAATTTCAAACTCCCAATTAAAAACATAGTATTTAAAGATAATGCAGTTTAATGAAAAGAAAAAAATTCGCATCAACGGCCTAAAAAGGTAATCATGGTCTTGATGTCAAGTAATAAAGCAATTTATTCTGAGAAATTTTTTAATGTCAAAATTTCAATTACTTTATTATGGTAAAAATACCAACGTGTATGGGGCTAAAGGATTCAACGCATATCGTTGTGAAACCTATGATTGAAACGAACGAAACCAGTGTTTATGGACTGTCTAAATATAGTGGGTATTCTTTTTTATTTCAGGACCAGATAAGTGATGAACTCGGTAATATATGATCGAGTTTATATTACTAGCCAATATATGCGCAACAGATTTAACGCTGATAAAATAAATCAAATACGTTTAGTCACTTGGATTGCGGTACTGTTTGGTGTTGAAAATGCTTAAGATTCAAAGAAATATGCATTCATCGAGTAATGACATTCAGTTAAAATCTTCACGAAAATACTAACCCCCATAAAGTAATCTTTGAGTCATAGGCAATTCTTAATATCCATATTTAGCCATTGTTGAATGATGATCCTATAGCTAGTTAGAACGATAACATTATTGATAAAAAGAACTCTTTTGAGAGTGCAAGAGAACTGTTCAAACTGTTGGTAGTTGGTTTTTAAGCAAATAAGCAAGGTAAGACATTTCACAATCAGTCATACATTTATAGGCGAAAAAACAGTTTTGCATGTGGTTTAGAAATAATCTGTCGCATAATGAATGGATTTCATTCCTGGGATTTATTTAGTGAATTGCAAACTGCTCACGAAATCCTACTACCTCTCATAACGGTATTGCAGAACTTCCGAAAGGAACATTAATTTTTCATCTGTAAACTTTGTTATTGATATGGAACTGATCGCATGTCCTAGCTGTTGCCCAACCCTGGAGAGTCCGGCTGCAGGCTGTCTGTAAAATTACCTGATAAACAAAATTCAACAAATAGTACCTAGACATATGTAGTCTCTGTCACCGTTTCCGCAAATTACTGGAAACCCATGCAAGAATTTTTGTTGTCAGTTAAAATTTTTGTCCATCGTGCATATCCCTTCTAATAATTATCAAAGAGGGAAGATGATTAAATATTTCAATTATGACAATCTTAACTGGGCTTGAATCAAGAGAGGGCTGTCATATGTACCAATGGTTATTCTTCCAGACATCCAGTAAAGGACCGTGGTGGATTAAATCAGCCATTAATATACAATAAGTTTACAGATAACAACTGGAGTAGTGACATTTCTATAGAAAAAAATGAGGTCAAACATTGAAAATGATTTGATTTAGATTAAACAAAAATGGGAGGGTCAGGATACAGTAAGTGACTATTTAATTTCCACAAATTAATATCTGATTTGAAAATACATAGCATAACATGTATGCAAATTGAGAACATAATAGAATTATTTATTAGAAATATTTTATTCTCCTAATAAAGTACTGCATTGAACCCAATCTAATTCGTAATAGTTACTGATTGTTAAATTGAAATCGACTGTAATATTTGAGTATTATTGCATAAGTTAGGAAGAAGAAATGATGGTCCTGGATGCCCAATGGTTGCGAGGAGTTTTTGTTTAGATTTGTTTTAAAATTTGACATAAATCGTAGTCACCAATGAGTTTACACCTCAAGTTTTTCTACTGCACAAGTGGTGAAATTATTGTTTATCCGACAGATCCGTATTTCTATTAAGCAAAGGAAAATGTAAAATTCATTACTTAATCTCTACGGAGTAGTTCCCCTTTAATTCAGTAGTAAACACGGATGAATTGCTGAATTTTAATAGAAATCAAATTTTATAAAACATGACAATCTAAATAATACTTGGTAATACAGACCAGTGAAAATCTAGAATGAAATCGTCCGCAAGAAATAAGCAGGAAAATTTTTATCAATGAAAGAAAAGTTAAACTTTGTATGCATTTGTAGTAATTTATATTTTTCATTTTCATTACTTAGTAATTAATTGCACGAGATAGAGATTGAAAATTACCCTATTTAATAATTAAAAATGTGAAAGGGATGTTGTGGCGCTGTAATACATATTGAAGCAATACATCAAATCGTTTACAAAGATAGAATGGTTTGCAGGTTGCTGTCATTCTAAATTATGGCTCAAAGTGTAAGGATTACAAATACTTGTTTATTCATCATGCGCTGACATGCTGAATTTTTATGTTGAAACACCTCAAGAAGAACAAGGTGGATATAAGCCTTTTTGCCCATCAATAAACGTTGGAACCGGGAAAATTTTTTAACTGTTGATCAATGGTTTCGTATTTTTACTTAGTCAAAGAGATGTAATTTCCTTCAAACAATTAAGCAGAATTTTTCTACGTAACCACAGTTTAGTGGTGACAGGATTTATGATTAACTTTTATTGATACTGTTTAAATATTTTTAACTTATGAATTAGATTAATTGATTGACATGTAGAGGAAACCGCAGGGAGTTCTTTTGTACTGATTTCTCTTCCTCAAGAGAGCAATAACTTCCGTTGAATCATTAATCATATGTATCAATTAAAGAATAGGAACCTGTATTAGTTGCATACCCTTCTACACCAATACTATCTACCTCAGCTTCATTTGGGATTGATTTTAGGATATTGAAGGTTCATCGAAAGACCTAAAACAACTGCACGATGCTCTTTACGTAAGTCCAATGCGTATGCGTCTAGTTCTACTAAGTTTGTTCATCTGCTCCTTGATCATAATCGTTCTACTTGTGATTGACCTTGCAATAACTATGAAATTGCAAATTCCAAAGCGGATTTACTGCTGCCTATGCTTGACCAGACAAAATCCATCCGTCCAGAGTCTTCTTTTAGATCCTCCTGCAGATAGTGCCGTCGATTTAGTGAGTCAGATATTAAATTTTTTAGATATTCACAATTTTTTCTATATTACACAATTTTTTTAAATGAAGTATTCTTCCAAAATATGTGAGTACAATTAGCTGTTTAAAATATCACTTCTTGAAGAAAATTTAATTTGCCTTTGCCTAGAGAACTCGATTAAATGATAGTCGTCATGGCAATTAGTGCCCTAATTACTACTGTGCCTTACTACCACACAACCCGAAAGGGTCAGAAAACTTGTTCAGTCACGACTACACTCAGTCACACACGACTACACGATAGCTATAATTTTAAATAGTGATGTTACATTCTATATGCTACGGAAACTAAAAAGAACTTGATGTCCAAAAGTTATACGTTGTCTGTACATATAATGATATATGTGTCGCCTTGAATGCGCCTTGATAGGCAAACTTAAAATTTTTGCCTATCTCATCTATGTTATGCCATGACTGAAACCTACGGAATGTCCTGTGTGATCTAAAAGCACAGAACATCGTAGACAAGCATTTGCTGCAATCCAGGGGACGATTCATGAAGTTTAAATTTCGAAACGTGAACTGAACATTAAGTAAATAGTATACAGCCCAAGTCTAAAAATCAAATGAATTTAGACTCTTTGATACCATAATGTTGCTCTCTGTATATTTTTGATTCCCTTCCTCTTATCATTTGTTCGACTTATCACTATTCGATATCAGTTGCTTCCACAGTTAAAAATTGTAATTTTTTGTATTAATGTGGATAATAATAAAATGCACCTTGAAATTTAGTTTACAAAAAACTCTGACACAATGAGTTCAAAGATCAGTCCTTGGAGCAATTCAGTGCACAGTAAATCGGAAAATCAGGATGGCAGTGAAACGAATTCTCTGTGACAGTGTTCACGACAATTACGTGTATTTCGCCTTGAAGCCGTATCTAATCTCCTCTCTTTAACACACAACCTCCACCTATTTTGTTTGCGTTAATATTACCATTTAAAGAATAAGAATCGTTTGGTGGTAAAAGAGAATCATTTTTACTCCATTTCAGTTCCATTCTGATTGGTAATTAGAAATGATATTTTCATTGAATAACCGAAAACAAATAAAAGTGTATACTCTAAATTAGTCCTGTAAAAGGAGTTTAATTAATGAAACCTCCCTTTTGAAGGGTTCGGAAATGTCCATCTAGTAATTTTGAGCCACTTAATTCTAAAAAGTAGTGGAACGATCCAGAGTAAGAATACTCATCAGGATTTGTGAATGGTTTCTTAAAATTGTAAAGAGACGGAAACTACTGAAATTTGATACTATTATTTTCAGTTTCCGATTTAATTTGGAAATCGGTTTTTGGATCTAACTACCGTTTAATAAAAAAGGACGTTCGACATCTCAAGCTTGAAATTTATTAATTTTTTAAATCAATGACTATCAAGAAAATCGTCATCACTTCGAAGTTCTCAAGGGAAAGCGTTGACAGATTTATTGAAATAACAGAAGCAAAGAAAGAGCTTTTATTCGTTTGTTTAAAGATAAAACACAATTTGAATTACATAGAGAATCAAGCATGAATGTTATTGAATTTGTGAGAGTTATTTGGTTAATGATCCTTCAATCTTATTTTTAGCTCCTCACGACCATTTCAACAGAGATTTTAATGCACACATTTAGCCGCTCTTTTATGATATTTGGATCAATTTCGCCAGCTTTTGAAAAGATCATTTGTTTTAGAACTTGACAAAATGTACCCCCTCCCCCTTCTTCGTTAAAATCTTTATTGTGCGGATTTAAGTCGGCGCTCAGATACTCTAGTACTAGAACATTTGGCTTGAACCAAATCAATCTCAATTATTTATGAATAACTCTAAACTCTGTTGAAATCCCGCTAATCAGCTATAGTAAAACGTTACTTATTTACAAGTTTGCAAAAAATATTCCATAGTCTGCTTAAAGACACAAATTCACTGCAGGGTTAAGAATGAAATAAAAAATGTTCTCTTCGATTTCATCAACTCAAAATCAATTATTTTATATACGTTCGTTTCATGTCAAACATCAATGGTTTAACGCAAATCATGAAAAATGTACTCTGTTTAGGCTGAAAGTGATTTAAGTTTCACCAAAATTAAAAAAACAATATAAACTCGTGTTATAATGACAAAGGTACTCTTGAAGTAATCCAATAGGATACATATAATACCTTATTTTACATTTGGCACCCTTAGTCATCATCAATTCTAAGTCAAATTTCTACTTATTTGTTTCAGTATGCATTGCGTTTACAACATCGAGGAAAAGTTTGCCCGAAATGTTTACCTCCTATTCGTCTAAAGGCGTCTATGTTCTTTGGTACCTCGTTAAATGGTAGTAGTTTCGCCTGTGACTTTTGAGTCCGTTGTTTATGCTAACAAGCATGCACCGTACTGCAGTAAAATGCTTGATGGCTGTGATTTGTCTGCACGAAGTTACCACCCATCGAATCATTATTTATGTTTGTGTTGATGGAAACCATCTTCTGCTTCTCCAGACGGATTCAGTTGTAGATCAGCAAAAATATTTTACAAGGACTCTCCATTTTTAGTGATTCACATAGTCGTATATTTAGAAAATAGGTCTTAACGTTATACATTCAATTATAATTCTTCCCAATGTTTCTTCTTCATTTTGCACACCACAAATATTTCACTTTGGTTAGTTAACTATTTCATACGAACGCTTAATTTAATTTCTGAGTTGAGCATTGTGACGGCTCCGAATAATTTTGCTATTTTTACTCATACGTAAATCTGATATTCGATGCCATTATGCTTAAATTGCACCCAAAGTTAAGACTATAACCTCAAAAATTTGCTTCATAAATCAATTTACCTTTTTGTTCAATGTGGTTTTCCTTGACGCATTGACAACCTCCAGTAAACCGTTCTATAAAAGATGACTTATGCTAGCATCAGTACTAATTTAACAGAGCCAAATTAATCTTGTCTATGGAAATCATTGCATCTCCCTAAAAGCCGCTAATTAATTATGTATGTCAAAATAAGTTCATTTAAAGCACACACCTTCAGTAGTTTGATGGGAATAGCCATGAAGAATTGATGCATCAAGTAAACGAAGAGCAGATCTTAGAGATATCTCTCAACTTCTTGGCTAGGTATGATTTTGTATCTCCTGCTCTAAAGGCCTCAGAAAAATTCAAGCCTCTTCGATTATTTTCAGACTACTTGTAACTGTGTATTTGATTGTTCCTACACATTTATGAATTTATCCAAAGAGGGGTTAAGAACTGAATAAAATTCGTAAGAATTTAACACTCTCAAATAGCATCATTTTCACCATTGAAAAGTCAACAAATCAAAATCACAAATCTGTATGCATTATTTTTAAATACAAATTTGATAACAGGGGCACTTCTAATACACCTGTTAATTTGGAATCAACTTTCTGATTCTATCTCTCCTCTTCCATTTAATGAATTGGACGTTATTTAACAAGATTCCGTTTTCTAGATGTTCTGGTAGTTTATTCTACTTTTACAAAAACAAAGAAACTGAAAATAACGCTGCCAAAATAACAGCTCCGAGGTTAAATGAGTATTGGATGGAAGAGATTGAAGCACCTTCACTTTGTAATAAAATTAATAATACTTAAAATCGTATTGAATATTATCAGGCTTTAGAACCAAACTTCACAAAATAAAAATGATGAACCGGAAATGCGAAAGTCATTTTTGTAATCACAGTTAACTACAAAATATAGATTATTTTAACAAATATATAGCATTGTCATGATGAGGCAAGATTTTAATAAACTGTAGAGAACACTTAGGAGTCGGTTCTAAGGCAGCGAATGAGAAGGCGAGATACCAAAGTGGGATGCTATATGAAGTCACACTCTTGAATGCTTAAATTCAAACTGTACGCTAAAATCGCAAAAAAATGTTAAGACGAATATTTCATGTTCAAACTGAAATACTTGTCTAGAATAAAATGAACTTACATCATTAGCATCAGCGATGGCCACTTTTGTATACTTTGTGTCGTAGGAGCTATTAGCATGGGCCTTCTTGGCGCTGATAACACGATGTTCTTTACGTCTGATGCTTAGGAGAATAGCAACTAGTGTGAACATGAAAATCGCCAAAAGTCCTAAGACAACTCCGATAACGATGAGGAGGAGGAATCGCCCCTTTTCAGGTTTCACATAGACCGCCTCGTAAAGCACTTGAAGAGTGTCAGCTCCTGCTACGGCTTTCTGAACAAATATAAATCGAATATCAGAACATAGTGTACGAATAACTTTATAAATTATGAAAAAACTGAAAGCTTGAGATTAATGCAGGTTAAAATGTTTTGATGTAGTAGTCTATAATTTCAGAGGCATCCCTTGGACGAAATGACATTGAGAATAGTAACCAAGCCTGCAGAATACAATACATTCTAGTGTGTGATATCTAACAAATAGTTTTCGGCTCACTCCGCCTTCGCTCCTACTGCCATAGCAATGAAATCGCT
>CAADRB010000023.1:2131835-2145485 GCA_900708905.1 Hymenolepis diminuta
GTTCTTCGAAGAAATCCGGGCCTCATTTCACTGAAATAAGTGGAATCAAATTTTTTATATTGAACAATATAAAAATCGATGCATATTTTTAAGAAGGCTGCGCTCAATGAAGTACATAGAGCATAAAAAAGTGAAAAGAGAATTCTACATTTAAAAAATGCAGTGGCTATTTAGAGAAGGAAAGTATTCTTTAAGTTTTAATGAAATGACAGAGACAGCACTACGTACAATCGATTTGTACATCATCTACAGTTCAATTTTCTGGAAAAAAACTTACGCCATTGCCTTTGATGGTCGTACATAGATAGATATTTGCAAACGTTTGTAGGCCTCCAGCACCAATCCGAGTTTCTATGAACGAATAGTATATTATTATGTTGGTTAGATTATCATTTCAGAATAAAATATTCACATTTCACACAAACCACTCATACTAGTTATGATTTGAATGCTACTGGAAACGTTCTATCGTGGACTTAATTGGGAACTCATTTCAAATGCACTTACTTTCCTGATATTCACACTATAAAGATCACAGTTAGGAATGTTTATCCAAATCAGTATTAGTCATAGACGCAATTATCCACACCCACACAATAGAATTCATACACACCTGGAATTGGAAAAAGCTGATCAATATTGAACCATCTAGAGGACAGTCTATAAAAACAAGTCATTCCGACATTTTAAAATATTATCCTTAAAGTTGAAAGATTTAAAATTAATTAGTAGTTAAAACCAATTACCAAGATTAAGTTGAAGATTCGTTTCACAGACAATTCTTAAGGTCATTGAGTGACGTTATGAATGTGCCAAACATGGGCATTATGTAATATTTCAACCTCGATGTAGACTTATGTCACCATATAATGGACTTGATTATCAGATGTATGAGTATCGGGTGAATTTTGGAAACCAACTGATTTGAGTTAGAATCTGATAAAAAAAAGCTCCTGAAAGAGCAGAAAAAGGTTCTGGAAACGCCCATTTAGTTAAACCGACGTCTAAAAATGTTCCATCTATTATATCTATGAAAATGTCAGCTTGATAAGAAATGAAACGAACAATATAAGTCTCAAGATTTCTTTTATTACTGGATGGATTAATAATCATCTCCTCAAGTTCATTTACCTTACACTTTAAGTAAATACAGTCGAATATGGTATAGCGGCTCGTTGATTAATTCACTAATGCTTAGTCTACTAAATTAATTAATACAATTATGAAGAAATAAATATATTCCTTATTATTGAGGGTAGTATGAAGATTCCTACTACTACATTTTAGAATTGCCAATTATTAGAGTGGAATTATATATTCAAACTTCAAATGGGGTCTTTCAAGTAGAACTCAAATCAAAATAGGGTGTGTAAAATGTACTCATAACTCCTTGCCAAATATTTACTAACTGAAATAATTTCTGTTGAGGTGAGCGTGACATTTCAGTGATGGAAAAGGTCTCGATTGTAGCTGAAAAGTGTGCAAATGTAAATTACAAATATATCAGTTGAGGTAAATATACAAGACTACTTTAATTAATATAAATCTAGTTTGATCAGACCATATTCCAGAAAGTCTAAGAGAATGATCACTGAATGAAGGGTAGATAGTCTTCATGTTAGTCCAACAGAAGGAGACAATTTCATAAACTAGAACATTTTACATATCAAATGCGCACATTATTACCATAAAAAGGATCAATGGGAATTCAGATAAACGGTTCCTCTTGAAGTATTTCTCGCTCAAAGAGCCTAACCTCTTGTTTAGTCTTAAAAATTTACAGTAAGGCTACCTACCTATAATTGAGTCACTGGAGATCATGCATGTAAACAGCTAAAGCTTACTGGTTCTACAAAGACTTTCGTGGAGGCGTTGTCTTTTGAAGGCACATAGAGACCGTCAACACCTTCTCGAAGGGCTGGATCAGCTCCAAGAAAATAGGGCTGCGAACTGTAAACGGGAGGCCGAAGGTTGCCTTGTCTGCGACAGGAAGATAGATCAAAGGTACCAGCAGGAGGACACTTAGGACCAGGGGTTTTGGGAGGACAGTATCCAAGATTATCTGGATTCATTGCCGCAGACTGTGCGGTTTCAGGCGTGCCGGACAGAGAAAATACCTATAATTAAGCGAAAAATAGCATCATTGATGATTTTACAAGTGTACACACCCCCCATACGTACAAAAAATCTGTCTACAAATATTAATTGCGGTATTTTCCGTTGAAACCCCCAATCTCACAATATTTAAATTTGATCTATTGTCTGAAAAATTCCTTTAGTGGCTATTGTCTCTGTAAGTCCGAAATAATGAACCTTAAACAAAAGACGAATCAGGCAGGTATTTTCACAGTTATTTCTTGACGTATCATCAACGGGAAAGTCGGGCATTAGAATACATTCGGAGATATGACCAAAAGCGAGTCACATAGTGAAGTAATCGCCATTAGCGGCTAATAGATGTCATTTTTATGAAAACTTGTTTTTTAGGAAAATTTAATAGATTTTTATATTTTAATAATTTAGAAATATGAAAAAGCATCGGTTGAAGAAGTACTGAAAAACATTATTATCGTTTAAGACTAGGATTATTTAAAAACGGACGAATAAGTATTAACTGACCTTGATTTTATCGGAATTGGTAAGTTTTCCAATTCCATCAGCTTGCATTTCGAAGGAACGGCAGAGATCAGCAACGAAAATGAATCTTCTTGAATCCATTGTTAAGTCCGGTGCGACATGAGATCCATCTAGAATAGGTAAAAGAGAAATATTATCTACCTCTAACATTTTACCCTTGATGAACTAGATATAATCCTACCTGTTCCTATTATCTGATTGGCTTTATCTGATGACCAGACATCAACAGTACTAAAGGTGCAATCAAAGTTTTGTCATATAATACAGTAGTAAATGGAAATAGTTTTGCGATTTTCTTTAGTTTATAAGCTTACTCTTTGCCTTGAAAAGTCAGAATATTTCCTAATTTTGTCACGTCGTTAACTCCCGTGTCAATTACGAATGGACCGACGTCAGTTCCGTTTTTCTACAACAAAAATACTAGCGGGTTGAACGGCCTATAGTAAACACGAGGAGTGTAAACATGAACGGCTAAGTTGTCAATAACATAGTTCTACTATGGCAACTAACTGACTTGGAACATCAAGCGCGCTGAACTCCGTTGGGAAAATATTCTCTTTAAAAACCTTATTCTAAGTGGATCATAGAAAAGTAAAATATCGTGTTAAGGAAACAAACTAGAAATTGAAATCATGTAACGTGATCGCACCACCGAAAAGTGTCATTTTCTTTGGATACAATTATCATTGACGTATAAGTTCCTATTCGTAGAAGTGTTTCAGATTGCTTATTATCTCTGAACATTACGTGTTCCATTTTGAATGTTCATATAGACCGAAAATACAAATCTGAATTCACTTTAATTAGGAATAGACTTTAGCTGGCCCATCAATTATCCATAAATAGCATTTTAAGATTAAATCAATATTATTGTTCACTTACCCCTAACATAAGGCCGACCTTAGGAGTGGGACACTTTTTACTATCAAAAGCGTTGCATACATAGGTTATGGGATCCACATATCCCCAGAGAAATTTCGTCACAGAGGTCTTTACAAACAGTTTTGGTTTAATTAACAACGTCATGAAGGTATATTCTTCCGAACTCGGTCCGTTACCAGCCTCCATATTAGCTGCTATAGCCTAATTGGAAAGAAGACTGATAAATATTAGGAGATGGTATATAGCAATGATATTTAGTCGACACTTGCCACGAAAGGTGTACTAATTCCGATCACAGTATCCTTGTCGGGATCCCCAATAGAAAGATTCCGATCAAGGGTGAAAATAAGACGCTGGTAGAAGGATACCTGAGATGTATCATCTTTGGGCCAGGTAATATTTGTTTTTATTCGTTTCTCTCTGAATGAATACATAATTGTGTAATGTAAGCAGATAATTCCTAAATAATATAAAAACATCACCCGAAGCCTACCTGTAGACATAGGGCCCGAGCTGTTGAACCCGTGGTTTTCCACCCTTTTCAATTTCTTTTTGATTGGTGATATTGAAAAGGTAAATCGAGAAGAGAATGGGGGTATCTGGACTCACCCATTGAGAATACACAGAGGATGATGGTGTTATTGCAACGTTCTACAAGTAAACAGGAGATAGATTTTGACTACCTAATTGGATATCACCAGTGAAAAATGTTATTTAAGTTATGAACTAGTGGACTCGCCCATGGCTAAGTTATCAAATAGAATGACTGTAGGTTTATAAAAAGGATAAGTTGTAGAACAATTTATGAATCAGAGCATTACTAACTTATCTACAATCCCGCAAAAATAAATCCAAAACGGATCTGATCCGAGGATTAACTAAACTTATTCATTTGTGGCCTACTAAGTAGGCTATAGAATAGAAAATAATATACTGAAGCATAGGTAAAACACAAACGAGTAGAGGCGTTTGGAAATTGTAGAATGCTAACAAAACTAAAGATCAGTATCAACTTACTCCATAGATCATTCGGGCCACGAGTTTATCAAAGGAACCGTAGATAGCAATTAGGGCTATTGTAGTCAGCAGCAGGACACCACATAAAATGCCTACTGCGATGGCAGACTTTTTTGAACAATTTTTACTGGCCATGGAAGATGAGTTTTACTGTATCTAATATGGGAATTAAGTTGGGTGAAAGTGCAAATTGGGATGGGTGATTTTAAGTGAACCATAATGAAATTCAGTAAGGCTGAGATGACTTCTTACAGAATTAGATGGAAGCTTCAGAAGAAATCTAACATACCAAGCAGTAGATATGAGGAATAGTACGGGGCCCTATCGCTAAATTGCTGTCACATGAGCCATATCATCTAATCAGCACGAAGAGCCAATGAGCACACAGAATAGTGACCTTCGATTAACCAATAGTAGGAATTGTTCTCTCTACCAATCAAATGTTGGGTCCTGTGTGACTAAGATATCTGCAAGTGGACTCCCACGCGAAATAGACTCTATTGTGTCCAACCTGCGTTTGGGCCTTTGGCCATTTCAAATGAGCTCTATTCTTATGCAAGAATTATTTGATTAAGTAAGTATCGAGTACCTTATTGTCAGTCTAGCATATTACCCATTAAGGTATTTAAAATGTACCATCACATGAATTAGTGAAATTTTCATAGTCCACATCTGGCTTATTTGTGTTGACTAGCTGCATCTGAATGTTTAGAAGTCAGATTGCTTTATTTCTGTCAATCAAAGTGGTGTGAACATGTATATGGAATAAGGTTTGACAGAAAACGTTCTTACCCTCTTGTAAAAAACACTAGTGAGAGTTCACATTATTGCGTTTTGGAAGAGAATAAGTTACTATTTAAGTCTCCTCAAGAGACATGCTTCCACTACTTTCCTTAAATGATTCGATGTAGTTTTAATCAGTCAATTTGGATATATTAATTGGAGGGATGCATTAAAGGGGGAAAGATATAAGCAAATGACAGCATGCTCGGAGATCACGGCACTATACAACATTGGTGTTGATAGCACAAGCATGAATTGGTGTTAAGCTATTGACTAATTCACGTTTTATGATGCCCCGAAATCTCTTCAGATACTCACACATAGGCATATTGCAAACGATTTCAACAACTTATCGAAAAAATATACATTTTGCTAACTTTAGAATTAATTTGGACGTCTAGAGGTAATAGGATGGCGAAAAAGTGTTTCGTTGAGTTATCTAAATGAAATTGAGCATAATCATTCGCAGAGAATCGGCTGTCATGATCCATAAAAATTATTTATATAGTGTTAATGAAGAATAATGACCTAAATGAGTGCCTCCTACTTCCGTTTGAACATTCTACATGAAAGAGGAACATGCAATAGATGATCCCAAAGAATAAGCGAACGAGGAGATTAATACAATTCAATACGCCTATTTCCACAGCTCAAATCGCTGAACCCCATTCCAATAATTGAGGCTCATCTTATATTTATCCAAATAGATTCGCACCAATGTGAATCTTCATCCTTGATAATCATTATCTAAAACATTTGCATTTTATAGAAATCAAATTAAGTTTTATCGTATATTTAAGTTCATTTTAATTTATAACAAATATGGGAAAAGGATTTTGACCGATTATCACAAGGAAGGAAAGGTACCGAAGCTGAAGAGGTTATTAAACATTTCAAGGTCTAATATACTAACATTTATCGAATTCTGCTTTCAGTCAATCTAAAACTGAGTGCTAAGCATAACTGATGATTACCCAATATACAGTTTAAACTATCAGTTCCACCAAATAACCGGTCTTTTACTTATATCAGGTTATATTCGGAAGTTAAGAATGTGCAAAGTAATGCCGAAAAATTGCAAGTTTTAATTACTGGAAGTATCAATATATAAAGAAAGAGAGATAGTCCAAATAGGATAAGAAGGAGGAAATGGAGCATCAAAAGAGTTGTTCAATTACTTCACTTTCCAAAATCCTATCTTCTGGATTAGATCCCTAAGTTACTGACTGATAGTATATGCCCTGCAGTACTCAGGGTTGGATGACGGGTCTTAGAGATTGATCATGGTATCACGATACATCCACCGATGAGCAGCTGGATGGTAATAGCTAAGATATCTTCAAATTAATAGAGCTTAATAAATTTAAGAAGAGATGAATAATTGTATAACAAACATTGTGAAGCATCAGAGACAGGTCATGAAAAATGTGAACATATTATCATTTGTTGAGAAGAAATAAGAACAGTTATTTACCTCAAATTAGTGTTTTAAATAAATAAATATATTTATCAAAATTCGAAAAGTCATTTCTGAAGATAAAAGCTATTATATTTCAGAAGTGTAATTTAAAAAATTACCAATAACATAGTTGGAATCCACTCATTGATTCTGCTACCTTTCTCTAGCGAATGCGTTAGCGAAGGAGTGCTGAAATTTCTCATTTCAAAATAACACTGAGATTTGCTTGTAATTTAATTCAATTTTATTAAATTTATTAAAGTGATTTTTGCACTCATATTTGCTTTCTCATAAAGCCAAAATATTTCTTCCGATCAGTCAAACAATTTTCTACAACTTGATGCACACCAAATTTTCGATTTGAAGAATAGGAAGGCGTGCAATGAAAAGCATTAAGTTCATTGATAAAAATCGTTTTCTACGATGTTCCAGTTAAATTAAAAACAGTTCCAAAATTTCGATTCCCTTCGAGTAACTATCGGCATTTTTTCCTAAGAGTTGGTAGATATGTGTTTAAATCCAATACCGATTTAAAATTAGAATATTCTTTAGGGATTATAATATACTCTTTATTAATAACGAAACCTATTCTCGAAAAGTTCTGAATACTATTGGCTGAAATTGGAAGAACAGTTTGAGCCCCTGGATCTTTAATAGAAATTTAATAAAACAAAGGTTTCATAATACAGTTATGTTGACATTAATTCATTTAACTCGCTGTCCGACATATCCCAAATCAGTAATGATAATAATCAGTAATAGTAACTTGGTGCAAGATGCTGCGAACTGAAATATCTGTATTATGAAGGTAAATTTAAGGTGAATTTTATTTTCTTGAAGAAAAGTTTGATCTCACATTTTTGTAACAATGATTAAATATTACATTAATTAACCTCACCTTTATGAAAAGGAATTCGTCATGCTTTTAAAGAAGTTTTTACCATTTTGGTTCACTTGTAATGGGCATAAGCCCATTAAAATTAAAAGTTGAAAATGATGTTAATGTCACTTTACTTATCGACAGCTATACATAACAGAATGATAACTATAAATGGGATTTTTGTATTGCAAAAGGGAGGCTATTCGAAATTTGTACTTGCGATTTTGAATGTAAAAGGGAGGATAAAGAGGATTACTATTGCGACAAATGAAGTATCACGAAGTATCAGGTTGAAATGAATTTTTTTCCAAAAAGAGAAAATAAGGATTATGTTTGAATATACAAACTGAATTGTAATCTAAAAGGTAGAGGCATATAAAGCTGTAGTTCATCCGTCTTCATTACGTCTCTCTAGGCTATCTAGAATCACTTCACCAAGAAAGTAAAGATTAGAGATCTCTAATTGCATTTCAACCTTCACAGTCGCCAGTCACTTCCAAATGACCGTTACCAATAGGAGCCTATGTATGTTAATTGCCGTCTTCAAATAGTTTCATTAGAATAGAATAATTAATCCGGTTTGTAGGTTGTGTACTTGATTAATCATAATGATTAACTAAGCTCAGCTATTTTAATAGGTTGATCTATACGCAGTTTGTGAGTCCTCGTAAATTTTAGTGTGAAGTAAAGGAACTTCGATAATCTTTCAGCTCGAAAACATACACTGGGTCCCTTTTACTCTCAGTTACTTGCTCTATCTATAAGATGTGGCTTGATAATGATCTATTTAGGCCTTGCTTCCTGACAGGGTAAACAATTCAAAAGGAGGAAAGACAGCCTTAACCATAATGAGTTGCACTTTAAGCATAAAAACATATCCAAAATAGCTCTTTACTTAACGCACAGTTATCTTTTTGACAGGAGGACGACAAACATAGTTCAAGGCCACAAAGTCTGTTTCAAGTCTCGGGATCACTCATCAACCACATCAATATGCAGCACTCTCTGTTCATAATATCTTGATATCTAGTCGTCGATTCGCTAGTGTGATGATGTTCGGAAAGCAACCACATGAAAAAGACTTTACTCCTATAAATTGATTTTATTAAATTAATAAAATGTGTTGAAGTAACTACCGACTGTCTTCTCCCTTCTTACTGGTTGGAGTTAAATGTGGTCTAACAGCATTTTGGAATCACGTAAAACTTGGAGTTCAACTGTAAAACGATTGCAGTTGAACCCTAGAACGGTGTTTAAGTACAAAACTATTTATGGCAAATATTTTCGACAAGCGCATGAAATCTGGCATGATATAGGCTGAGAAGAACAGTATACAGATACGAATAAGACAAAATGAATTTCACATGCCTGAGAATTCTAGTTCCTGTTACTCCAAATGTAAGACATCATATTAAGACCACAGAGTCGTTAACGTGGAAAAATTATTGGACAGTATGCTGATTGCCATGTAAAAACACGTTTGATTGAACAAAGAGATCCATGGCCACGTCAAAGGAAATAGTCTGTGTAAAAGGTGTCAACTTTACGAGTTCACTTGGAACTTGAAAAGTGAAATGAAAAACTATTTTAGATCACAGAATTATAACTGCTATAGAGCTGAGCGATCCCTTTCATAATTGAATCTCAGCTTTGAAATTCACAGTTCAAAATCCACTTTAACATTTGCGAAACATTACGACTTTTTATTGCTTGCCGAGGATAAATCACAAGAATTCGAAGCCCCAGAACAATTCGAAAAATTTGGCGGCAAAAGAAGTTTAGACGTGTTTACGTCTAACTGGTGAATGCAAAGGACAATTTTCTGTAAAAAATGTATCAATAATACCTAAGTAAACATCAGCAGACATTTTGTTGACGCCTTAGGTTACATTATAACAGAAACATAAGGCGAAAATATTGATCTTATTGGTCTTGAATGAGCAACTAGAATCGGATGCTCCCGATGGCATCTATTTGCAGAGTCAGATAATGGAAAGTTCAGCGAGTCCTCGAAGTGGTAAATTGGCGAATTACTGACCAGTGGCCTAAAATATCCTACTGAAAATAAAAGGATAAAATCCTATTAGAGTCGAGTACATTTAGGACATTATGACCTCATTTTTTAAGAATTGATCTAATGAATTTCAGACCATATAAGATGATTATGGACTTCAAAGTCTCCTATTCTTAAGGTTATTATTTGTTGGTGCTTCAAAAATTAATACTCTAACTTTATTGAAATTTACACTAAGTTCAACTTCTGACAAGATGCTAACAATGCTCACAGTCGCACAATTTATATTTTGTCTCGGGATTAGCAATTCATGTCAGTGATCTCAATATCGTGCACTCATTATGCGGGCGTACGTCACTCCTGACAGCTTGACAGTTAGTCGGGACAACAAATTATCATCGGTTGGTGGTGTCTGACATTCAAATATAAATAATATTCATAAATAGTCTCTGTTAGATTAATAATTTGCCTTGAAATAAGTACACTTTTGTCTTATCCCTATCTCTCAGTCTGAGCCAACTGTAGCCTAGATATATCTAGTTGACACGGATCATAGCGACAGAAACTAGACTTCCTAATATTGCGAAGGTGCTGAAAGAGTCTTACTTTACAGAAGTCCTCAATTGAAGACACGAATGATGAAAGTTTTTTGCAAGTATTTAAGAAAATGACATCGGGTGACATTTAGTCAAAGTATGTCTATAAATTAAGGTAAGTCTAACGCAAATCGCATAGAATGGCAACTGAAAGTGGTAAAATCGAATTTACTTATATCGCGAACAAGTGACCGCCTTTTCAATTGAGAGAAAAGAGACGAGTGTGGATGATGATGGCGACCGCTGATAAGGAATCCCCACCTTTATTTACCAAGAACGGAAAATTAAGTAGTTTAAAACTAACAAATATTATTATTAAATAATATTTCCATTAAATGACTATTTTTCGTATTAATTTTCCCTATCTTTGATATTTGTGTGTTTATGATTTACTGGAAATAAAGTAAATTTCACGGAAAAATGAATTAAGCTAAAAGTAATTACATAATCATGAAGAAATATAACTTAAATCACATTTAATAAATAAATATTCTTCTAATATTTAATTTTCTATTAATATTATATCAAAGTTTATTCTCGATGTGAATGTACTGAATATTGGATTTCCTAATGGACTTTGGATAGGTTCCGCACAAATATAACACGAAGTTGACGCAAACACAACATTTATGGATGATTGCACTTTCATCGGCATTTTGAAATATAACAAACATTTCATAATTATATAGGAATCTGTTCGTTTCTGATTAGACAGAGAAATATTTTTCACGACAAGATCAATCATCGTTCATTGTATTATATACCTATCGAAAATAGAATTCCTGTGATTGGTTCAATCTTCTTCAGCCATCTACAATCAGGCCAAACCCCATTCTCACGTATAAATAGATTCCAAATTCTATCAATAGATCTAGTCTGGTCTCGATAATAGGCTTGTTTTGTATGGTTAATCCCTCTTTTCTCTATTTTTGAGGCCTGAGCAACTATAAATACCTTATTTAGGATGGCTTGGCTATACACTACAACGATTTGAAATTAATAAGAAGAGTGATATTTCCAACAATGTAATCAAATCAGCTAGTTAATTTTTAAAGTCAAAAGACAGTGCTGTTGGGTGACTGGTTCCATTTAGTTAAATGTGACTTTATCATTCAAAGTAGTCATTAAAAAAATGAACAAGAAGATCATCTCTGCTTTGTACGAGTCAGAGGATATCCGAAGAACCTGGATATTCTGTTAGATTCTTATAACTTTCGTAAGTGTAAGTGATTTTGCAAATGGAACTGTAAGAGACAAAGTATTTCAATTTCCTTAAATTAATTTGTTTTTGTATTTCTTAATCCTTACTGTTACTGTTAGTGATCAAGTATTCAATAAAATCCTATCCCAGGGAATTAAACGAATATTTGCTCATTGTGATATTATCTGAATATTTCGATTGAAGATACTTCCTTTCTTGTGAACACTTATGATACAAGTTTTGTAATAAAATTTGGCATTGAGGAGCTTAATTCTACTCGTGGGGTTATTTCTATAGCCCCTCAAAAGTTATTTTAATTTAGGGACAAACGATAATATAGGTCCACTTGAGGCATCGATCATGCTATCACTTAATATACAATACGAGCTATGCATGGTTGAGACATGGAAGAAAGAATTTGCGTTCGTTAAGACCAATCGAGCATGGCATCAATTCCTCCATCTCGACTGACAAAGTTCAGTCTAAAAGAATTCAGTAAATTAATGAAATACAATACTTATTATAGTGATGAATACTGGCCAAAAATAAATAAATACTACAGAGTTTTAGCGGAAAGATGTAGCGAGCAAAAAATAACCAATTTCAAATTTTAATAGAAGCCCAATACCTTTGTGCCTCATATCTTAAATATGAAGGGGTCATCAAGCCGTAACCTGTCAAAAATTTAGTCTTAAATCCATGAAAAATGCAATCAGAAGTAAGTACTACTCTAAAAGTTACCGCGCATGACAAGAGAAAGTTAATCACTTAAAAGAGAATCGTGATTGTGAGTGGGAGATTCGTGTGGCAATAAGAAAGGCAAGGCAAATTGAGGAACTGAATTGCCTGACTGCAAATGAATAGGTAAATTCGGAAACTCAAAAATATTTTTATATATGAAATCAGTGTGGATAATTTGTATTATTTAGTAAATTGTTTGGAACTGTTACTGAATCCTTAAAAGTAGCATTGAGTGATGACGTGAAAGTGCGCCAGAAATCTCAATTTAAAATTTTCAGTTGAATATGTAGTACGCCTATAATCTGATAATCATTGAATCGATGGATGCATAAATACAGATGATACAAAACTTGTTACTGCGATGAAATCCATTTGATGCTACTGACATGGGTTAATGTTTTGAGAAAAAGCCGCACCATTCAGACATTGATTGTTTTCTTTGAGCTAACTGAATTAATCTCGTAAATAATTCAATATTTCTACGACCATATCATAATTTCTCCCTCATCTAACTTCAAAAGAGTATTAATTTGCCTTTGAATAAAGTGATTTGGGGTGAAGATTTTTGAATTTATAAGGTTGACCAGTGATGGTTTTAAGAATAGCTAACCCCGGGCATATATATTTACGAGAGACATTATCGCCGATTTTATAAGCTTGTCAATCGTGCTTCTAAGTGGCAAGTAATAAAGTAGCAAAATTGATTTTTTTAAGAATTAACTTACCAATCAGTTTCATTTTCAATTAAAAAAGCACATTAGCACCCTCCTGGCAGTAAAGTGAATTTTCGTGCATTTTGATTCAATAATTTAACTAAGAGATGCAATCGTTTACTAATTTAATTATGTACATCTTTTAGTAACTGATTTCAAATATTTTAAATGCCATGAATATTAGATGCGAAATCTGACCACTTTAAATGGCCAAATATTAAAGTACAAACTGTGCTGGTATATGAGAACAAGCATATACTTTTGCATTAACGTTAGGTCTACCAGAGCCACGTCAATCGAATAAATGGAATAAGTCAAGCCACTCATGTCACCGGATCAGTTCGGAGGTGGCAGGCATTCCGATTGATTAATACAAAACACTTCTTCGTTAGACGTGATAGTCCGACCTGTTTAGGTATCTATGTGCAAACACGCAAACACACAACTGGACCGCATGTGGGCACTGTAGTGTAGATCTTATCGACACTCAACCATCTCTAATCGCCAGGTGTTGATAGACATCTGCTGGCTATAGCAGTTTTAAAACTGTTAGAAGAAATGATAATTATTTTCCCCCGTTCCCAATATTTCTTCTATGAACAAAAATGTATTTTCTTTCTTTATTTCCCCCACCGATACACTTAACACTTGATCATTATTCGTATTTGTTTAAGTCGATACCGATTGAGTGTGAGTTTCGTTATACACGCGTGTTGACTATAACGTG
>CAADRB010000023.1:2145554-2220464 GCA_900708905.1 Hymenolepis diminuta
TTGTTGGCTCTGCTAGATTACTATCCGAACTCCTAGTTGGTTACGTTATAGCAAAAACAAAGAAAACTAATTTCATAATTGGCCCTTTGTGATGTTAATAAATTTGAAATTGTTTACATATAGTTACTCATAGTATTGAAAAAAATAGATGGCACAAATATTAACGAATATGGTAGGGGATGATGAGAAATACATAAAGGGTTATACGTGGCAAAACGGTAATATGAGACAGATATGTATTTCAAGATATAAAATGGATGCGTATTGCATTTTTCCAACTTTACATTCAAATTATATTAAAATCATAAAACGGACGGAAATCACTTGGGTTAACGTGGGCTTATCTTACAGTAATAAAATTGACAAGAAAATAATAATATTTGTCATTAAAGAAAAATTTTTCCTTAGCCCATTTTGTATAAAACAGTTGTATAATCAATCTACAAAATTGTTTCATATTTGAAGTACATGTTGCGGAATATAATGACTACGCATTCAACTGCAAGATCGGACAAATTGGAAGTTAATAAAAGTATCCCAGCGACAACCTGGAACGCTATATATATAAACTAAAAAATGACTAAAAGGTTATGAATATTTTATCTTAAATGTAATGATAAATTATTTAAAATTCATCGTTCGATCTTATCTAATAATCCAATGTTTCCATTCAGTTATCTATGAACTAGTAATTCTAAAAGACTGAATTCTCATTTAAATTTATTTTAATTCCTTGTTGTGCTTTTAATTAATTATGTTGATCATAGTATGTTTCGTTTTAATTATCAGTTAAAGAGCCGCGATTGGTGTAGGTTCTATTGGCTTCTGACTTTTGTTTTGTCTAGAACTTTCTTTTTTGCTTACACATGGAGGAGGTTGATTACTACGCTATACTCGAAGTTGATCGCTCTGCAAATAGTGATGCAATAAAAAAATCTTACCGCAAATTGGCACTAAGATGGCATCCTGATAAAAATCCTGACAACAAAGAAGAGGCTGAAAAGCGATTCAAACTTGTGAGTGAAGCATATGAAGTTCTTTCTGACCCTCGGAAACGTCAAATATATGATCTCCATGGCAAAGAAGGATTATCATCTGGTGTCCCTGGTCCTAGTGATTTCAGTGGATTTGACGATATTTTCCACTTTCATGATCCCTTTGAAATATTTGCTCAAGTTTTCGGGTCTTCAATTTTTGATATCCTTGGATCTCCATTTCCTCATGGAAATTCTCATGGTCATAGAACTCGTGCGCATCGTCGACATAATCCTTACGAGCAAGGTCGTAGACACACTGTACGTCCTGCTGATACCTTTGACTTGTTTTCCGGCATCGGATTTGGCGGCGGAATGTTTAGCAGCGTGTTCGATGACATGTCAGGAGGATTTGGTGGCTCAAGTGGATTTTCTTCCGTTTCATCGTTTAGCAGTGGCGGCGGATTCGGAGGTGGAATGGGAAGATCAATGTCCTCTTCAACGCGTATTGTTAACGGCCGTGTCGTCAATACCACAACCGTGCGTGAAAACAATATTGAAACAATCACTGAAACAGTGGATGGACAAGTTGTTCGTACCGAGACTAGACCTTGTGTCAACGATGCATCTTCCTCATCTATTTACCTAGGTTTCTAAAGAGCATTCCTTTATCATATGCCCACCCTACTGTACATAGTTTTTGGAGTGGTCGACGTGATAATATAATTTTATGTTTCAATTTTTATTGTCTTATTTTTTTGTTTGGCATACTTTACTTTGTTTCCGTTCATTTCCAATCAATGTCTTAGTTTTCAACTTATTGTTACTCCTGCCTTATTTTCTTGGGCTGAAGCTTTTGACGCGTAGATTTTCCTTATCTTAGGGATATGTGTACCGCTTGTTTTGGGCAATTTTTGCCTCGCTGGGAACTTTGTCATGAAAAATGGTCTTAGTTCAGGTGTGCAAACGGTAAAACTAGGACAAAATCATGTAGGGATGATGTATGTAGTTTTTATTACTTAAATGGACACAACGAACCAGGACGAACGTTTTCGTAATGATTTTATACCTGGTATACACTTTGCAGATACATAGTACTGTGACAAATAAGCTAACATAGAACTGACGACATGTCATGATGGTATTCGCAAGTAATATGTCCTAGGTCGTGTCCCAAAAGTTGAGTTAGAGCTATAAATTACATATTCTGCCTCATTTGTTAAGTGTAGTGGAGGTAAATTTCCTTGTTCGGCTACTTGTAATCGACGTACTATTTCTCATGTGATATTAAATTTTATTATTGTCGTGAGAGATGTTCCTCCTACTAGGATATTTTGTATCCTCCGAATTTCAATCACTTCTTTTAACACTAGATTAAACTTCTGATGGGCTATGCCTGATGTCTGTGGAAGCGTAGTAAATAATCTAAAATGACATTTCCTTTACTGCGTTGATTTGAGACCTGGCATATCTATCTATTTTCACTTATTTGGGAAATTATTGTGAAAGAGTGTACAGAATTTTGATACTCTTGATATAATGTTGGACCAATGCAACGCACTTAAGTTTTATAAGCGCAAAACTAGGTTATTTTGACCGCGATGAAGTAATAGTGGAAGAGTTTACTTATAATCAAATTAGATTAGTATTAAGTGTTCATATTAGATTTCTTTTTCCTGTTCCTGGGTTTTATGACCACCTTTCGTAAACGTGGTTTCTCCCCGTTTCCAAACCTAGTTTAATATACGTAAACATCCCATTTAAGTTATTCAGCTTATTTTAAGTGCCATTTCATTTTAACGAATTGGGAAAAAGTAAACAAAACTTTCGAATTCTAAATAATAATGAGAGATGACTGCGATTATCTTTCGAAAATTTGGCTTTTCTCACCCTTAGGATTGATTTCTTTCAGCTTCTACTTATAGTTATGTGGTCTTATTCATTTAAGCATCTATCAATTACAATTATTTAATCTTCATTTTGCAGAATAGCCTTGAGTTCTGAAGCACCATAGAAAAGCGTGCATCCAACAGCAAAGCACTTTTAGAGGGTATTTGCATAGCCGATCTCTTACAAGCTTGGTTTATCCGGCACGATTTTACTTTACTCATATTTTATGTCCTCTATTCAATACATCGTATTTACTTTGATTACCTATTTTCCCTTATTCGCTCTCTGACGCGGCATGATTTCATTCCCTCATGGGTCTCTGCGTCTCTTTCTTGGCTATGCAATGACTTCACTCTTACATATTTTTTTGTGCATTTTTTATTCCATATATTTTCGTTTGTATCCTATTTTTTTGTTTCATTTTAACACAGCTAATAAAATATTTAGCAAAGCACGATTCTGAATAAAACATTTGAGGTATCAGGTGAGATTCAGACCGTCATACTTATCCTTCTTAAGGTTTTGAGAAATTAGTTTAAAATCCACGCATTTATTGTTTGAGTATAATCATATTACTAGTATCTTCATTTGACGAAGTTTTTATCGATTTTCTGATGGTGACATTCCGAGAACAGAATCTTTTCAGCATGCTGAATAGCAACTGATGTCAAGTAATGAAAAATAGCAGGATTAATAGGTATGTTCTATTGTGGATTTTTAATAACTGTCGTTAACTAGTGCTAATTTACAATTAACATGAGCTAATCATGCTCGTAGTGAATTAGATCATCTGCGCAGTTTTTTTTCCACTCAATTAATAAAACTATCCTCGAGTAACCATTTACCACTTCGCAAAACTTTCATTTTAGAGGGACAGAGATTGATGCATGATTTTCTCACGGGGTTTCTTCTGTCGCTCCTCCTATTAGTCCATTAAAATAAGTTTATTACTTTGGAGAGCAGGGTGAATTTAAACATTCAATCTCATTTCTTGTCAATTTTCTATCTAGTTTTACATAATCTCTTTATTGAGAGTTTTGATGTATTTTCTGTGACCTGGTTTTAGATGAAACATTCATTCTGGTCTTTATTTCCTAGTATTCCCCCAAAAACGGCTGTCACAACAATTCTGTCAAAAAGAACTCTATCTTCTACTATTTTGTGATGAAAAAATGGGAGCTAGACACGGGATCTCAAGTCTGTTAAGGTAAGCGAAGAACGCTACCATTGGTGTCTCTAAAATCCTTTTGGACATGCAGTGTTCTTATTCTCTTTAGAAAATATATGCCAAATAATTGTAATTAACTTCTTCTGAAATAGACTTGAGATAATACTATTCTTCATTCAACTTATTCGAAAACGACTTAAATTTTTGAACTGGAGGATGCGAGTCGTTAATGACACAGGAAACAGTATTAATCGGATTTGAACTCATTATTCGTGTAGAATTATATATGGTAGAGTTTTAACTGGTTGCAATATTTGAGATTCCAGTTACCTCTGTTTTAGTACTGCTAGATGAAATTTTTGATGAGACAGTTGACGTATGGTAGTTTTATTTCATTGCCGCAAGACTTGACGTTTCAGAGCTCCATCTCCAAGAAGTGATCCCTGGTACTCTGATTAGAAAAATAGCATTTGATTGTCTTAGGGGCATTAGTCAGTTCGTAGTAAATACCTCAATTAGTGTCCATGTATTTAAAGCTTATCCAAACACTTCCTCTAAGTATTTGAATCACAGACAAACGTCACTAACAATACTCGTATGATTACATAGCAATGCAAAAGAAGAATCGTTCAAATTCCAGTAATGGGACCGAATTTGAAGACGTAGAATAGCAAATTAGTCCAGTAAATAATGAGAGGGGAGGTCAAATAGGGGTTTTAAATAATCAGATTCCCCTTATTAGAATTATTGAAGCAATGGGTCTGCCCACTCTCTTGAAAGAGATATAATTTCCAAGTGTTCAAATGTTAATTTTTATAATTTGACTCCTTGGGATCTTGGCCTTTTTATCTCTGTCATAGTCAGATCCTGTCAACCAGTTTATTTGATTGAATGGTTAATTTAACCTCTATGATCATCTATATCTTTTAACAGCCAGGATCGGTGAGAAGAGATAACATTTTAAGCAAAAAGCGCTCACTAGAGAAAAATCATAACATCATCAATATAATTATGTTTACCTTTCGGCAGTTTTTCTGTCTAGAATTAAATACTGGACACACCGTACATTCTCGGTACTTCCTTCTGTCCAACTATTGTATTCTCTAAATGGACCCACTGAATGTTTCCCCCATCTATTAACTTGAGGAATTTTAAAATAGGTAGAACGGCCGCCCCAAAGTAGGCATTTACACACATTAGAATATTGATTATCCATTAAGTATTGTGGATAGAAAACTCTTGCTGTCTCTAACTTCTACAGTCTTCACAATAAATATTAGAGGTACATAATACTTATTAAAGATAATCTACGTATTTCCACCGGTTGCTTTGCGTTTACACGAGCACTGAATCTCAACGATTAGGGTTAAGAGTAGATAGTACAGTCATAATTAAAAAAAACAGGATGTTTAACTTTTCCTCTTATAATTCAAACAGGATCAGTGGATTTAGTACATGTCACAAAGCATGAACCGATTTAATCAGTAAAAGTTTGTATGAATTTGCATGAACTTGAATAAAAGAAATGTGAAAATTACGAGCTTGAAAAGTAAGGATACAAGTTATGCTTTCGTCTCATTTCTAAGATATTTGAAGACACTGAATGAAACATTGCACTGGCCGCAGATTTTCATTTAGACTTTTCGTAAAAATAACGTTTTCAAACCAGTTCTAATACTTTGAGTGGGACTTTAAAATTTGGCTGGTGAAAGTGATCATATCCTCATTACTATAGAGGGATAGAATAACAAAATATCCGTTTTGTTACTACTTCCTATGACCATTTTTGCTATTTGCTAGCATTAGACAAATGCTATCAATTCTTAATTTCTATTAACATTTTTTCACATAACCATTGACCCAAATCATGGTAAAATTCTATATTTTTTTATAATCGCCGAATAAAGTTACTCTGCCGAAATGCACTAAGATCACCGCAATCAATGCACTTCACTTTACGCACTTTATATATTTAAAAGTGTACTTTTGATTCTTATTTTCTCAGCTCTGTATACTGTTAGATTTTGGGACCTATGCAGACAAATTACTAAAAAATAACATCTCATGGGAGCAATTGGCTGAATAAATCACAGAAAAAAAACAGCAACAAGAAAACTTACGCGTCTTAATAATGGTCGCACAAATGAACCTTTATTCAAATCTGCTGGAATATAATAACACTCTACTGATACAAAAATAAGTAGAAATAAGCATAGAGCATTAACACAGCTCATCTAAACTAAAATCTTACGTAAATCATAAACCTATTTCGTAGGGTTCTAATATTACACTTAGAAATTTCATTTCAAAAAAGACATAAAAATTTGAATAATAAAGATACATTTTGATAAATCATGTGCTGAACAAAGAATTTACAAGAGGTATTCTCAAGATCACCAGCAAACATGTATTTGGGAGTGGATTAAGGAGCATTCATTGAAGGAACAGGGTTCCTATTACGAACGGAGAACTGTGTATGTCCAGCTGAGCGTCGATCCCTCTTCTTCAAACCGTCCATATTTCCTTTAATCACGGTGGAGTATGCTTGGTGGAATTTGTTCATATCCTTTTGGTAAATCTTTTAAAAATAAATAGTACAACAAATCTAAAAAATACTGCGCACCGAAAGTGCCAAACATGCACATAATCTACATTAGATTTTATACGAAACGTGCTTATGGGACATTTCCGACTAAGGAGCAGGTTAATAAAATGTTTCAAAAGCATGCTTTTTTAATAACCTCGTTCTACATAAGTCCAATGTTGAAAACAAAACTAATGAAATTCCCGGCTATATCTGTGCGAACTGTGAGTAAGAACTACTCAGTTCCAAAGTATTTATACCCTCGAATATCACATCACGGAGCCTTATTAAGTGAAAGTAACTGAAGCGAAACTAAGTGAAAGAAAGCATAAAACGTCCAAATTTAACGGAATGCACAAAAAAATCTTCGAATAAATACATGTAGACAAGTATAAAAAATAGTGACTCACAACAGTGCTTATTTTTTTCTTTCCCAAAACAGCACGCATAAGACAGCAATGTTCACCAGGAGGTAGACGTGATTCCTTATGTTTGGGAAGAGGTTTTGTTCGGCCATCATCTAAAAAAAAACAATCAATCATGTCTCAAATGCAATGTATCAATGTTAAAAGTTAATGTACTACTTACGACGCTTCATTGTAATATATAACGATTTTCCTGATTTTGATTCCATGAAAAACTGAGTCAGCTTAGACAAAAACTATAAATCTAATAAAGTTAAAGACTTTGACCTACAGCATCATTATCCAGCAGCATAATTAGAAATCACTAACGTCACAACTTGCTGTACGAGGAGGAGCTATTTTGCGAAGGCTACAGCAAACGAAGCAAATGGGAAATAAAAAGTCAGGAGATATTGTATAAATGAATAAGTCTGCATAAAAATTTTAATTTACTGATATTTATATAATGTTTTAACACCTAAAGATTGCTGCACATATTTGAATTAAATCAATGAATCTTTGATCAATTACTTCATTTGTAAATTTCATTAAAACTTCTTTTAAAATTGTGTTATACTATTAAATAAAATAGTGTGCTTGATTCGATCATCCTTGGACTTTATATTAACCTTTGACTAAAAGGCTGAATCAAAATTATCCAGTGATGAACAAACTTCGCTTGTTCTCGTTTTCCTCGGTTCCAAGTTTGTTTTTTTTCTTATATTAAGCAACTTAGATATCACAAATCGTGGCATAGGCTTGAATTTTTTAAAGACTGCATCAAGGTCTTTTTCTGGTAGCCCAGCACAAGGTAAACTGCTTAGATTCCAATATTTTAAATATAGATCCTGTCGTTCAAAAGCTAACTAAATTCGGAAATTATGTCGCAGAATGTTTACCAAAGTATGTCCAGAAAGTGGAAGTTAGTCACTTGAAAGAGCTTGATATTTGCATTCATCCTGATGGAGTTCTTCCCGTTATGTCATTCTTGCGTAATAATCAAAATGCTCAGTTCGTATCGTTAGTTGACGTTACTGCAGTAGATGTGCCGTCCAGAGTTTATCGCTTTGAAGTTATTTACAATCTTCTTTCCTTGAGATATAATTGTAGAGCTCGTGTCCGTACCTATACTGATGACCTCACTCCTATCAGTTCTCTCAGCAGTTTGTACCAATCTGCGAATTGGTATGAAAGAGAAGTATGGGATATGTATGGAGTCTTGTTCTCTGATCACCCAGATCTGAGGCGCATTCTTACTGATTATGGATTTCAGGGTCATCCTCAGCGCAAGGACTTCCCTCTTACCGGCTACACTGAAGTAAGCTCATTGAATGCCTTCTACTTCTATAAGCTTAATTTAACTGGCGATTTAATTGTTATAAGTCTTTGATTCTCTAGATGCGTTATGATGAAGAGCTGAAACGTGTTGTCATTGAACCAATCGAATTGGCCCAAGAATACCGTAAATTCGATTTTCAACATCCGTGGGAAACGTTTAACAAATTCCGCGATTCTCAGCGTAACGTTGCTAAAATTGCAGATCCCGAGAAGCCTGAAGAACCGAATGCAATATCCGATAAATGATTTGTTGAATTTGTGCTAGTGAAATATAATAGTGATTAGTATTGGTCTTTTTTTCTCTGTATATGCGCTTCGTATTCTAATTTGAAGGAAGAGGTTCCTTGTTTACCAATGTCAAGGGTAATAATTGAACTGACATATCTCGCGAAAAATGCGGTTAACATTATATACGTCCGTAAAAAAATATTCTCAACAGGTAACTTAATGACTTGTGTGTAGTATATCATTTTTGTGCTTCTCTTTATCTCACTCTCTTTTTTCGTATTTTTTCTTTGTGACACTTCTGCTTTTTCTGCTGAACTCACAGCTCAAATAAGGGGAAACTTTCCTTTATAAGTTACTTTGTGTTATGCCAGCTCATTAGGTAAATTTGTGGATTTGGGTGTTTCAAGAATTGAAATTAGTCACTTTCATTTTGTTCGCTATCCAATGTATCTTGGACAGTCTATTCTGTCATTGTGACTGTAAAGGTATGGCATTGCTGTATCTTCTTATCCAATTGAATAGCACATATTGATTGTAATGAAGCCTAAATTTCATTCATTGTACAACATGCCACTATAAAAACCAAATTTGGAAACTTTTCAAATAAGACCCAAAATTCCTAACTAGACAGCTAATAAATTAGTTAGTACTGTGGGAAACTATGGTTGTTTTCTTTTCTGGAATGACACATATTTAAAACATTCAAATGCCTAATCGTGAGTTCGTCATGCAAAATACATAAAGAACAAGTGAAAGAGCTAAGACGATATATACCGAAAATCACAAAATATTGTCAATTTGAGTCTCCAGTGCTAAAATGTATCATCATTAAATGGCAAAGTAATCAATAGTTTGAACAAATACATATTAAAAGCGTATAACAAGGGTACTTATACAGTAAATAGCATGCTCCAGATTGTCATAAGTATCTTTAATTGAGGCTGATCTTATCGGGGGGCATGTAACCAGAATTTCCAAGCCAACGAAGTGAAACGGTTCCCGAAGGGCGGATAGTGAGCCAGGTGAGACTTCCGTTATCTAGAGAGACTCGAATCCACGCCTCAGGAGGCAACTGAAGAGCTCGACAAACGAAATACCGAATTACATTGGCATGACATACAAAAACCTCATACGAATCCTCTGTTTGTGAAGGATCGGCTCGATGAATGTACTTCTCGAAAGCTGCTTCAATTCGTGGTCCATCTTCTTCATATGCCTTTGGACCTTCTGGTGGCCAATTCTGAACTGCAGGCTCTGGAGGAAAGGGAGCTCCTTCACGAATTAAATCACAAGGAACGGTAGGAACCCCAGGGAGATGTTTTATAATTTCATCAGTAGATTCTACAGCACGAGTCATTGTTGAATAAACAATCCGAGAGTATGGGAAATTTAATTGTTTAAGCCGACGACCAGTTAGATCCAGCTGATTTCTGCCTAGATTGGTGAGATGACATTTTGAGTCTTCATCAAAATAATGATATTGTCCATGACGAACCAGAATTATATGACGAGTTGCTTTAGGTTTATCCAGCGAAGAGGGAGTGGTATCTGCATTGAACAATTGCCGCTTATCCCAGTTGTAATCCCATGGTGTCGAATGACATATAGGAAAATCTTTTGAATTCGTGGAGGTCGCAAATGCATGGTGAATTGGGCCGAAACAATCTATTCCCGCATAAAAGCCAGAAGCAGTAACAGTAAATGCTGCTCCACCGATTAATATTTTGGAAAATTTGCCGAAAACCCTAGCCATTTTAATCTATATGAAATAAATGAAAATGAACAATATGTTAAAATCTAATATCGTATATCATCTTCAGATTACCCGCTTAAAAGATCGAAAACAAATAGACGCTAGCCAATGCTGAGACTGGTAAATCAAGTATATTTTCGTTTTTTTGTATTTCTTTAATAGGTATCCACCTATTTAAAAAAAGAAATGTAAAAAATACGAACAATTTATAATAATAAATGTAATTAATAATATTCTTAATGAGTATGTGAACTAGTTTATTTAATCAAATACAGAAAACATAAACAAAAAAAGCAATATAATAAATTTTTTAAATCGGCCTGCTGCATTCTATTTAAAGCGGGTGGCAAAATGGAAATTCATCATATGACGCATTTCTTTTCGAATACATTTAAACTTAATCATATTTTGTTCAACTTATTGAAAATGATATTTATATTACCCACATTTACTATTGGACATATTTTCACATTTTATATTATATTGCCTAAAATTCTTATATTCAATTCAGTTCCAGTATCAAGGTATAGTCGTTTTACACGATCGATTAACCTGGTTAAGACCAAGTTCAGAAGAATAAAATCCACACGTAACATTCGTCAACCAAGTCATTTTTTCGCACTTTTATCATCCGCAAATACATGTATTTCCCTCTTCAAGTCAATCCTGTGCCACAAACAATTTCGCTTTATCTAAATCATAATTTAATGCATTTTTATATACTATAGAAAAACTTATAAGGTACTGCGTTGAATTTAAAGTTTTTAATTTCATATTTTCATCAATAAATAATAATGCAAAATATTTTCTTCCCTAATATTAGGATTCAATTTACTATTTATCATGTGATAAATATTGAAAAGGTTAAGTTAATCGTAATGAAAATGCTAAAGTTGTAAGAAATTCTCATATTTTTCCACAAATGTTGACTTGACCGTCTAAAATAATCTATTGGTTAATTAACTATGGACTGCTATGTCAGCCATATTAGTATGACACTTCACGGAAGCGTCGGTTAATCAATTTATTAAATGTTATAATGCTTATTTATAGTTTTTAATTTTGAATTTAGTCTCAAGTCTTCCTATTCCTATACTTAAAAGATTATGCGTCAATTGAATCTCAGTTTCAGTTCTTTAAATAGTGTGCAATTTATTTGAATACATCAAGTATTACTTAATCTACAATTGGAATTTTAGAATAATGCCTAAATCAAGTAGTCTTCGGGATTTGGTTCGTGATATCCGCTCGGCACGTACTGCTGCCGAAGAACGGGCTATCGTTAATCGGGAATGCGCTCATATTCGGGATAGTTTTCGTGAGGAAAACGACACATATCGCTGTCGGAATGTTGCAAAGCTTCTTTATATTCATATGCTTGGTTACCCAGCTCATTTTGGCCAAGTATGAATATTATATTTTCAATTTACCTTTTCGGCTTTATTTTTAACGTATTCTTACTTGCGTTTTTATTATTTTTCATTGATTGATGTTTTGAAAATGGTCTATTTTTATATAGATGGAATGTTTAAAACTTATTGCTTCACCTCGTTTTACCGACAAGAGAGTAGGCTATCTTGGAGCGATGCTTCTTCTCGATGAACGATCAGATGTGCACTTATTGGTCACAAATTCTCTTAAAAAGTGCGTGCTTCGCTGTTTTGCACATTTTCATTTTTTCAATTTTTTGCTTTTTTTGTCTTCAGTGATCTCAATCATTCGAATGTCTACGTCACCAGCTTAGCACTTTGCACTTTGGGGTCGATCTGTTCTACGGAAATGAGTCGGGATTTAGCTGGAGAAGTCGAGCGATTGGTTAAATCGTCCAATCCCTACATTAAAAAGAAGGTATCTTTAAAACCTTAAATGTGCTCCCATTTTCGTGCTTTTGCTAATGGAGTTTGGTGCAACTAGGCTGCACTGTGTGCTTTCCGCATAGTTCGCAAAGTTCCCGAACTGATGGAGATGTTTATTCCCTGTGCTCGAGCTCTACTAAGTGAGAAAAACAATGGGGTTCTGTTAACTGCTGTCTGTCTCATTACTGAGATGTGCGAGCGAAGTCCAGACACTCTGAAATACTTCCGAAAGGTGTGTCTTATTTTTTCCCCTCTTTGCCGATAATCTCTGGTATTGTGTTTTTTAAATTTTCCTTTCAGCAAATGGTTCCGACTTTGGTGCGAACCCTGAAAACTCTTGTTACTACTGGCTATTCGCCCGATCATGAAGTCAATAAAATCAACGATCCGTTCCTACAGGTACAGATATGAAATTTATCTATATTTTCAGTTACACTAATTTTTATTGGATATAAACTAGTTAATTAAAAGTAATCGTAGAATTAAATGCAAGAACCTTGCATGCAAGTTTTATTGTTTGAAAGTAAAGTGGTGCACTTTCAGATGATTTTCTTCCATTTCATTATTTTCGTTCCTCCTGTAGGTGAAAATTCTTCGTCTGATGCGCATCCTTGGTAAAGGAGACAAGGCAGCTAGTGAAGCCATGAATGATATTCTGGCCCAAGTAGCCACAAGTACGGAGACTGCTAAGAACGTTGGCCATGCAATTCTCTACGAAATCGTCCTTACTATCATGGGCATTGAGTCTGATCCCGGTCTTCGGGTATGCTATTCTCTATTAGTCTTACACTCACTCTCTAACACTGTGGTTAATGCAATGTATTTCAGGTGCTGGCAATCAACATTCTGGGTCGTTTTCTCCTGAACACGGACAAAAATATTCGCTACGTCTCATTAAACACTTTACTACGTGTTGTCGGTGTGGATCAGCGTGCTGTACAGCGTCATAGGGCTACTATTTTGGAATGTCTTAAAGATCCGGATACCTCCATTCAACAGTACGTGCTGCCACCATTAAAACAGTAATTTTATTTGGCTCGATTGCTCCACTTGCTAACACTCAAAGAAAATGTCCGAGGCAGGTCATAATGGATTCTTTTCTCTACAGCTTTCATCTCAATATCTGTGCTCTATTTTCCCATCTGATTGCATCTCCATTTGAATTGGTGTTTTCTCTCTAAAGTAGGATGGAGATAAATGGTGTAACTCGTACTCTTCCTCAAAAATTCTATAGCTTCACCACTAGAGTAAGATTACAGAAACTGTGACCGCATTGTGGAGAAGGTGTCATCGTCCTAACTACTAGATCGAAAAAAGTTAGTTAGAATTAAAAATAGCTGAACATATCGAATAAATTGATAAGTAAGTTGAGGGAAGAGGACTGAATTACATGCGATAGGCGGATAGGAAACCGGGGAAAATAGAGCTGTCAAGCAAGATAAGTTCACTACAGCAGAAATTTTGACATTGTAAATAATGTCGTAAATAATTTCATTTTTGTGCCATAGTCGTGCGTTGGATCTGTGTTGTGTTCTCATCACTGCATCAAATGTGAAGACCGTGATGAAGGAGTTGTTATGGTTTCTGGAGAACTGTGATGCAGAATTCAAGTCAGACGTGTGCTCTAAGATTATCACAGCCGTTGAAAAGTATTCACCAAGCAAGCTCTGGCGTGTTGATACCACTCTCACTGTTTTGAAGCTGGTAAGACTAAATCCTTCTACAATCTCTCGTTCCTCATCGTTTTAATATCCATTTTGTTCACACAGGCAGGAAATCGGGCTCGTGATGACGTTGTAGCTTCCATGGTTTATTTGATCTCCCAATCTCCCGAATTGCATGCATATGCGGTAACCCAACTATTCAAATCCATGCAAGCGGATCTTACCCAACAACCTCTTGTTCAGGTATGAGAATCTATCCATTAATACACTTGCCTTTTGAGAGAAGTAAATTTTCCAGTCTTGCGAATAGGACAGTTAAAGTTTGGAGAAGACTGGAACTCATTCTCACTAGACTGGAATCCATGTCAAACTATCAGCTTCTTTACTGTGTATAACGACTTAATTGTGTGGATTTTTCAATCGCTCAGGCATCAAATATTGAAACTGATATTGGTCTTTGAATTACAAATTTTTTCTTAATTTTTTGGATTGGGTCTGTATTTCATTGTTCCTTAAATCAGTACTGACATTAAGAAACTTCAGTCTTGTAAATTTCTGGTTTCTTTTAATAATTTTGCTATTGGTTTCTCTTTACCCTTAAGATTTTTTATTTCAAATCAAACTTAGTTTCAAGGTCGTCTAATGGGAAATTGAATTACATAACTTTTGTGTCTACGAATAAAGGATCACATTTCTGATTCTGATAAAGAAGAGCACAAACTTGAAATTAAACCAATTTTAAAAAGGGTAATTGCTTAAACTGATTACTTCATACAAGCCAGGATTTTTGGCTATTGGAAGTTAGTTTGCATTTTTGCACAGAAAACATCGAATGTCTAAACGGACTGGATGAATGCACATTGAGCAATTGTGAGAGTAAGCGTATATAAAGATGTCCAAGAGTCTGCCTACACAAGATCGTGCTCAATAAGTTTGAGCGTCGATTGGTCAAATATGTAGGTAGATATTACTGTTGACGACTGAAAAATTTTCGCGCCAAATTCATGTTGTAGGGGGTTCTACGATGGGAAACTAAGTGGACAACAAAATACTTGATTGGGTAAATTAATGGAATGGCGATGGAAGGCAAGAAATCGTCACTGTATGTTTAGTGTGTTGTGCGTTGCTTAATTTTGTAGGTGGCGACATGGTGCACGGGTGAATACGCAAATTTGTTACTTCAAGAAGGCGATGGACAGTCCAAAATTACAGAGTCAGATATCATTGATCTATTTGCTTCGGCACTCACCTCTCCTGTATGCAGTTTGGCCACCAAGGAAATGATCATATCCACCGTCATGAAACTCAGTGTCCGTTTGGGGCCTACTCATTCTGAGTAAGTATTTCTTCGCAATATCCTCCTATCTTTGCCCTCCCTCTTATTCGTGCGTTTCTTCAGGCGTATGAAATCTCTTGTGCAGCTTTATTCCACCAGCATGAACCTAGAACTTCAGCAACGTTCAGTTGAGTACTATACCATCTTTAAGAAGCGTCCAATGGGCTTTCGCGAGGGTCTTTTTGCTTGCATGCCTGTCTTTGTCCCCTCAAGTAATTTCCTCTCTGAAGGTGACAACGGAGAAGAGGATTCGATCGGCGAAGTACAAGAAGATCTAAACGGCACTTCACTCATCGATACCCGCGGCAATGAAACTGCCCAGAAGAATGACGCTGACAATTTGTTGGACTTGCTTGGTGATACAACTATCCCGGTGCTTAATTTTGGGCAGACTGGTGAGTTTCTCCATATGATTTAATGATGCTGTTGTTTTAGATCATGGGGAGTCCGCAGGTTCTGATCGTACAAATGATATTCTTGACATGATATTGGGTGGTGATTCTACACCATCGGCTCCTCAGAATGCAAAATCCTTATCTTCTGTTCTTCCGTCTAATCTTTTTTCGGAATCTCAACTCCCAAGTAAGCACCGTTAATTCCGATTGCGACTGCAAAATCGGATCAATAAACGTTTGTTTCCTTGTAGATCAATCGGTGAGCGCATCAGTGAATGGTTTTACAGCTTCATCTTCTCAACTGGCACCACCACTAACTGTATACGATGCAAATAGCATTCGTATTGTATTTGAATTCGAGCATTCAAACGATCCGCTGGATCTCAGTTTCTCCTCGTCCGTTCCGCCATGCGTCCAGATTCGCGCATCTTCATACAATACTGGTAGTCTACCAATTGAGTCCTTTGAAATGCAGGTTGCTGTGCCGAAATCTTTCCAATTGGAAATGTTTCCACCTTCAGCAACCTGCCTCTTGCCCACAACATCAGACATTCCACCTGTCACGCAAGTCTTTAAAGTCTCAAATCCCAATCGAGTGAGTTCATATTCGCAAGCATAACAAAATAATAATCATTTTTGCTTCTGTTACTTAACAGTCGTAAAGTGATCGACATCGTTACTTACATCCCGATTTTGAGAGCATCCATCTTGAAGAGGGAGACCTGCAGCTCCTATCTTAGATTTTTTATTCTAGCCGCATTCGCATTTAACATTTAGAAGCCCCCATGGCTTAGCAGGTAAGGCAAATACGTTGGGAAAATAGATCAGAGGACAGGTGATCCCCCTCTCATCCGAACTGCTTTACCAGCAATTTTCAGTCGTCTATAACCATCTCCTTAGGGTTTTAAGTCTTAAGACAGTTTTTGTTAATTTAGGAAAATAACATATCTCTGAATGCAGATTCTGGGGGTAATTCTGGCTCTTTTTTGCATTGCTTAGCAACAATTGCGGCTTCGTCTCCGTCTGATCTTCGCACAAAATGGCACTCAGAAACAGGAACAATTTCAGATCGATCAATTACCTACCAATCTCTTTGCCTAGGTTTTTGTTTATTCCTTGTGCACTTCACACACGTTTTTTCTCTCTATGGCCTCTTCTCACTGTTATTTCGTCTTGTTATTGTTTCTTTACTTGTGCATCGATATAAAGGCTGTGCTCTAACTTCTCCCCTATTTTACAATCTGCTATGTTGCATTGTGTTTACATATACATTCCACATGTCCTTTAATTTAATTCCCTAAGTGGCAAATAAAATAGTCCACTCTGCATCAAATGACTCACGACAAACGTGTCATTTGTTGTTTATTTCAGTTTCAAGTAACGTTTACGAGTAAAGAATGGAGAGGTTGACAATAATAAGGGGAAAAAAGAGAAAACGACACGGGATGTTTTGAGTTAAGAGGTAAGTAGCTCAGTATCACTGGCTCGATGTTGCCCACCGGCAATGAATTCATCATCGGCTGCCATCGATGCATCGAAACCAGTTTGCACAGGAACTGGGGGTTGATTGAAGTAGTCAATGTAGCCACTGCCACCAACATCAGTTGTCTGTCCATGAATATTGCTAGTGACGTCATCGGCGAACTGATTGTAGTTTTGAACCGATTTATATCGACGATAGCTCGTGTAGCTCATACCTCCCTGAGGAAAGAAATTGTGAGTTAAAAGAAAATGATAGAAAATTGTATTTTCCATTGAGAAAGTTCTCTGGTTAAATACTATTTATTTATTTTGTTGTTGAGATAAAAAGGTTGATTTACTGTACACAGTGGGCACATGGGCAAATTTTGAGCATAAGAACGACTACTGTGATAATTAAAACAAACACGATATTCAACTCATTTGCTAGTGATTTTAAAATGTGACTAAACGGAGGTGAAGACGACATAGGGTAAGATTCTACCAAGCAATTAATTTGTCATTCACAACAAACAATATTGAGCAGTGAGTACACGGAGAACAGAAGTATTTTCAGAGATCTTGGTTTCATAACTAACTTGGCAAATTCATAATATGAAAAGACCAGTAGTCCAGTGGGTTTGTGCTTAAATGACATTTCTGCCGAATTTAAATTAGCAATCTTATTAAAATCTCCGAAGACAAAAGCGCTTCAATTTCAGCATTTCCTACCTTATAGGAAGAAAAATCTAAAGATCGTCTCAAGGGTAATCATTATTATTAAGTCCATATTATCAGTTAATATTCGTATTATATATACAATTAGGATATAAAGATGTATACGTTAGGATATCTCTAGAGCTTTGGTTGAAATTTGCGTATCTTTGATCTTAACACCTACAGAATACGTGAGAATTTTACCTCTATTGCAGTATAGTTTTCGAGCCAATGGCATTGGTTTTCATGAATGGATGTTTGAATCCTCTTGTGGTTTCATGGTCAAATTTCACCAATCAACCCTAAGCTGTCTGATGCCAGAAGAGAGCTAACACCTAAAACTACACAAGTTTAAAGAAGGGATGGTTGCACCAATCCTATTATTATTTCATTAGCCGGTATAAGCTAATATTTACGGCATCGGAACAAACGATCGATTTTCTGCCAATTATTCATGTATGTTTAACGTTGAGAACTTCCTCAACGCCATTCAACCAACTAAATAGGTATTTTTCTTCTCCCTTCAGCCTGAGTATTTATAAGTTTATATATTAAGTTTTACCCCACTTTATAAGTCGCAAGGGTTCAATAGTACTTAGAAAGTTCTTCAATCCCTAAAATCGAAGCATGAGACTAAATCAGAAGGATGACTTAAAATATATTTTTTTCCTGCCGAATGTGAATACTAACCAGCTAAAGATAAAAAAGAATTTGTGGTTTAATAACAATAGATTATTTTACTTTACTACTAATAGGACTTCAGGCCGAAACAAATGGGAACAACCAAAAACTACACCACTAATTATATCTACAAAAATAATCTTTACTGAAATAAATACATTAAATTAAAGAGATAAAATTAGGCATACACATTGAAATTTGAAAGGAGGATTAGAACAGATGTTTTCGTGACAAGATTTTATAATGTGATAAGAATACGTGAATACCGATATTAAATGCTCTCAAAGGTCGCATAGTTTGTGGATAATATTTTCTGAGGACCAGCTCACATTATTTGAATTCGTGAATGCTACGTTGTGCACGTACATAATATGTTAACGACACACATGAAATGCAATAATAAGTACGACAGAAAACCTTAATCAATAATAAAACATGGGAAAGCTTCCACAAAGCATAAAAACAGCTATTTTTAAAAATAAAACTGGAGAATAGTAACAAACATCTTACAAGAATAGCCTCACATCGGCCTTGCTTTTAAAATAAAAGACAGGAAGTAAAATAAATGAATGGTTCATTAACTTGAGCGTATAATGAACAAATGAATAAAAAATTAATTAGGTTTATGAAAATTGATAAAAACGCACCCAGGAGAATATGGAAAAGAAGACGAAAGCAATCGCAGTACGAACATTATTTAAGTTAACCTGATTCAAAACTTCAGGCTTCGCATCCGAAAACTGCCAATGATTAGTCATATAGCAAAAGAGAACAAAAAATATAAAAGTCCAGAAACCTATAAATAATAATTAATGAATGTAAACGAATAGATGCATACAGTCGAATCCGAGATCAAAGATAACGAAAAGTTTTCGGTAAGATTGTGGTATTCCAAGAAACAAGATATCGACGACGCCATACGCCAAACAGAATATAAATCCGAAGCTAGCAACTGTCAGGGCAAAACTGCAAGCGGAACCTTTACTATTAAACACACACTGTCCCGCAAAATAACCGTCACGATCAATACAAGCAATTATTATGATAATGAAAATCTAAACAGGTACAAATAAGGTCAAATGCACAAACTATGGAGACAATTCGAGAAATAAAGAGCGGTGAACGCAATACAGTTCTTAAGTCAGGTTTAAAATTAAGCAGATCCATAATCCAATAAAAACGGAGCAAATTGAGGAATGCGGAAAATATTATATTTTTTGCTGGGAGTTTATAACATTTAAAACAGAAACATAAATTGGCAGTGACTGTTACATGAAATTTTAAAAAATTACAAAAAATATTTAAAGAAAATAATTTTTTCGGTGAATAAATCAATTTAAAGACCGTGTGATCTTGAAATAAAATCTTGATCTATTGGGCAATTTATGAATAATTCAATTCTTGGTGGATTTACTGATTAATACAAGCATTTAAGGGACATAGTTTTTTATTTCGACCTATTAGATAGTGAACAATTTGATTGTTGCTTTGTTAATCTCTGTTAATATTTAATCGGGGTCTTTTATATCTGCTTAAACTTCTAGACTTCAACTTATATAAAAGATTCAAACCCTGAGATACGCCAAATTTTATGCTGTTGTCGCATTTACCAAGTCACAGATAGCATGAGTATAAAATACAAAAATAAAAATTGTTAAATTACGCTATTCATATTTGCTTCAGGATTGTTGGAACTCCTCATCTACTATGCTGGGTATTAATCAAAATAGAATTTAAATGATTTAATAAACAAATTATTAATTTTAGTTGAATTATGAACGGTGTACGTAGTAATTTAATAGAAATTCCCCAGTGAAACTTGAGTTTAGTTATGCTACATATGTAATAAATTGACACATATTAACTACACTGCGCTTGATCAGACACATTTAAATCTATTTCGGTAATGGTCCAGAATTATTTACCAACAAATATAAATAGTATATGTACAATAATATGAACCGGTTATCGTAGACACGTAATTAGCTCAATAAAATACAGTTTTACTTAGAAAACTTACAAGCCGCTCAAAAATGAATGCTTATGGGTTATTTTGTATTCATCAATATACTAATTCTTTTATTTTATATTTGAACGTGTTAATTTAGCTGTTCTGTAATCATTGAAAATTATTGGAATGTCTAATTAACTTTGAGTTTAAAATAGCTCTTTATTCCATCAGTAGAACTGCTATAACGTAACCAACTAAGGGTTCTGGTAGTAATCTCGCAGAGCCAACAATCTAGAAAACTCGGTAATATAGCAACTTAATACAGAAGCTAATAACCCACGGCAGATAAGTAGGTACGTTATAGCAACATGAGTGTATTAACGAAACTCGCTCTCAATCGGTATCGGCTCAAACAAATAAGAATAATTATCAAGTGTCTTTTATCGGTGAGGAAATAAAGAAAGAACTTGCATTTTTATTCATAAATGAAATATTCGGAAAAAAATTATCGTTTCTTCTAGCAGTTTGAAATGCTTAACTGTCTCCTGCAGAAGATAAAGCTCTTTTCGCTACATTTGATAAATTTCAAATATATAGATGCTTATATTACACCTATGTCCTCTATTCCTTCATTTTATTCTATCAAACCTTCTGCATCCGTTGAATTTCCGATCATGCAGCTGATGAAGATGTTTCTGAGTTCATTTATGATCCTGAATCTAGGAAATCCTTTGAATCGTAATACAATTAAGACAAATATGTGGATGAGATAACAAAAATTCTTTTTTATCATCAGAAGCCTCCAAATAGCCAAAATTCCGGGAAAAGAATAACATACCCCTGATGAAGGAAAACGTTCTATTTTGTCCAAAACTATTTCCATCAACGACCCATGGTTTTGATATATTTTATAATTATTTAATATTGTAACTATCTAACAATAAAATTAATAAATACTTAAGGTTACTATCATAGTTTCTTTTTTCGATTAGAGATATTTCCATTTTATTTAACACCTCTCTGCGGAAGGGTTCCATCAGAAATTTTTGAATGTTAAATCCATTTGGAATCATTTAGGGGGTTTCCTGGAGCTTTCCGGACGTAGGTTTTGTTGATTGCTGAGTCGAATTTGTCTGTCTGACATTATTTTCAAGAGGTACGAGGTCAATGAAATCCAACAGGTTCGACGATTTTGGTACGTATCGAGGACGGAGGTGGTTTCATGACGCGCCCATCTATCTCATATAGCACGCTACCTCGACGAACTCTGACAATACCTTCCGCCGATGTGCCATTTACTCATGTAAATTACTGTGTCGACTGCAAGCCTTATTGCTGCTTGAAGGTGAACTAGGTAAGTCTAAGTCTCTAATTATTCTTGTTTTTCGTCCCATAAGTGTTTCGGCAAGATTTTGTTCGTTTGACGTCGAATGCGATGTCGTCCTATACATGAAAAAGAAAGTGTCGAGAATCTCTTCTGTTGTTCCCTTCCCACGTGACTTCTGAAGTGCCAGCATCTGGGTGCCTAATGATTGCCCTGCCTGACCATTTGATTGAGGATGATATGTTAGAAGGTAGATGGAAGTGATATTTTGACTCCGACAAAGGTCTTGAAAGATGGTCAAGGAGAATCGAGTGCCGTTATCGATCACATTAGTCTCAGGTAATCCATGAATTGAAAAGATATGACGAAGACAATCGATCAACATGGTTGTTGTGGGGGACAAAGTCAACTACTGCAAGCGACTATTACATTCATCGAAGAAATATAAAATTATGAATAATCTTAACTGGTTTTAATTGGTGATGTTCGACGTTTAAGGCTACTCTTTATTATTCCAGTGTATATTCTACAGATCAGCTTCAATAAATATTGTATTGAGCTGTGCTAACCATATCTTAGCTACTACGTGATGGCATCTCATTTGGTTGTCTAAAGAAACAAATAGATGCGCTTCGTAAGCCCAAATCTACATGCCAGTTCCACTACTCAATCAGTTTCTAATTCTATAGAAGTTAATCAGCACTTATAAATTTAGGTGTTGTTTAACTGATTTAGTTTTTGGACACGATACGGCAATTACTAACAAGCAGACAATTTAAAAATACTTGAAGTGTGACTCTTGAAAAGTTAGTAGTTTAATGAATGACAAAGTGGACTGTCTCATCCCAATGATGTATATGATCCGAGTGCATCAGAAATATGCTACTGAATTATAAAAAATATGATAGATTATTTGTCGCCTAATAACAAGAATTTGCCTCTTTATAGCGCATACGAATTGTAGATCTGCTGAAAGCAAATTTGGTCCAGTGTAAGGGGGAAAACAATGTGCGTGAAGTAGCAAAAAACTGATATGTTATACCGTGATTGATACAAATATGTATAAGAAGACTGTGCAGTTTATTTACGCAAGCCTCTGCATATTTTTCTGTTTCTTACAGGTGAATCGTTGAGGCCACTGAGAATTCAACGCCTTCCACTACACGACAATTGAAGACTGAAATGGTGAGGGCAATGTTTGTGTCTCTAAGGCAACAATTATTTTATCAAGACGGAAATAGAAACGTTACGAGTGAACCTATGATCCTCGCAACGGGTTGTATAATGGAGTTACAGCCGTAATGTGATAATAATGACGATATGAGTTGTTATTACAAGAGACGATGAAGTTCCGCTTGAATGCTATGTAGAACAATCAAAGTTTGAATATTATTCTACTGAATTAATTGTATCTTAAAGTTTATCTTCACACAAATATCTAAATTTCAAGTGATCGATTTTGAGTAATTTAATTTATTTTTTGTCAAGATTCGAATAACTGAACTTAATAGCAAAACAGTCACTCTATTAGATACTTCTTTCCATCTTCGTTAGAGTAGCTTAGGAAATGCGTATTAAAATTAACTTTGAAAGGTATGAGAATGTGAAATATTTATACATTGTACTTTTGCTTTATCAGCTTTATAAAAATTGTACTTGATGTCTTGAAAGTAAAAATTATACGACTGAGTTAAGCTAAAAGAGTTCAGTAGCAATTCACAAATCAGAGGAACGAAAATTTAGATTAACCGATGGTGCATTAGATAATCGGAGAAACTGGAGAGAGAGGAAGAAAGAGTAGTGGGAAGAAAAGCTGTGCTATGCCTCCAAACTGTCTGCACGACAATGGACTTCTGTCTAAAGATCAAATAAAGTACGTTTAGAGTGGCTGTCAGATTCTGTCTCTTTGTGAGTCACTCTGTGGCAGTTTAGACTGAGCAGATATGAGTTAACTTGCGCAGGTACCACAACTCCATTACAAGAAAGAAAATGAGATAACTAAAGTCGAAACTGGCTATTGGGGAGCAAAAAGCATTTTGCTAATAAATTCCCTATTCTAAATTCAAATAAATGACGCAGCTTAAGTACTCATGACTTAAATTATACTAGATGCTTGCGACTAATGTTAAGGAGAAAACATAATCAAAAGTTTATAAATATTATTACTTAATGATTATTGAATTTTTTCTATTTATTTTAATTTCCGAACCAAGGTTTAACAAATCAATAATTTAATGTCAATCGATATTGTGTTCTATAGAGTTTGAATTTTGAACATGTAGATTTTAGACAATCAAGTCTTGTCCAGTTATGCCTCAGTACCTAAATGAGATATTTGGCATTAAGATTATACAGCAGTTAATTTTTAAAAATTTCATTAGGAAAAATGGAATGGATTGTTTGCATAACGTGCTACGATTTGCCAGATACGTAGAAAAAATTAATAGATGGCGTTTTTATTGTGTTTTGGTGATTTTATTCGAAATTCACAGTGTGGATTTAAGGAAATCTTATTTCAAAAATTATGAAGAAGCTCAAAAATTTTAAATCGAAGTTTAAAGCGTGAAGTGAGGTGAGACGAGGAAAGCTAACAAAATCGATTTATCGTAAATTATGTGATATTTTGTTCGGCTAGGAATTTTAAGATTTTGAAGTCAAATGACACTTATATTAGTCATGCAATGTCAGTAAACTGAGTGTATATGAATATGAAATGAATGGTTGCATAAATGTAAATTTACCAAAAATAGATGGTGCCAGATTTTTGTGCTTTACACAAATTCCCTCATCCTATTGACTGAAAACTTGTGAAGAAAGTGAAATTAAGGAGCATCACGCTTTTTACTGTATTTGAATGGGAACCTGCATTTTTACATAAAACTCATTCATATAAGTTGCCATTTCATAATCAGTATATTATTACAAAAATCTTAAACGAAGATGAATGATCTCTCATCAGGTTCTCCTAATCACTCTCTTAACTTTTAATAGACCTACAATTGTCTGAGTGGACGCTAGGAGTTAGTAACAGTAAATAAGTAAAATAAGAATATGATGAATAAAAAAGTAATAAAAATACATTAATGTTGCAAATAAACCTTTTCCAGCTTTCATTTGAAACGAAAATCTTATTTCTGGCCTTCATGTAAGTGGGTTTTATCTGTCAGTATTGCCCTAAAAAATCGTAGGTTTATATGGATTTTACTTTCTGTTAAATATTTTCAGAATGATTGCTACACAACTTCAGTCGATTTAAAGTTTAGTTGAATCATGAACACCGAACTGGATTGGTTCTTATATGTGCTGGATCCGCATTTACTTTATGAAAACATTGGAAACATATCGGATGAGGGATTGGTGAAACTCCTAAGGATGTTACTTTTCCATGCTGAACGTCATGAAGTTCGTAATATTAACTCCATCGGTAGTGGGGATCATGGGTCGAATGGCATCCTGATAACATATGATAAAGCAAAGACCTTTGACAGATTGGCTTTAATGATTGCGACTCATTTTCGCTTCAGTGCCAATATATTTAGCGGTACAGTTTCTGAAATACCATTGACGCTTACAATGCGAACCTACCGATCCCTTATTTCATCTGTTTCTAAGGGTGATGGTCAAATTGCTAACGAGATTCCCTGGCTTAATTCCGCAATTTTTGATATCGGTCCGTGGAATGCCCTGACACCGTCCCTTGCTTATTCCGCTCTCATTTATCACCTGTGGATATTACAGGTATTTATTATTCTAATCTATTTATTTTTGAAAGTTGTCATGAGAGTAAGCTTTTCTTTTAGGTTGTTATTTTGAATAATATGATTCCACAGCCTTCTCGTAACCAAACTCCTTCAGTTTATGGTCTATCAGAACTTCCCGATGGTTCTTTTCTATCAAGTAACGCTACTTTACGCAAAGATATTTATAAGAGCCACCTTATATCTGTTCAACGTCTTCACGATCTTCTTCTTCGTCTTACGCTTGACCGTCAAAATCAGCCCCTTTCTTTTACTCCTCCTACCATTGCTGATTTCTTTCCGAATATCACTAAATTAGATCAGCAAGATGCATTACTTTCAACCAATGCTATTATTTCGGCAGTAGCTTTTGTCTTGGGTCGATTGGCTTTCCAGAAAAATCTCATATTCAGGGCTAATGAGCTTTTTACTCTTGCTAAGGAGAAAATGGCTGAGGAACAGGTGTAGATCAGTTACTTTATCTTTCCGATTCATGCTTTTCCCTATTTTTACGTTTTTGAATAATTTTTCTCTCTAAGTTGGAGTATATTGAAGAGGTCGGAGCTACATCAAAACTGATAGATGCCCATATCACGTGTTGTCAACAGCTAAGTATTCCTTCGAGAAATAGTGGGTTCATTATGGACTCTTTTTGTGCATTACTATGTCAAAATTTGTCACCAGAAGTCTCCAAATTTGACCTATCACTGATGTCGGCTCATTCCCCTCTCCCCAGGTAAGATTATTTTATCTGTGATCGTCTTTCTTATTTTTGTTTTGTAAGTAATTGATAAATACATATTTTTTTATATCATATACTCATTCAGTTTATCATATTAGGAGAATGTTTTGAAGAACAGTTTATTGTAGGAAGCATGGTTTAAATACAAATTTTTATAGAAAATCTTATAGATAAGAAATATATAATTAAAGGATTTACATTTCTGTAAGAGTATGAAGGATGGAAAGTCGGGCCATTAAAGAGTACAATAACGAAAGGAGGCGACCTTATCAAAATGGCCGTTGTTTTCCTATTCTTTGCCGTCGTTCTTGCGGGGTTGCTTGCAGCGTGCTTCATCGTATGCTTGTGTTCAACTTATCGTTTGAGGTGGAATATTTTAAATCAGCACTTCTTTTTACCCATCAATTAATAACGAATTATGAAACCCCTTTTTTTACTTTTCTACACTTTCCAACCTCGTTATGGAAAATTAATTAGATATTTTTGGAATTTTTTAAACTAACATTACATTTACTACCTAAGAGTTGCGAATTGATTGTCCTATTTTTTAACAGGAATGCTTTCTCCTTTAACGATATTATCACGTCCCTGGACTTTATGTCACCTGACTCAACGTTGAATTTCGGTCTTCGAAGATCGTTATGGCGATTAATGGACAAAGTTAAAAATCTTCTCTCTGTTGACTGTGAATCTAAAATAGACATCTCACAATTGAAGCGAGACAGTAACTCCTGGCGCTCCCTCTACGCAAAAGAATTTATGAACAATGGTATTTATTGGATTCGAAAATCTGCCCTGGCACATGTAGTGGCTTTCTGTGACCACTTACTTTCGACCACGAATGATGAAAGTTCACTTATGGACGTTTTCATGGACTTGAGTCATTGTGTTGGAGACGAGGTTGAAGTTGCGAACTTCATGAAGCAATTGCTTGATCTGATTATTCTGAATTCACCATTTAAAAAATTCACCACACGAGCCGCTCAGTTTGTTAAATCGTTCGAAATTTCTTCGAAGGTGAGTTGTAAGATTCTTCAAATGATTGATTTGCTTTAATCCCTGTGTTTTTCATTTTTGATACAAAGAAAGAGGGTTTTTAGCATAGTTTTATTTCAATAAAGCAATAGAAATATTGCTAAAAGTACTTTGTTAAGTTATTATTTAAAGTGTCTCTAAGCATCTTAATAAATTAGTAACCTGTACGAAACATCTTATCCATAAAAAGTATTTAATCAGGATCTATGTTACCTGAAAGTAATTTGCGAGTAATACTGCTTTTGACCAGCACCCTGTCTTCTAATCAGTAATAATAACTATCAGAATTTAACTATCATTGTTTTCAAGCACCTGGAGGGAGCGTTTGATTGATGCTTCAAGAGTAAGTATAATTTGAAAGGTGTCTTGAAATATATTAAGATAAGCTCTCCAAGATCGTTTAAGTGCACTGATAGAATTATTCTAAAACGAAATTAGCTTCTCTTTTTTTATAATTTCAGAATATTCTTCTTCCGATTGATTTCCTAACCGTCTTGCGAGATAAGTTAGAGGGCAAAAGTGTGCGGTCATCATCAAGTATCGATGACCTCTTTGTCGACCTACCAGAAGTTGGATTGAAGGTAAACTCATTTCCCTCGTCGTTTTCACAGCAAATCGCCACCAACACCATATTGGAGTTAGGAAGGGGTGTTCGTGATATATCCTATCTCATGAGTTCAGATCCCGAGGTGGTGCTGAAGGCCTGTAAAGATTTACTTATGAATGGGACATCGGTGGAAACTATATTCCGTTGTGGTGGCTGGTTGGACACCGCGCTGCCGATTTTCCTCAAGTGGTCTACTCGTGATCCACAGATTAAACACAGACGCGTAGGTCGCATAACCTTATCCATCTGTCATTTAATTGATAGCTTTCTACTTATTACTCCTTCCTTCCAGAGAATCTTTTTATTCTTATATTGTCTCAGAAAATCCTGCTGCTCTACAGTTATAACATATTTTGGCAAAGTTATTACGTACTGCATTATCTTTAATGGGTCCAAGCGCTTGTATCGGCTTTCAGTTGCCGCCCTTTTAATTAATATAAGTAAATGCATGTATGGCAGTATTAGGCTATCGTATCCCGCAGTTATACTCGTGTTCTCGTCTTAGTTGGTATTTAATGTGCTTCTGTATATGCTGAAATACCTTCTGTTTTCTTTATTCCGGAAATCTTTGACGTCATTTTTGATATTATTAACCTAGTAATATTTTAACGGAGTTCTCAACTCTCGGTTATATCTAAAGTTTATTCGAGGTATAACTGTGTAAACAATCGAAATTCCTTTTTGTCACCCTATTATTCATGTTGTTTTTTCCTTTCTTTAGGATACTGCCTTCAGTGGCAACTATTCTTTACCATATGATTTTCTTGCCACTGTATCTGAGAACATAAACTGCGCTCCATCTCTACTTCTTCTCCTTCGGGCTATTGAATATCGTCGTGATAGAATGCACTTTGAAGTTGCAAAAATCTTCCTTTCCCTATCCGAACGTAATCAACCAGCCGTTGAAACAAAACAGGATATTTCTTTTGGTGGTGGTGGTGGTGCCCCCTTTTGGCGGCGGGGTCTCCTCCGATGGATTTGCGAGATGATAGAAGTGGAGAAATCCGTCCTTGGTATTCTCGATGCAATAACTGCTACCTCTACCCGACAAATTCCACCGAAGGATTTGCTGCTTCAACAATGCAAGTGCATTTTAATGGACGATTTTGGGTCTGACCACATAATTTCTGATGACCTTCTGGCCTGTGCTACCTGCTATCTTCTAATTAAGGTTTGTTTGCTTGTTTTTATCCCTTTTGATTATTATTTTATATTATGTTTCTGCTATAATGTGACCAACTAAGGGTTCTGGTAGTAATCTCGCAGAGCCAACAATCTAGAAAACTCGATAATATAGCAACTTAACACAGAAGCTAATAACCCATGGCAGATAAGAAGGCACGTTATAGCAACATGAGTGTATTAACGAAACTCGCTCTCAATCGGTATCGGCTCAAACAAATAAGAATAATTATCAAGTGTCTTTTATCGGTGAGGAAATAAAGAAAGAAATTACACTTTTATTCATAGAAGAAATATTGGGAACGGGAGAAAATAATTATCATTTCTTCTAACAGTATCTGATTTAATTGTGGGGTATGGAATAAACAAATAAATAAGCAATTACAAAGACTATTTGATTAATAAAAGAATGGGATATACAAGGTCGATGAATCTACAAATGCTAATTTCAGGGAGTTATTGGTTTACGACTGATTCACCCTCCAACTAAGACATATTCCCATACTAAAACCCGTTTAATTGACAAATTCTGATTTGTTTGGCTTTTTCAATTTTATTTGATATTATTATCGACGCCATTGAGCGGGACATCTTCAGTACAATTCTGAAATGTCATCACAGTTCAATCTATCTTTAGTAATAGTTCTAATCTGAATAATTGTTTAATGTGTCAAGAAGATTTCAGGGTGTAATTGGTTACAAAAATGCTAATGAACAACAATATGATTATGAGGGTGGTGTCGCTATGCAAATTCCAAAATTGAGCCATGTATGTATTTGTTTGCTTCGCGCAAAATAGAAATGAAGCACTTATTGCAGCAGGAGCTCCTTACTTGTCAACGCTAAATTGTCAGATATGTATTTTTCTCCGTTCCAAATGTAATAATATATGCTCTATCAAATTCTTTGATAAGAGCATTAACTGATCATTTCATTTTTGATTGGGAAATGAAATGTTATTGAGAAAACATCACCTTGTTTTATCAATATAAAAACAACTATATATGCTAATGTCTCTTCACGTAAGCTACATTTGTATTATTTAAGACCATAGATGCAAATTTAAACAGTATTCTGTCTCTTTTAGGAATCTCGATCCATATTGGAATACAAGGGAAGACTATTTGTACCCAGCCTTATCTCTCAACTGCTCAATCTCACCCCTGAAAAGCCGAACTTTATTAAATCAGCATGTAGTCTCTGTTCGAATTTCTTGCAACCATGGCTAAAATCGACTTGGGATAAATCTCTGCCCTATAATCAAAACACACCTTCCTTTTCGCCTTCCATAGGTATGTCTTGTCGAGTTTCGTTTTAAATGAGTCTTTCAGGTCCACAAAATGTAGGTAACATGGGACTTCTCACTTTTACCATCAAACTCTTGGCGCATAATAACTTTGCCGAAGGTCATACCGTTCTTGACAGCTTAATAAACTGTCTGACTACTTTTATGAAGAATTCTCGTAAAATTGAACCCACTGCGGATTATAATCCTACCAAAGCTATTAAGAAGGTATGGGAATTACACAACTATTCATTATCCTCTCTCTCTCTTAGAAGCCTTTTTCGCAAGAATTAGCTGAGCTTCTGCAGTTTGCGCTAACATGCGGATTGGAGTCAAATGCGAATAATGCCAACTATCTTATGAATCAAGCGCATTTACAATCAATGATCCAGCCAAATAACCCCAGATTAGCAATGATTCTCATTCTTCAAGCAGCTGCAATTGAGAGCAATTATTTCTCACATCGTGTTCCTTCTAGTATCCTCACCCCCCAGGTGGGTACTTGCAAATGCGTTTATGTTATTATCTCTATTTTGAGCCTCAAATAACCATATGAGTTTGAATTTGGTTCTGAGTGTATAGCTGACCATCTGTTTGAGATGAGCCAGATCTAACTCAAAATTATAATATTGGTATGAGCGTTACAATTTGGACCTCATTGCCCAAACTACCGATATTGTTCGAGTGTTATTCTGCGTGTGCCCATACGCCTCTCTCATCTTATATAAATTGTTACTTTTCTCGCCTCCTAGGATTTTTGTCATGAGAATATCAGAGCTTAATGTCTTGTAGTGTTTTAGCCTTCTTTTCATATTCGTCGCTTGTCTTTTTTTCACCTCGCCTACCTGAAACAATCGAGATACTGTGCTATCATCAAAGGAGGCTTCGAAATCTCTTTCATATTTCAAAATCTAAGCCTATATTTTAATGAGCTTCCATAACCGTAACCATTAACAAACATTTTTGCATTTTTTTCTTTAGACACTTGAAACACTGATATTTGGTTGTCAATCAATGGGCTATCTAGGTGAAGCATTAGTACTCTGCCAATTCGAAGACAAGATCCACATCCCAACGGGTTTGCGAATCCTTGAATCTGCTACGAAAGCACCGTCTACCTTCAGTGCTTACGATTCCTTGGAATCTATGACTGTATTTCTTTGGAATCTACAATTATTGGAAGCCCTGTGCAAATTTCAACAATGCAATCAAGCCTTCTCAAAGAAAATGTCATTCTTACGTAAGTAATCAAATACATTTGTGTAAACCCCACGTTTTATTTATCCTTTTTCTTCCTTAGGTTGTGTAAACCAGCTTGAAGTAAATGCTGCTAATACTAAGAAATCTCACCAGATGGCAGTTTGGAAAAGACAGACGGAATTTTTACGATATCTTTCCCTGAAGCTCATTTCAGTATAAATGGAATTCTCCCCTTTGTTGTATCATAGTTCTCATTTTTTGATAAATACAAAGCAGTTTTTTCAGCCTTTGTACCGTTAGTATACGTCAGAACGAGCTTGAATTTAACGCTTCGAAGATGCACCGAAAATTTTATGTAGTAATTAATATGCGTGAGATTTCGTTGTTGGTAGTGGTGGTCATTAAATTTAATTCATTATTTATTCCAAGTGTATTCATTCATTATTAAATGAGAGCATGCGTTAGGGTAAACAATACTAAAGACTGTGATCTAAATTGAGAGAATCTTCCTGAAATGAGGAAAGTTTAAATTCTTCTTATAATGCCACAGAAACACTTGTGCAACATAACGGAAGAGCAACGTAAGTGACAGTAGAATCATTTGATATTGTCACAATCCGTGATTCATTGAAGTTAGGAATTAGTTTTAATTATTAACTATGACATCCATTAAGCATAGCTAAGCTGGGTTTACGTACGTCTAGTGAGATTAGTACCAAGAAAAGTCTTGGAATTTATGGACACGCAATCTTTAATATGCAAGTAACTTTGAGCAGGTTGAATAATTTCAGAACACCACAGTCATAACGATAAAAATGTCGTTCGTGGATAGTCGTGTTATCTCCCAATTGGATGGCGAGTGAGAGTTCATCAAAGTAATTCTATAAACGGTAGGTCCTTTCACCGAGCAATATTTAGATGCTGCATATTTACCGATTCTACGAATTTAAGACATTATCTACTGATTCATCTATCTTCTGAAGATCTGTGTTATAAATATGATAACACATGATGTGATATCACCAAAATGAATGTCAGAAGCGTTCGCAACTGAAACAACCTTTGAGTGGGAAACTGTCCGTAAAGGGAGGGAGGGAAGGAGAGAACCGCTAGTGACTTCCGTATTATTCGGATACGAACATTCATAATTTATTTGAAAGGCATACGTATATATACTGTCTGGATAATAGGTTCGACAAGTCAAAGCTAGTGGTTGGATGGTTAAATAATCCACTTTGGAGTGTGGACAGAAAGTTAGGAAACTTGAGGAGCAATTTGTGTATTTATTAAATAGGCAAATATTGCTGGTGAGAAGTGTAATAGTGTGAAATTTCTAGTCATAGTTGATGGGGACTATGAAAATGGGCATGGTCCATTGTAAGTATCTTAAAATTTTTAATATCTACAGTACCTCTAACCAGATTAATGAAGCCACTTTTGGATCTAGGTAACTCCTAGAATTTATGGTCTACCACAACCTTTTCCAAGTGAGAAGACTAAGAGTCGAGTGGGATCGTATGGATGTTAGACGAATAGATATGAGTGAGAGGGAAAAAGAGGAGTTGGAATAGGAAGTGAGAGGAAAGAATAAAGTATCAGTACTGAGCGAGGACAACCCTAGTTGTGAGAAGCAGACGAAATGAGGAGAGATAAGGCGGTATAAAGATTTCCTGTCCTTTATTTGTCGACAAGCAATTGATAAATAGAATGGAGAATGGTAGGTGCGCAATACAAAGGAAAACCGGGCAGACATATGATTCAGAGCGCGAAGGTAATACATATCACGACTTACGACACGTCTTTAATACTGACAGCCGATTCAGTGCATTCCTGTTCGAAAAATCGTCTAAAAGCTGCAGTATATGTTCTTCAGATTGAGAAGAGTAGAAGTTATTATCTCAAATCTCTCCTTTTTCCAGACTATTTCCTTCTTGCTGCAGCTATGCATCCACTTGTTCGAATAGCATATTGGACACCACCTATATATATGTATATATACTTTTCATGGCCAAAGATGCTTTCCATCTTAAAACTTCATTATTATGTAATGCGAATTTCACAGAACCACAAACTAAACGTCATGTGCAATGTTGAATGCATAAAGACATCGGTTCCTCCCCACTATTATTAAAATTCCCGGAAATTTATGCAATTATCCCACCACGTGAAGAAATGCTTCCATTCAATTTTTAACTCTGAAATCATTCTGCTGCTTTTGTTGCAAAAATTTCCCCTCCGTAATCGTAAAATGAAGACCACGTTGATGCGGAAGAACATGAACGAAAAGGTAATCAAGTTGCCAAAGAAAAGTTGAAGCAAATGAATTTGATCTCGAAGAAACGTGCTGGATAGACCGAGCCTAAATTATAACTGACCTCAGGGAACGATCCACATTTAATAGTACCTAATCCCTATGATAGAAGAATCGACCATGTAATTACATCTAAGTGGATACGTTATCGGAATTATATTTCGTACAAAACGAAAAATTGCGAATGTAATTGTAAAAAGCACAATAATGTGGACCGGGGCTGCAGAATGAATAAGTTAAGTCACTCACTCTAATAGATCACTACGGAGGCGTACGTCTAACCTGTAGTCAGATTGCTACTTTGTGTCTCGCTTGTGCTCTTCTCCACTGTTTCGTTAAAAGTTATGTCAGAATGTATATGGGTTGTTCTCCGGAGGTAACATCCATATTACACCTTTATTTGACTTCAAAATAGTTTTAAGGTCTCCTTCAATTCTCCTAATTAGTTTTATCCGCGAACTCTGGTGATTCTTCTTAAGTTTGTCAATAGACTTCCCACAGCTAGTCATAACACATAGGGAGCTGAATTCGTCTGTTCTGGTCCGAATCCCCCATGTTATAGATGGACCTTTAGCAAGACTGAATAAACGCTAGCTGATAAGCTATTAGAAATACATTCAAATCCTGATTACAGCATCGGCATTTGGTTCCCTCGCACATTCAAAAATCCCTGGAATACGAAACAGTACAGCTACTAGATATGTATGAAGAAATTTCCGAGCCGAAACTCTGACCGGAAAATGGATATAGGTCATGATGGACTTGAAAATAGTATACTACAGAAATGATGAATCTGGGACATAATATTTGAAAATACTTATATTAAGAAATATTTTCCTTTTAAATTTTCAGAAATTGTGCATGACCGACCATTTATAAGACATGAAGGATGAATCCTCTCTTCTCCGAAATATTTATCTTACGTCATTCCCAATCATCACCAAATTTGATTATCTTGTCCTTATAGTAATGTCTGTAAAATTGTAACCTTTCCTGTGACCCAGGCACTCCATAGACAAACATCGTGTGTCCTCAACTGGCCTATTTACATCGATCGGAAAAGGCAATCATACCTCGGATGATAGTAGCAAAGACACCACTTAGTCGGCTTTGTTATTAACCAGTCCTGTCTGCACTGGCCGTTCTTTTTAATACAATCGTCCCGTCCAATTAAAACACACATACAATTATATCTTTATGCGCGTCCTAACCCAATTGACGATTATAAATAGCCTTCCACTACACACACACATATACAGGAGACCCTAGCTCGTCAGACGCATCTCCCTTTGCTCAATCCTTCTCCTCCAATTCTCTATTTTCCCTTGAGACTCTGTACTGAGGTTTGTTCAATACATTCTGGTCTGCGCAATCCTTGGTGTTCTTTTTTTTATTGCTGTTAGCCATCAACCCGCTACAGACGTCTGTGTTCTGCTTAACAGGAGACGCTATCGATCGACAAAACCTTATCGCATATAGTGACACATCATTGAAGCTCATAAGAAAAGTTCAGCGTCCGTTAGACACAACATAACTCCTATTTGTATCCACATGAGAAACGTAATTTAACTCCCTTCCAATTTCAAACTGTGGGTATATTGGTGCTAATAATTTACTGAAAGATTTAACCATGGTTAGGAGCTTTACGCCGTTGACATACCATTTAGAAGGAAGAGCTAAACAATATCCGAGAAAATTATCACTGCTATGATGCACTTTAGCTCTGAGCTCTTGTGCATTATTCAACTTTCGTCACAATACTATTTCAATTTTCCAAACTCGTTACATTATATGACTAAGTTATAAAAAAGTAATTCTAAATATGATCAGCGTCAATTTTAAAAGCTATCGATTGTCGAATTTAACAGTTAAATAGACAATTATTACAGGACTTACTCAACCTCGTATTTTCAAGATCTAAAAACTTAAGATACACAGTATTGAGTTCTTAACGTCCTTTTACTGACCAGATAGAGTCCTCTTCCGAATCACTCCATACTACTACTAAGTTATTAACCGGTCCGAAAAATTTCAATGATAATTTTTTGTCAATTTTGTGCGCTGGATGTGGCAGTACGTAATCTTTACAATCTAACAACTCAGTATTCCAACCCCCAAATAAAGAAACGAGAGACAAAAGAAACACAAATCACCTAGGCACTTACAAATTATAATTATGACTTTGAGATATACGAACGGGTCAGTAATATAAAAAATATTGCAAATATAGATAATATAAATATTTAAATAAAATATTTTTCTTACAATATAACAATATATCTACCTTGACAGTAATGTCCGGAAAATTGAGAATTCAGAGTTTTTTATAAATAACGAAATAAATCCGGATCAAAGTTTCACAGAATCAACTGTAACACATATTAGAGATGTCGACCTTGGAATATTGTTTGAATGGCAGATTTCTATGCTAGTGTAACTAAAAGGTGCTTCACTAATAAATTGAACTCGGGTTTAATTGTGTTGAAGTAGTAAAAATGGAGGTATTATATTTGGTGAAAGTGGCTATCGAACTGTCGTACCTTCCGATGAATTTTCCTACTTTACACGCGCTCGTCCTGGCAACCCGCTTTCACTGACTGGGACAATTTCAGTGAGATTCTCACAGTGGTGTTTCTCTAGAAATTCATGGAATTATTGTCATCTTATTTTATGGGATTTCACATTCCCCTCTCTCTTACTTTCGAAGAAATACCTTTCCGCCTCACTAGTGTGGGTTGCTTGTTCCTTGCGATTACTAGAGAAGATCGTCTGTCAATGGAAGTGAAAGCAAGTAGCAACTCAACTGACCAGGTCAATATAAGGATGGTAGCTTTTGTCCCCTCGTTGTATATTGCATGCAACTGTTATCAGCATTGCCAGTGTTGTATATCGGCCGGCCACTTAAAGAATCCGCTACGGGGTCATCTGTAACTCCCCCTTATTCGTAAGATAAGTTTAAAGAATGCGTAATGTTTATTTGGTGCTTTCTGTGGTCAGTTCCTTCTGCTGAGCAAATAAACCTCCCGCCATCCTAAGAACAATCGATGATGCCAATTCCCGTGTTTAAAATTTGACTATCGATGACTTCCATGCCCTTACATTTATCTTAAGTATCCACTCCGTGTATGACCCCTTTTCTTTCAATGTCTCCAAAGGTCAGAATAATTGTCAAACCCCTTAAAGCTGTTGAGCTTGAAACACTATTTGAATGACAGGTTCCCGGTTGGTCCAACCGACATAGAGTGTGCGAGTGTCAGTAAAAGCTGTCTCTCTAATAATATCATCTCTTCTATAATATGCGGGCCGAATGAAATTGAAATAGTAAAAATGGGAGCACCACACTAAACCTACGGTAGTGTACACTAGATAAAGCATTTACCATTACTTCACGGGAATAAACAAGAAACCTAGTAAAAGTCGTGCTCTGGAATTTTATTCGTGAGTAAGTCATAAGTTAGTAGAATTTAACATTGCGTAAACATCTTTTTCTTTATTTGTCATGATCTGCTCTTCTCCGTAAGATGCCGTAGCTGAATTCTAGATTCTCTAAGAAATTACACTAGTTACACTAAAACACAAAACGATCCAAACCACTATGTCAAGATAAGGCGCGCGTTTTCGCATCAGTAAGTCGATTTATCCTAAGCGCCATTTCCAACCGTAATGTAAACAAATTTGTTCGAACAAAAGAGGATTAAAAGATGGAAAACAAAGAATCGTACATCGATTAATTATTTTGGGAAAATATTATTCTCGTATATATAGCGTTATTAATGTGCACCTCACATATTTTTATATGGATATGGAATGGATTCAAACCAATTTCAAATAATTATCAGTAATTTTAGTTTACTCAATTTCTTTCGAAACGAATATATATCTTTCATAAAATAAATGGACCTATTAATTTGTACATAACAACAATGCCATGGAAATAAGCGAAAAGTCAACAATTATGTAAGTCTGCAAGCAAAACGTCATTGTGTTAGTTAGATATTTCTATAAATAGGGAAAGTTAGAAATTCTGCACCCAAAAATATACTAGGCATCTCGAATTAAGCATTGTACAGAAAACTTAATTAATGTATAAAAGAATAAATGCTTTTAATAATTATTAATTTCACAACAGACTTTTTGCATTTCGCGTATTTTGTAGAACCTTGCCTGCATTTTAGTGTTCATAAGCACATCGCATGCATTTGACATTGTAAGTCGGGCCGAGTATAGATAGAAGGGTTTATTGCAAACAAGTTACATAACGGACGTATTAGAAGTCCAAACATTCATCGGGGAGTTGAAGAATTAGAAAAAAGCGGAAAAGAGGGACACAAAGACGGTCGTGTTACACGTGACAAGACGTCATGCGGTGGGAGGCTAGTCCCACTTCATTACCATTGGTCCATATATGTGTTTGTGATTGAGTACTTTGAATGTCGAGGTCTCCTCTTGGTCGGTGTGGTCGCTAGCTTAGTCTGGTATCGGCTGGCTTCCCAGCTTACGGATCATTATCTTATACTATATTTGTGTGCAGTTTGGGATTGTTTGAAAGAGATTTTCCTTGTTCTAAACGTGATTGCAGAATCGGTAGACATTTTTACCGTACTTAAGATTTTTCAATGTGTGGAGTTTTGTTTTGTACAACAACTAACTATCAGATTAGATAGCGTTATGATAGAATTTGCTTTTGTAGAAAAGATGTTTCTTCAGCGAGTCAGCTTTCAAACATCGGGGTCCGGGTATAACATTACGTGTTGATTTATTCGTGGGAGGTACTGATTATATTGCAGAATGCAATATGATTTGTCTCTAAAAGTTTGGTCTTAAGCCAAACTTTTTTTGAATTTGACGATTACGTTATTCTCTGGGACGGTGAAATTAGCAATTACGACAATTCGACGTGTTATATAATGCGATTGATCGGTGATATAAGTCATTGTGGTGGTTCTGTTGAGGCCGCTATGAAGATATGTACTCAATTTTCATGAAGCATTTGCATTCATTCTTGTTCAGAAATCCAAAAATCTATTCTTTTTTGGACGGGACAAGATTGGTCAGCATTCCCTTGTCTGCAATTTGGATTTAACATACCTGGGCAGTCTCTTTTTCAAACGTACGCCCTACTTTTATATATAAGTAGCATATTTATATTTGCTTTTTTAGGTTGATGGTCTTGTTGAGGCTCAAGCGTCTGGATTATATGTGGCATCTGCAAAGCCTTCTGGTGGATTTCACATTGAAGCTTGCTATTTTTGATCTAACTCGCATAGGGAGTTTTGGTCAGATCACATCTTTAATCAAGGCATAAAGTGCGAGATAATAAATTTTCCTCCTAAGCTGATCCTACGAATACTATGAAGACCTTTCTCCAGCAAGCTATTGCCAAGCGATTTGGAAGTATTTCTCAGCTTTCTATTAAATCCTTTGACGTTTGCTCATGTCCTCAGGCTCAAGTTGGTATTTTATTCTCGGGTGGTCTCGATTCAACTGCTGTCGCCGCATTGACTGACAAGTATTTTAGTTTCATTTTATCATTTATAAAAATAATGCAATGTTGTATATACTTTACATCTGTCAATTACTCAACGTTTTCTATAAGATGACACAAAAGACACTGAGATTGACGGTTGTGTCCGTTCTCATCAGTATCCCTGTGTTGACCTATCTTATCAGTGTTCTAGAAGATTTCTTTCTGTTTTACAAATGCGATAAAGTGATTTATTGGGAGAAATTTTGTCCCCCATTCTATACGTAATTTTTGTGAAATCTAAAAATTCATCTCTCTGCTAGAGAAACTTTGACTTCTGACACATAAACATTGGTTGCAGGTCTCACTTAATCCCACTAATTAAGTTTTCTGCGAAGACAATAACAGATGTGCCTTACCAGTTTATATTTTGTCGAAATGCTTAAATCTTACAGTGGTAAATGTTTGTGCGTAAGGTTTTTAAACATAGAGGTCGGGTCCTATAATTGCTTGACATATTCTACTTTATTCTCATATCTGTTCTTAATCTTTGACGATTAGTCTCCATTTTTCCGCTTATAGGTGAGTGAATATTTTCTATTTTAATTACTTTACCCATTGAGGTAACGGAGCTGTTTTTGATTTGAAATGCAAAGTGATTTCCTAAATTTTACTCGCTGTCCACTCTTTCCTCACACTTTCGTTCACCTTTAGGTGAAAAGGCGAGTCATAAATTTTCCCCCGTCTTCTAGAAATTATTTTGCGTCAGATTTTGACAGTTTGAGCATAACGAGCGGTCACGCGTTTATCTCTCAGGTTGTTCTTCACAATTTTATTTTACGAAACCCAGTTTAAAGCTCATTTTAAGTTTCTTTTGAGTTTTTTGAAGCACTGCTGATTTCTATTTAACTAAGATATTTAAACAGTACAAGTCTTTTATTCAACAAGGGGGAGTCTGCTGAAGTTAGCTGTTTCCATATTATCCGAAATCGGCACTTTCTTCATCTCTCATTTTCAAACATGCGCCCTTCTTTCATTGCTATTCATGGCCTTTAGTGAACCTAATGCTAAATCAACCTTATACTGGAGTTTTTATTCTGATTGTTTGTCTACTTTTCTCATCATTGTTGTGGATCGTACTGTAAGCATTGATGTAATTGGATTTGGCTGGAACTGTTTTAGTTGTTCTTTTATAATTTAAATGTGGAACTAGCTGATTAAATCGATGAAATTACACTTCAAGATACAGTTGTTTACTTATATACTCGTGTCAAATGATGATAACTGCGATTGAGATTGTAGGATAGAGCATTGCAGAGAGATATCTTTTGTCATCTAAACTCTAGATGTAATTATTTTTACCTGACCTTTATTATTTTAAATTCTAGGTGTATTCTAATCGGTCATCCTATCGACCTTATCAATGTGGCTTTCCAGCATCTTCGCCAAAATGATAGATCAAATAAAAAACACTGGTTGGTTGTCATTCTTGTTCTAATTTTTAGACAAAATGTATATATTTAATTTCTTCACGAACTTTTATTCCGAGAAGGTTCGGCTTATTCAACAATTGCGCAAAAACTAATATGTAAACATAATCAGTCATTTGTAATGAAGTGTTGTAAATGATTAGGATATCTTACCTTTCCTTTTGTGCTTTGTAATTGCTCAATTTCAGTTTATTTGGAAGTATCTACTGTCAAATATTTAATTTATTTTATTCCATTTCCAGGGGTTCCATGGAATTGCTTGGAATGTTTTTTTAATTCTTTTTATACCATTTAAAAATTTGAAAAGTATCACTGTCTCTACAGCTGAATGCTGAACATAATACGTATTATCTTGTCAAGTATAACCTATGCCCCAAATAGAATACAATTTAAGTGAGTTATTAAATATATGTATGCCTGAGTTGCTCTCTCGTGATTATTCCTCACTTCTATTCCATTCTCATCTCTCTTTATTGAAATACTTTATTATTCCCTGATGTAGGATGCCTTTCCATGAGAAAATATAAACGGGTAATAATTATTATGAAGTACCATTTGAGAAACATGCATCAGCAGACATTGCCTTATTTAAAAATAAATTTATAAGTACTGGACTCACCACTATCTGGAAGAATTTAAATAAAGTCAATGCGTCAAGGAACTCTTGATTTAATTTTCCATTCATCATATTGTCCATTTTTCACTTTATTTGTGTCATCCTTTGCATAGTTTTCTCATTCCCGGAAATTCATATTTCAGTATCTTACCGCTGGATTTTTTGAATTCTTGTCTAGCATTATTTATAGCTTATTAACCAGATGATTGAATTGCAAGATTCGTCTAATAGCCACGACCAGCTTATTGATACCACTCCACCAGTATTTACTCAAATAACCGAAATAATGTTACTTTTCCTTAGTAAAACTATTGATTCCGCTTCGTACCAAATCTACGCCTCACCGAATGATGCTCCTGATAGGCAGACTGCTCTTAGTAGTTTCGAGGACTTGAGACGACTGAATTCAAATGGGCACTGGCATCTTATACTTGTATGTCATTTCCACTAACATTTTGCCCTTCCCATTGGGCATTTGCAGTTAAATATTTAATTTCTCTAGCTTGTTTCTTGATAACCTCATCTCATTGTTCTCTTCGTTATTCATTTGTTAACTTGGGTGTATCCCCTCGAGTAAAGACTTGAATAATTAATGAATCGTTTAATTGCAATGGGTTGTTTTTTTTCATGCACAATTAAAATAAAATGCCTTTTGTCCGTCTGAAATGATGTCATCGGTTAAAGTCAATTAGCTGGGATGGACTGACAAATTGCAAAACGAAAGCCTAGACAGATTTTGAATTATTGATTTGGCAGAACATCAAAGAATGGGACAATTAGATTCTTCATGAATCCAAAAAGAAGATTTTCCGTTTTTGTTAATTTAAATTTTCGGCAATGAAAAGTGTATTTGGGCTAAAGCACTTTAGACAGACTGTTGATGCTCCCGCTAACGTCCGTTGTTTCCCCGGTTTTCATTGAAATATGGACTTATACAAATTCCATCGCGAGTATGATGGTATTGGTTTAGTTGAGAAAATGTTCTATAAATCGCTAGAAGTTCGCATCGATTTTCTGCATCTATTTATGTCAGTCTGCAGTAGTTTTAATAAAGGGAATGCGTGAATCGCATGGATAAAGTGCTGTAGTTCAGCAAGCAATGTCGATTGAGTGACTTCACAATCAGTACAGGATTTCTACGATTTGTTAATGTGAATAATGTTTGGGAATGGTGAGTTAAAATGATTAGATAGATCTGCAGATGGTATTTGGTGCTTTTTTCTGATGTTTGGAAAGCAATAGTTGGGAATATTTCAATTTCGGTAAAGCTCAGATGTTTGCAAATTATGCAAATATTGTATATTGATTGAATGTAACATATGATCACAATTTTTCATGTGTATTTTTACATTTTGTGTAGCTAAATCGGAGTTTTTATTAGGCTGATGCCTCTGCTGAGGAACTCAAAAATGGGTGGTAAGTTGAGTATTCGTGTTGTCGCCGAATGCTTTATTTTTTAAACTTGTTTGATTACTAGCTTCAAATAAAAAAAGGTGATAGTGGTATTGAATTTTGTCTTTTTTTGTTTGCTACTTTTGCAAAATTGAACATTAGTGCATAATGCGATTACATATTTGGTGTTTTGACTCCTTTCTTTACTACGGACGGTATTAATGTTATAGTAACTTGAATAAAAAAGGTCAGTTAATATCCGTATTAAAATGCTCTTTGTAAGGAGAGACATTGTCTTTCAGTGTTTAAATTAAATGAAAAAAGGGAAAGTAAAACTCAAAACTTTATCTGAAGCTGTAGTTGCAGTTATCGCCTCTGTCCTTATGATGGTCATGGCTTGAGATATATTCCATAGTATCCAGGAGCTTCGTTCCGAAAGCGTTTGAATGAAAATGGCTCCCGATGGCACTTTAGCTCAGATTATTGTTTTTTCTTAGTCCCAAATTTTCACAAATCACCTTCAGTCTGACAAGGGCGAAGAAACTTGTCTTTAAATTTGCCCAAGTTTAATCAATTTTAATGCACCCGTGTGTCTGTTTATATTGATTTCTTGTCTATGCAATTAGGTCAACACCATGAGGTTACTATTACATATTAGGTTTATTAGTTGATAAATTATTCCGGTAGTATAGTTTTAATTAATCGAGTTGTGAGTTGTTAATTTATAAATTACTGTGACTAGAGAAAACTTAACGACATACAACTGGACGTTTTATCGGCTGTCTACATTTAATAAATATATGTAAATTTTTATAGACGAGATCGTGTCCGTGCTTTACTGCACCAGAAACCGTGCTAAATGACCATCTTTCCATTGCCTTATGGTTCGCTGCTCGTGGCAGAGGTCGTTCAATCTGCAGTCGGGAAACTTCCATCGAATCACAACAAGTAGAATTTACGACTTCAGCAAAAGTAAGACCTATCAATTCCATTACACTAACTTGGCTTTGAATTTTTAAGTTTTGGCATTAATAATTGTTTAAGTTCATCTGTAAATGAATCCCGGTAATGTGCTTAATTTCCAAGAAATGTTCAATGGGTAATCCACTGAAAAGTAATTTAAATTTTCTAATGAGTATTTCTAATGCTGTTTGTATATTTTAAACTAACACTAAGTGATTTACCTATTGAACAGAAAACTTCGACATGTTCATTCCCTTTCTCCATCATGGCGAAAATACAACATTTGGATAAATGTGGTTTGCTTTTCCTGCCAACTTAGCTGCGAAAGGCTCTAAGAGTTCTTTTGCAAACTCTAAGTTTCGCTTGATTTTCTCATGGTAAGGTGAGAATAATGACCCGTCTGGATATTGAAAATAGAAAAAAATCTCCTTCCAAAAAAATATTCACTCGATTGACAGTTCAAATTGACAAATTTACCATTTTCATCATCAAGATTTGTACACTGAATTCGTTACTATTGTGTTTATTATGGTTCGATCTGAACTGATTTTAGAGATTAGCAATTTCCTTCTATCCACAGCCGATTGACAAAATCGTTTGCACTCAATTAATCAAGAGTCATTAATTTTCATTCCAACACTGCATCCCACTTCCTCTTTCCTGCGGCAAAGTTTTAAATTGAATTGGCACTGATGAACAATAGAGCATTCGGTTTATACATCTCTTTCCGCTTTGATTGTAAAAAAGAGCGTATGCAATAGGCATTCTTGACGATTGGATTAAAATCACATTGCATTAATATCTCGCTTCCCATATTTGAAGGCTATTTTGACTGGTACCGGTGAAGATGAGTAACTTGCAGGCTATTCTCGTCATAGGAAAATTTTTGAGTAAGCTTTTCGTTAATACATTTATTAATTCCATTTTAATGGCTTGAGTACTAATGTTAAATAAAATGTATCCGTCATTTTAATACTAGTAAGATATTGTCGAATCAAAATCTGATTGGTGACTTATACTTAGAACAAAACAGTATTCTTCCCTTTCATTGTTTTAGTGCGCTGGTTTTATTTCCACTTTCACTTGACTTTCCGGGTTAATTTCTGATATCTTTTTAACTGCCTCCCAATTACAAGACCACATTGGTGTTAGCAAATTGTTGATGTTTTCGCTGTACATTTATTAAAGTGAGAGAAGCCAGGGAAATATATCTTGTTTATCTCTTCCATTTACTTCAAATCACCTGCTCAAGAGCCGGTAGGACTTTCAACAATTGCAATGATGTCTGCTGCTCTAGGTCCAAAGACCACGGCTTCTTCCAGCTTTGGTTGAAGTACTCTATAGTGAGGGGCCTCTTTCACTTCATTTGCACGCCTATTTGCTGAATTGTGGCAACTTCGATTCCCTTCTCGCATTTCGTTTGACTTTTCAAAATAGTAGGACCTCCTTTGTGAGTAATCAAAGCCCAAAGGACAGCTTATCCTAGTACACCTTCCCCCTTCTGGAATGGCATTCGTCTCATGGCATCTCCTTCGTAATGATAGGAGATGGGGTGGAAAACAAGACATTGAAATGTTCTCATAGAGAGTTATCATCGCCTCCCGAATTGGACGATTAAGCCATCCGTATAGAAAGGGATTAATACAAGCTGATCCCATCGCCCATAATTTAAGAATCATATCAACCAGAGTGACATGTGAAGTAATTCCAATGAAGCTATTTGATGCTGGTGGTGTTGAAATTTTTCGAAGCATTTCTGTTGGATTATCTCCAAATACGCCGTCTGTTAGCCAGGAAGTACATCTCTCTATGGTTAGCTCGGAAAAGTTCACCTGAATATGTGGAGCACTAGATCCCTTTGTAATATAGGCGTCGATCTCAACCAGAAGAGAGAACACACACCACGGTGTCCAACAAATAACGAAGCAGATGACTACACAGGCGAGTAGTGTCGTTGTGCGGCGTTTTCTGCGCCCTGACTCCTTAGAGAGGCTTAGCTGCTCAGGTCTGAGGGCCAAGCGCCGATAGATCTCCAAGTACAATCCACCCGAAACAAGGAGTGGTAGAAGAAAGTGAATGGTAAAAGTGAACACAGAATAAGCTAATCGGAAAATGGGCCTCGGCCAAACCTCCACACAATAATTACGAAAACCATCGATACCTCGACTTTCTGTGTATATGCCCACTGGAATAGCATTTAAAACGGAGAAAGTTACTGTTGCAAAAATCAGACCAAGTGCGGTGCGTATTGATACACGGGGTATCGTCGGTTTCACGATGAGCCGATGCCTATCTACGGCAATTAAAAGAATGGTCAAACATGAGACATATATAGGAATACCAAAGCCTGCAAAGAGTGTTCTACAGAGAGCTGTGTTAACGCGACTGTCTTCATCAATGCCATAGTATAGCTGAATGGGCATTGAAATACCACAGAGAACAACATCAGACGCAGCTAAGGTGAAGACAAATATGTTAGCAATATTGGTGAAAATCTGTTCTCGGAAATACAGCAAGGCGAATATTATTGTCAAATTGAAAGCGGTTCCACATAGAATAAAAATGGCGTGAAAGTAGATTAGCATTTGTCTGACCTCTGGAATTCGTAGGGATGAGTAAGCATCCGTTCCGAACAGATCGTTTAATCCGGGAATTTCTGAGGTGCAGTTGGCCATTGTATTCCGACATTCTGATTGGAGAATGTGCAGGCAGTGCTGGAATCTATTACAAAATATGTAAGATTTTATAATTTATATGCAAATAATAAAATGATATTCTGATTCACACAACTTTGTTAATACACGTTTAGTATACTGACAAAGTTTGGCATTAGAGATTTTTTCTCGATTTCAATAATTTTCCGCTAGAAGAAATTTACCCGGTTACTTGTGGTTAAGAAAAGGGGTGTGTAAATGCACAAACACCTTATTCTTAATAGGTTAATTCTTTTTGATTGGTTCTCAAAATTGCGATAAAAAAGAGAATGTTGTTCGTGATTTCTCAAGACAAATTTCGAAAGTGGCTACATTAAGAGACTACATTTCTTATATGGTATATATAAGAAATTCACTATTCATGAGGAATAAGAAGTCGTTAGCTATCAGCTTTTGCCAATCGGGTTATAAATAATAGAAAACTGATGGCTCTGCAAAGCCTGCCCGGAAATTGATGCTGGAGATAAGGAAAAAAGTGTAGTTAAATTGTGGAAATGTGATGACACTGTCAGAAAATTTCAGTTGCTATCTGGATCAAAAAGATTTTAGTAATTTTGTTGAAGTTTCTTTTAATTTAGATTAGACAATGTTGACTCTTCCGAATTATGAAGACGTTTTTCCTGGGAAAGTGAATTGATATTCGCTTGTCATAAGCGTCCAGCTTCACTCTAAGTGATATGCATTAATTATTTTTGTAAAAGGTCGTGAGCTTAATTTTCCAGATTGATTGACATATTTTCATAGAAAGATGTAGTTCTCTCTTTCCTATTTAGTTTTTTTAGGGGAATTATATATAAAATAGCTATCTGGCTAATGCAATGTAAGGTGCTCAATATCACGTAAGATCTTTCCGCTTTTTTTAACCTTTGGAAGAAAAAATAAATTGGAGTAGCAGGACTGACCATCATAATTGATCCTGAGGTCAGTAAGCATTAGACATCGCAGCCAAGTATTTATTCATCAATCCAGGGAACGATTCGTTAAGATCGAATTGTGGAACGTGAGCTGCTCATTTAGTAAATGTTGTACAACCGGAATCAAAAATTCAAATAAAGTAAAACTCCTTGATTCCTTAACTTTCTATATCTTTTCCTTTCTTCCCCTTTATTCATCTATTTAACTTACTGTTAACCGATTTTACTTGCCTTCCCACAGCTACAATTTTTTAATATTCTTGCTTTGTTGCAGGTTATAATAAGGCAAACGAGATAAAAACGCACACGAAAAGCTGTCTTAAATTATAAGGATTTTCAACAGACCATAAAAACGCAAACTATTGTGAAAGGGCATAGATACAAGTGTCAGTCTTCAGCAAATGAAACTTCATTATTAATAACAGAATTGAGCATTAACTAATGTACAGTGTATATGTCTTTTAAAATGTAAAACGTACGCATTAATTATATGCCCACGACTTTCTGCTTCTGACATCTCAGTAATTTTATTTCTCTTTCCAAAATTAAATGATTCGTATAACTTGTTGAATTTTTATTGGTCAGTTGATTCCGCCAATCACAATCCCTTAATCGTTTTATTATCTTAACCTAACATAAGGTAATTAAGTCCTGTAATTATCAAAAATTTTCATTATGGTGGTTTCAAGCAATTTATGGCATGTTAATAGCATTTTAATACCGATCGTAACCACTTATTTAATTTTGATTGTACTTTTGCCTAACTATAGGTAATTTCAACCAGATTCATTTTTATTCAGACGACAAGGAACCGATGCTGTCCAATCGGAGTTTACTAAGGAAATGCTGCGTATTTCAGAAAGAAATTTGGGTCGCGATGATAGGTTTGTTAATATTTCCAATTTTGTCTGCTTTTATTTTACCATCATTGTAGGATGGTAACGTTAAAGTTTCCTGAATCGCATAAAAACCAGACTGAGGTAGTAGTCATCAATTGCCCTACACACAGGAAAGTAATTTAAAGGGAAACAATATAGTCTCTAACTGTTATTATCGGTCATTTCATTTTCTGAAAATGGGTTTATTCTCTGCATCAGTTTTCAGTCCGTATCTTATGCAGTAGAGAATTGACGTCATGAAGATTGTGATGGCAAAACCTTGATTTATCTAATTATGGACTATACTTGACTAATGGCTCTTAATTTTAATATTATTTAATTCCTGACCTCAAATAATTTTATTTGCACAGCCAAATTGATTATTTCAAGTAACTAGCATTGGCCGCATATTCCTGTAGGATTATCTCAGATCATGGTTGTCAGGCCTCACATCCTTTTCTCGATGAAAACGTGACTCAATACTAAGCGTCTCTTCCGTTGGAAGCAAAGGTAAGATAATCATTCTCTTTGTCTTATATTAATTTTTGTTGAGATAATTTTAGAACTATTATTTCTGTTATTAAATATTAAATACTACACGGTATTGAGCCGTCCTCATTTGCTTGTGTACTCTCCCGACGTTTATTTTCGCCGTAATTAGGTAACGGTAAGCCACTTCCCATTTGATAGAAATTGTTAACTGGTTATCTGGATAGATATAAACGCATATTTTAGCTTCCTTTTTCTTCTTATCTGCTGACCGAGTTAGTTGAATTATCTTTCATACGCATATATTCTGCTTCACATTTATGCTCTCTACAGATCTTTCCACTGTTTTACTCCGTACTGTTTTGTCGCATTTCCCTAAGCACAATTTTCCTTTTGAAAGAGGTCTTACCATTTTGGGGTTCAAAGACAATGGCAAAACTTAGTGATCTGTCATTGTTTGTGTACTAGTGAAACCGTTTACTGTCAGAAGCTAAAATGTCTTTAAGGCCGGTCAGAGTGACAGAAAATTTTGCCCTGCCAACGAAGTAAGTTTCCAATCGTGAGAAGGATTGCAAACATTGGAAAAACTTATGGAGAGTATATCATGAACGAAATAATTCCTCACGCCAAAAGGATGCATGCCATCGCCTAAAATGGCAATTTTATCTTCTTACGATTCTCTCTGATATCGAGTATGTTTTTTTCTAACAAGTATTAATATGCATAGGTGTTGGTCACAGAATTACGGAACACGCTATCGAAGTATTTAGTGAACTGTAAAATTGAAGAAATCTGTGAACAAATTTTATTGGGTTTTTAGGTAATTTTACTTCATACTATTACATATCCTCTTTTTATTCCTAATTTAATGCTTTCTCAAGGCAGATAATCTCGTCTAGACATATATCTCAGTGTTCTATCACGGCTTTGAGTTCTATTGAACCTTATTCAAAATTTTACCTTCGTTTTTGCTCTCTATTCTGTTTTAATGTCTGTGAGTGTCGATGAAATTTCGCGTACTTATTTAGAAGAATGGATGGTAGAGTGGCATTTGTTTAAGGTTGGGTCGAACGCATTTCTATAATTTCCTAATTAACAATGTATACTGAACGAACAATATGGTGCTTCCTTTCTTCCTTTTTTGAACTATTTCACTGCAAACCTTCATAATAATTACTTTATTTATTGCTTCACTTTGACTTCATTTCTATTTTATTACACTAAAAGTATTCATATTTTTTCAGAAATTTAAACATGATTGACTATTTTTATGAAAAAGAAACAGCTTTGTCATTTTTCCTGAATTTCTTTTATTTACTAGAAAAAAAGAATCGGAGAACACAGCGTAATAGTGAAGGATTATATTAGATTATCTCCCCTCTTTCCACTTTCTTTCCCTATTCAAATTGCCAATTAGCCTCATTTATTGGCGTTCGGATCTTAATTCTTTTAGGAATTAACGGATAAATTTCTTTTGACCATCATTCTTTAAAGAGCTAAGCTAAATTTTCTTGATTTCATATAAGGCGGAAAGCCTTTCGTAATTTTAGTTCTTAAATACCCCTAGAATTCACATCTCAGATTGGATTTCCAATTAAAACATTCTTTAATTTTGAATAAGAAAAGAATAAAGTTAGAAAAAGCGGTATCAGGGCTGCAAGCAACCTAAACATTACACAGTTAATTAAGTTCATTACTACAAGATTGTCTAGGCAATTACATACGAAGGTGACGACAATTTAGAGGCTGTCTTTACGACTATTTTTGCATTTGACCTATTAGCTTATCTATTCCGTTCTCAACTATTGCTCCATAGTGGATGCAGTTCTTGATATTTTAGCAAAAATCGAGGCTAACTGATGTTACCAGAGTTCATTAGCTGTCAGTTAGAGAAAACCAAAGTATCTGGGGCTGAGTAATAGGTAGGTGTATGAAAACACACCTGCCAGTGTTGAGCTTTAATATTAACTTTCACTGGAAGGCAAATGATATTTTTAAATATGAAGTAGAGGAAATAAAAAGTAATCGCTAGAGCATCAACTGTTGATGAACTGAAGATTAATAAGTAACTTGCTTATTTGTTTCATTTTTTTGACTTTCATTGAACAGGCGGATCTTAGTTTGCCAAGAGGTGAAGGTGAGAAGCATCTTCTTAGAGAAGTTGCTGCATCGCTTACTTTGCTCCTTGCCTCTCGCCTGCCCAAACGCGCATTTCAATTTGGATCGAGAATAGCCAAAACGGTGTCACTTCATAAGGTTGTTGGAGCTGACTCTAATCCCTTTAGTGCGGAATAACTCTACGTTGCACTTATCCCTCATTCATCCATTGTATGTTTAATTTTTTTCTCGAAAAATGCTAAATATAAATGTCAATCGTGCATTTATCGTTTTGATGATTTACCAGTAAAATTAAGCATGAATATCGTTTGTTACGGGTTTTCATATGCATATCGGGATTGTAAAGCTTGAATGGTTTACTAATAACAATACTTTTCGATAAAATTCTTTTCATTGGCTGGTTGCATGGCTAAGTTGATGGTCTGGTTATTTAAGAAAATGAAATCTTTAAATTTGAGGGAGTCTTGAATACAAATATAGTCAAATATTTGGTTAGTCAACCAAAGAATGTAGCTAATTCGAGAGCAATGTTGAATCTTACTTCATGTGATAAAGTGAAAATTGTCATTTTAGAGGTGAAGTGAAGGTATTTCTGAAGATTCGGGTGATGATCTGTGTAGGTGTCTATGTGCGCACACATGGACTTCCTGTTAGTGCTGTTATCGAGACCATGTTTCTGATCGTCAGATGTTGATTGACATGATAGAATTTTAATATCTTGAGTGGTGGTAACTTTACATAAAATTTACGATGTCTTACTCCGTTGTCCTTGAACGTATTTTTTGGAGGAAGAAAAGCTCCTAATTGCCTAAGCAATTTACTTGATTCTTATTTACGATTATCAGTTTGGATCCTTCTTTACTGATTTGATATTTTGTGTCTTATCAATAATCATACATCATTCGTAATCTGTCATAAATGTATTATCTGAAGAAGCTTACTGATCACTCTCCGTAAATTTTCTGCTGACATGTTAGTTTTCAGTAGTCAAATTCATATAGCACACGAAGTCGCTGTCGCTCATACCCAGAAAATTAAGGCTTGAATTTTATATCTGCTTTGGCTCCCTCGGAACATCTTCCATCGAATTTCGGAACCGTACCCTCCTACTTGGTGTTGAAATTATTTATAAGTTGGAAGAGGTCCCCATTCTTATTTTAATCAAGTATCTTTTTACCTTCAAAAATACATTTCCCATCAAACAACGTATCCTTTTAATGAAAATAATTGGGAAATGGTATATTTGATGATTACTGGCAGAACAATTATAGCTTAACTTTATTACTTTAGGCATTGTGATAATTGAATTTTATCAGTAACAGAAATCATTACATTAGATAATATAAAGAGGATTTGTTCATTTATTATCCCGGTTTATATAGAATTACATCCATTAAATGATTTTTCTTGCCTGTTCCTAAAATACCTGCGATTCTTTCCTAATTTTTAAGTGTTAAGCAATAAAAAAGGTGTACAAAAAATTTTCAGATCTGAATTGCTTAAAATACAAATGAATTAATTGAATAACGGCCCCTATTTTAGTGGACTTATATTAAATAAGGATTAAAGTGTTGAAGTTCACTTTTTATGATAGTAATAGTCTCAAAATGACCACCCGTCGAAATGTCAACCACTGAATGACATAATTATCAGTTGTTCCGATCTTTGTTTACTTCCGTTACATCTTTCACTTTGAGTGCTTCTATTCAAGCTCTCGTAAATGCAAGGAGGCATTAATGCACGAGTTTGTTTACGTGACGCCTTAGCTTGGCCATGAGCTCACTGTTTCCCACACAGTCTTAAGATTAGTTATCGATCCAAAGCTGGCATCGTAAGCGCGGTATCAGATCTCCCTTTCTCAAGGGCGATTGATTAATTTATTACTCTCATGCAAACGTAAATCATCACGTATGCATGATTGAGCGCCCTTAGGTGAGGGAAATAAAAATAAGTCATTAATTGAGGAAGATTTGAAAAAACATAATAATAGATTTAATTTTTAGAATGGGGGAGGGTTGATAAAAACAACTATCATTTTGTGTTATCTTGCAAAGAAGTAAGTGATTAGAAAAAGCCATCGAAGTGCTTAAAGTTGAACAAAGACCAACGTAATTAAAACGAATCTTAATGGAATGTCATCTTCAATTCTGATATTTAGAGCAGTCTTTTTGCCTTCATAAGACTTTAGAGGAGATGTATGTTAAAATAGACAGATGATTATTATTGAATCTGATATCGACATAAATTGTCTTTTCCCTCGAGGAAAATAGGGATATATGGGAAATATTTTATGATGAACGTGTTGGCGCATAGCATACGTGCTATATGGAATGTTTTTATTGACCCTTTGTCTGTTACTCGAATAAATTTCAGAACTTCAACATTTACACATAATTTTTTTGCCTTGCCAAAACTTACAGCAAGACATTTCAGTAATTTCTTGGAAATTAGACTTAAATTAATAAATCAAATGAGAATGACATTCTCGCAGATCTTGTCAATAAAAGTTGATTGTTAGGTCAACGGATGACTATAACCAATCGGTGCGGTGTATTGACGCGGCCCCAGTCTATGCCATTGCGTAATCTACTACAAGGTGTTCCCCTCCCTTCTCTACGACTGTCTTCATAGATCAATGTAACTTCCCTCTACTCCCCTCCCCTTTTCAATTCTTGTAAATCTCCAAATTTTAAGTCAGACCAATTCGAGGGATGGAGCGAGATCGGACCTGATGTATCAGAGACTAAGTTACCCCACCCATCACACCCCAATTATTACTCATTCTGTATGGGTCCGTACTCCCACCTCATTCTTATTAAAATATTCGGAGCTCACATTCGGTCGTACCTTATTCACATTCTTATTTTCCTCAGATAAGGAAAATGATAGTTTCTAATTCGTACTTTTGGACATTACCTTCATTTCCTTCCTATTAATTACCAATATCAGGTTGTAACGGAAGTTCTGTCCAATTTTTGAGCTACATGTTTAGAGCACGATTACTTCAATTCAGTTTGTTAATGTGGTGCGTGCTTATCTATGCTAATTAATAAAATAATATTTTTCCTTTTAGATTGTGTGACAATTATCATTAGTAATAACTATTTCTAGCCCTAATGTGCACTCCAAATAAAGGGCATATCAAGCATATTTTACTCTTCCAATTTCATCAATGAAATACGCTCAAAGACACTTATGGAAATGATGTTGTGAGTGAAAAGACCTGTAGTTTTTACGTTTCAAGAAGGATGACTTCAGCCTGAAAAACAAGAAACGAACCGAGAGCAGGATGCTCAAAAAAACTCAATTCTGGGCAATTGCAAGTTGCCATTGATGAAAGTCCAACCTACACTACTAGAGAACTGAGCAAAACCTTTCACGTAACCCACCATATGACCATATATAGGGAAATGAAAAAACTCGGTTGGGAAATGGGTCCTACACGATTTGTCACAAATCAACAAGCAACAGCGTGTGATCTATTGTGTTTCGCTGTGTTCTCGTGAACTTCAGGCACCTTTCTTAGACCGATTCATCACCGACAGCGACGAGAAGTGGATCTTTTACAACAATGTTAAGCGCAAAAGACTGCCTAAGCCGTGGTTCAAAGCCAATTCCACAACCGAGAAGTGGACTGCACCCGAAAAAATTCTTTCATGTGTATGGTGGAATTTGAAGAGAATTGTTTGTTATGAATTAATGGGTGACAATCAAGTAATAACATCTGAAGTTTACCGTCAGCAGCTAACCCGTTTAAAAGCAGTTTTAGAGGAAAAACGGCCTTCTTTGGTCAACCGAAAGGGAGTGATTGTAGACCATGACAATGCCAGACCCCACACTTCAAGAGCAACCAAAAATCTTGTTGAAGAATATGGCTGGCATGCATCACCCACCATATTATCCTGATCTTGCACCAACCGATTTTCATCTTTTTCAGGAGCTTACAGAATCATTTAATGGGACTTCAAAGGTTCACTTCAAGAGAAGAGGTCGAAATGAAGCTAGTTACTTTTTTTAATCCAAACTGGCTAAATTCTATGAAGGAATCAGAAAGCTTATGGCAAGATGTAATTAATAAAAATGGTGTCTATGTTGAAAGCTAAATAAATGTATTTTTGACAAAATTTTCACATTAATTCAAACTTAAAAAATGGACAGAACTTCTGTTACAACCTGATGTTTTGAAAGGTGATTCAATTCTAGAGTTCAATTTAATGGTAGTGTGCCTGATTTTTATACCACCGTTAGATAAGCGATTAATAAGTTCAACTTGTATATATTACAAAATAGAACGTAAAAATTTACTCCCATTTTCCTTTCAATCATTCTTCACTACAATTCAGAGATACACCCCACAGGAATGCTAATTATACATTTTTATAGTGGGAAAGCAACTGATGTCGGGTAGGTCAGACTCAATATGGGGTAAATAGAAGAGAATCGAAAAGAAAGTGTCAAGTTACTTCACTTGATTTTCTATTTCAAAATAATTATTTAATGAACATTTCGCTGCTTCACTTTCCAAAATTCGAATTTTCTCATTCGTCTCCCGGATTACTTATCTAATTCTTGCCCACAACATCCGATATTTATTAACCAGTTTTGTTTAATTATGATGCCCAGTCTCGCAACTTCAATCCATTTCTTTCAAGATACGAAATACGTTGCATAATCTTGCATACTCTCGAGCAGTTCACATAGCAGAGCTCGCAGAATAGAGTTTATTTAAGATGAACATCATAAATTATATTTTCTTCTCCATTGAAGTATAAAGTCAACATTGATAGTTTTATAGACTTAATAATCTCCTCCCCTCTTCCTAGAGTTACACGAGAATCATCTTAATGCATCTAATTGACGAAGAATTAGTACATTTCGTCCAAGAAATAATTCTACTCATTTACTAAGTACCCAGATATTCTGATCTTATCTCTGCTTACAAATGGACTTAGCACATAAGAAACAAGCTCGTGCAATTAGGAGAGAATATTTTCACAATAAAATTACATTTAATTAATGCAAAATCAAATGAGCGGCCTTAATAATGCTTCATTTTGAGCACTTTCTCCGTGCAGAGCATAATTTTACGATATGTCAATAATGTTGGTTATATCAACAACCTCCGATTATATTGAAAACGACGCTCTACTTTACATTATTATTGACCATTGCTCATCCTTTAGCTCATCACACTTACAAATACAATGTAAAAATTGCATGTATCAATAAGATTTTCACACATGACCGCCCAATAATAGAACAGATATCTATTACGATTTAACGGTATAATGCAACATCTCGCAAGAGACATTAAAAAGCTCAAGGGATTTTTTATCATTTCTCCTGGCCTTCTACATTTTCAGATTTTTCACTAGTGAACAATTCCCGCTTTAGCCTTCAAATACCCTGTGAAATCAATTTGACTAATAAATGGTCCAGTTTATGTATACCGTTGTACTTGGAAATATTACCAGACAGATTGTAGTATTTGGGATTTTATTCCGCTATGCCCGTAATCGGTAACAGAATTAGAATTTAGGGAATAGAACACACAAAGGAATTGAATAACAAAAATGTATGGAATAACACAAACGGATGTATGAAGGTACTGTCAAAAGGGATGTGTTTGTGGTAGCTACTTACACCATACACCATATGACAAGTGGAATTTGAGGGCCAATGAGATGGATGAATCAGACTGACTATACACACATGATGATACTTGTAATGCATAAGTGAGGTGTAAATGGACATGGCTTGGAATGAGAGGAAGCGTGTGATTAAGTTGGCAATAAGCCACCGATTGTTCATTTACAGTTAAGAAATTGAGACAGATTAATTATAAATAATAAAGTGCAGAAAAATAAAATTGTGCAAAATACGTGCATCTGTTTTAGTGCATTTGTGTGGAAGTAGTGAATTTTATCGATTACAACAGCGTTCTATTATATTTTGCCCATGTTGCTTGGAGTGAACGAATTCGAACTCGGATTTATACCTTTAAAAAATCATCGATTTTAAAAAGTATTTCTATTTTTGAGACATTCGATCTCAGTTTTAATAATTCGTCAAGTAATATAACTTAAAAACAAAGAGGAACTAAACAGATCTTCCACTTATTTCCGTGACCAGGCAGTCACGCATCTGTTTACCCGAATGGTGTAATAGCCCTACAAAGAGATGAGTTTCAGAAAACAGACCATGCCATTCTTGAGCACAAGCCCACCTTAATTTTTGCAGGAAAACTCTAAACGGAACCTTCAAATTTCGAAGTATTCAGAGATAGGCAAAAAAACAAAAAAAATACAGCAAGAGAAAAGATTAACCACTAATCCGAAACTTAAAATGAGTAAATGTTCATATTTAATGGCCTCTCATCGGAAATTAGAAATTTACAAACTGACTAGACACAACTGGTCAAATATCCTATTTGAAACTAAAATTAAATTGGTTAGAGAGAAGGATGATAACATACTCAGAGAGTGTCGCTTAGCGAGGCAAAAGACGAGATCGCAGGCGCTGATATTGTAAATACACTAATAAGTCATTTACATTCACTTGTGGTGTTACTGTTGAGTAATTGTACGCTTGTATGATGATTTGAATGGCGAAGTTTCTCAATCACTCACTCCGACTGCATTCTTATTAAGTATTAAAAAATTTAGTTAATAATTTTTATTAGAGGGCTTCAATTATTAATGGAAACAGATGAAACAGAGGCATTCATGAGCACAGAATGATTTCGTTAATATCCTTTTCCAAATTACGAGTACCATGCCAGGCCCAAAGCAACTTGAATGAAAGTGAAAATGTCTGTCACTTCGTCGATCTAAAGGAAAAGACAACAGAAATTAAGTACCACGCATAAACGGAGATATATTGATGCATCCCTGATTAACTACCAGCGTGAAAGGTAGTCATTTTAAGATTAATGACCAAACACAAGATGAGGGGCAAGGCTGCTTGAACCTCGCTACTTCCAAACAAAGAAGTCAGTAGAATTATTGACCGTTCATTCCGTAAAGAGCTCATCGTATTTATCAAGAGGACACAGAGAGATATATATAATTATAAGGGAGAGGATACTAGTACAAAACGGTTGAAGTAACATACACTGTAGATATGAAGTTGAAACTGTTATCAGAACACTCACTCGCAATGAAGACGCATATAAGACGTTTCAGCGTGACTTCTCATAAGTGCTAAGGAGCAGATGATTTGTGCCTCGATAAGGACTAAATTGAATTTTAAACTCTTACTAGTTACTGAACACAATTTGCAGAAGTAAGACATTTTCCCCAAGATGAAACTACTTAACACCAAGAAAAACCTAGTGCAAATGATGACAGTCAAACCTAAAATTACTTAAGTCATAAGCAGGAAGTTCTTTCTAAGAGACATGATAATCATCAATATAAAATTTGAGGGCCAGATGAGATCTTACGATAAGGACATTGGATTAAAATGACTGGAAAGAAGGGTAGAAAAATGATAGTAATCACTATAGGTAATTCTGAATCACAGGTAAACATTTAATAATGCCTTATGCGGGCGTTTGAAAATTAAAAAAAAACAATTGATCAAGAAATTCACTCTCATGCACGTAAGATGAAACAAACATGATTACATAAATATATTCAGTAAATTAAAAATCCCACAGCGAAATCCCTCAAAATGGAGCTAAAATAGGCCACTTAAGAATTCGAAGTTTTGAACTTGTCGCTAACACCCGTATGTGGATTGTGTCAGTCTAAGGTAGAAAAATAGATAAAAATATATGAAATGGAATCAACCGCAGAATTAACAAAAGGAGTGACAAAGAAAACAGCACAAGAATAACTTACCTCCGCTTATCAGAATGGACTTGGAAGATAAAAAATTAACACAGACACAAGTATACAAATGTGTAAAATATCTCTTGAATTCTCAGTCAGATCTACCCCAGTTACATTACAGTTTGTGGAAATTTATTTCTAATAATTACATTTAACAGTCAGAAAAAAAAGAGGAAGGTGTTTAAATAAGAGCACCAGATCTGAGCGATATAACCCGGTATATATTAGAAGAATAGTAAAAGAAGTCCCTACCCTTTTGGAAGTGGGTTTACCACCACCATGTCCTGCATTTGTCTCCACACGAATGAGCAGAGGGTTGATCTGAAAGATCGATCCGCGACCCACTTTCTCTTGGAGAGTGGCGATGTACTTGAATGAGTGCAGAGGCACCACTCTATCATCATGGTCAGCTGTTAAGACCAATACTGCAGGATATTGGATGCCCTTTGTCGCTGGTGGATGGATATTGTGCAACGGTGAATACCTTCAATAGTAAAAGCTTTCGTTGGTCGTCAGTCACAATAATTAACCGCCAAACTTTGATCTAATTACTGAAATATTGAAACATGATTTATTACTTAAAAATCTAGATGTCTGACCATTATACTTGATCTACGTCCGCTAAATAACAAGCAAATAACATGAAAAAATGCGAATTCTGACTAAACAGAGCACCTTTAATATCTTGACTTTCATTACTTGCTTTTACTCAACAATCACCTTCGTCCTGAATCATTACCACAATAGAAATATGGTCTAATTGCTTTCCCATAATTCAAAATTTTTTGCACCGCCGCGGTTAACAATAATTGAAATCAAAAGCACCGTTTTCAATAATTTTGATGAGCAGAGCCATGATCTTCTCTGATGCAGATACTCCTTTACTAATCATAAATAATGGATAACGCCGCTCACCGTAACTACTTAATGTAAAACAATGAATCTCGAACCAGTAAGCATTTAAATGAATAATTGTCTTATTTGAGTTCATTGAACTCATTTCATTGGAAGTCCGGGTAAGATTACTTGGTAAAATTTCAAAGGAAAATCGATAAAATCACTGACCGAGAAATGAATAAAGCCCAAAAGAGTTTAATCCGGAAAATTGGGAATGCATAGCTAAAACTTGATTTATGTCAATAAAAAGAAATTGCGCGTTTGTTTGAGATCACAAAGGACGTATATTTTAAACTGCTCAGATGAGAGTATTTTTAGGATATTTTTACAACTTTAATCTTTTGTCATTTTACACATAAGGTTATAAATATTCGTTAAAACTGGCAATAATGCTCTCAGAAAATCTATGAATGAATTTATGGTAAATTTCATCTAAAAATATTACTCAAGAGCCAAGGCTGCTTGAACCTAGTAACTTCCAAACGAAGGAGTTAGTGGGATTTATTGACTGCTAGTTCCGTAAAAACCTCACTAAAAATATGCCAGAAAGGCAAATGACGATCTTGCCTTGTGTAGAAATCACACGCCATCGCCAACAGTAGATCATGAAATGATCAACTCAATTAAAACTCATTGATCAGTCTATCGTCCAACCAATCATGTTTGGAAATATCGTACACAGAAAGCGATCACTATCGAAGTGGTCAATTTATTCAATACATTAGTCCTGGGGTCAGAGCAATCCCGTCTTCTCTCTTTTGTCGTGTGCGGGCGTGTCTGAGCCAACTGCAACTTAGAGATATTTTAATGGGCATGAAGCAAATGTGTGAATAACCTATCCAAATCCAAGTAATGACACTCACTTCATGAGATAGTGAAAGACCTCCTCCTTGGAAATATCACCGTAATCGGATTGCCAGGTGTGGCCAATAGTGAAGCGATGGAAACGAAGCATGTCGGTCACTGGTACTTCACAAATGGTGGCAGCAAACAGATCCGGACGCTGATTGGTGCACACACTTACCAACAACCCACCGTTACTGCCTCCTTCGATTACCAATCTGAAGAAATTATATATCAAAAATTAAATTTCATGTGCTTATTACAGCACACACGAACAATTCAGACTACAAAGTGCCAAAATATTTCAGCTACAGGTACCAGAGATTTAGCTGAATCATTTAAAATCCACTCAAGACTGTCCTTCTACTTTCCGAGTGTCATGATCACCGAATCCGCCAATTTTGTCCTGACATCCGACAGAACATCCACATCTGAACGATTAATATTACATCAAATCATTTCTCAGTTAAAGAACCAATTTGCACACCTTACTATCCAAAAACGCGCCCAGCCGAGCCGATGCCAATTGCCATGACATTCTCGACACAACTCATGAATACACAAACGTGCTATGCAGCCGTTCATCCCTATTTAGAGTTCAAATCAATTCTATGAGTCATTTCACATTTGGTCATAGTTTGCAAGGCAAATGAGGGAAAAAATAGTTATGAAAGAAAAATTCTAAACATACTTATTTGGAGAAGTGTAATTGTCCTTAATTAAAAATTCTGCCGCAGCGATGAAATCATCATAGCAATTTTGTTTGTTGAGCAGCTTTCCACCGGAATGCCACTTTTCACCGTATTCTCTTTAAAAATTTAGAAGAAAAAAGGGCGTAATATAGTAGATTCAACAATAATAACAAACGTATTAATGTTATGCCTAAAATTTTAATTTTACTAGTGCGGCTCAATGCAACAAGAACTATACCAGTGCATTCACTGCTGCTGATGCTCCCTTACTGAAATCAAAATTATTGAGAGAATATCATGCGTCCTATAAGAGAATGAAAACAGATGAAGGGGCGATTGATATGAAAAAAGAAAATTTGCTGCTAGTCATTCAATGAGACTACCAATTAGCTTTGGTTAAAGTATACATATTAGAAATACACAAAAAAACAAACTCGTTAAAAGAAGTACATAATATAACATAACTAAGACAATGGATCAATCAGTGAATGGTGGTTGACGTAGCCATGAGGATGTGAAAATTTCATATCTGTAATGTGGAATTGGGATTGCAATAGATATAATAAAGCACGGTTGCACTTCCCTATCGGCATACTTTGATAGTAATATTATATCCCAATAATTAACCAAAACAGCTGCTTCTAATACTACGTGTCTTATAACAAATGTTAATGTAAAAATTAACAGACTAAAAAAGGTGCAGAATAAAAGAGAAATCCGATAATACATAATTACTTTCGAAATCCAAGATGGATTGTTATTAACAAAAAAATTACTTTTCTTATGGCCTTTTACTTCTGCTAGCAATTCAAGGCATAACATTTACTATATTTGCCTTATCGACGACAGAATAGTCACCGTGTAATAAAGAATACAGCAGAAATTTTGAGTATTTACCCTCCTCCTCGAATGTTTGCAACTGCAGCGATACCGTTAAAGCATTGTAGAAACAAAGAATACGTAAGGGAGTAAAAGGGGTTTAACGAAATGCGGAAACCTCCATATCCGTACAGAAGGCAAGGTGACTTCCCATTGGCTACAAAATGCTACAACAAAAAAAACCAACTAGCAATTGCCTTGTGTCTTTACTACTAACAAAATATAGGTAATATGCTTTACTTTTCGATGTAATATGAACATAGGAACACGAGTGCCATCCTTGCTCGAGTAGAAAATTTGCTTTGCTTCGAAATTAGACAGATCCAAACCTTTCACTTTCGTTTGAAATACGATCTAAAAGTACATATTTATTAAGTAAACTTAATGATCGCGCCAGTACAAAAAATAAAGTCGAGAAGTATTTCAATTATCAATATCTCCTATTCAGGACCACAATTTTCACAAATAGATTATCAATAATTAATCACGTGAGCCATTTTATCGGCCGTGGTTCACCAAGGAATAATAAATATCTAGCCGGTAATGCTGTAAAATAAAGACAAAAAGATAACTAGTGAGACTTACGTCGAATGTGGTTACGACTAGGATTCGAGCAAAGCTACTAGAAACTCATTAAACGAACCACTCTACAGGGATTAACTACTGCTATACATAGAAAGATAATAATAGATCAAGGCACCACCTTAATATATCAGGCCCACACAGTAGAAGAGAAATGACTACTCAATTGTCAACTGAAAAAATACTTGGAGAAACCTTCCATGAGAGGATCCTAAAATCCTAAGATGGTCTACTAAATGGTAGACTCCCTTGTTTGGTAAATGGGACAAGTCTGAATGAAATTGAAAAAAAAACAGCCTGATGAGACACCCCTATTGTTTCCATTCACTCTTATTTACCCTTTTATTCCTGTGTTTTCCGTAATTGAAGATATTTTGCTTTACCATAGGGATAACAATGATCCCTACGAACAGACAATGATCAAATCCTTTTTTTAATGGAGAATTTCATCCTTTATTTGATGGCAATCTGCACGCTGTACCACTTCCAAACATATCTGTTCCTACCGCACGCTTCTTTCTTCCATCTTGGAGAGAAGATGGAAGAGTAATAGTTTAGGTACTCTTCAGACTCAGAAACCTTTCACTCTCGAAATAAATGGACTTATAGCTGACGAATACCAATATACTTTTACAAGGTGGTCAATTATCAATCATACTAGAAAGACAGATATGTCACGCTTAAAAGTAGTTTTAAAATTGTCTATAGGTAAAAAAGGAGACTCTAATACTACCCCAAAACTTACGATGCCAAGGCGAATCAATAAAGCATTCGTCACGTAACCAAGTTATGTTACTAGTTCAAACATAAAAAAGTAAGAAAATCAAAAAAGATATTTGGAGGATGAAAACAAACCTTCGGTTTTGCTTCAGAATCAGTTAAATCGTAAGAATAAACAATGCCCGGAGTAAAGAAAGAAGTGAATTGGAAGAAAATCTACAAAAGAAATATTAAACTTATAAACACTATAAACTTATAAACGTGAGACTTAAAATAGAGCTTACTAAAGTATCTTCCTTTCGGCCTGAAAACGCGGAAATCGAACCTATATCAACAGGAATATCTCTTTTTTTCTTGCCTGACTCCAACGCATGAACCGAGAGGTTATGCTGAAAGGATGTGGGAAAAAATAGAGCTCATTTTCATCAACAAAATTGTTTTATTAATGGCGATCACAATCACTTGTAGTAGCTCCACCCGTGGACATGCTCACAGTAGTGATATAAACGTGCATTCACATTCTAGCATGCATTCTTGAGTTAAATGATGTCAGTATTCAAGTAGGTTATATTTTTCTAAATATAAAACGGGGGAAAGTACGGTCTAAATCTTAAAAAAACACAAGTCCAGCTAGTGATATGCCATCAGTTTCTGGCGGCTCATCCACAAGATACGAAATTTAGTGTGAGCGTGAATCAAGCTGGTAGAAGTATATACCGAAAAAGCGTGGAATGAAATAGTGGGAATAAAACAACTGAAACTTACACAAACATCCCTCATATAACAAACGACAAGATCCTTTTCGTTGACACACACTGCCCAGTCAAGAAGACAAGACTCATCATGTGGAACGAGATCGATCCAATGCTCCTAAAAAACACGGTTTAAATGAGAAATAGACTCCAATAACGTGGCACACGTACATGAATCTAGTGCAATTTCGACCCGGTTGCCCTCGAAACCCAATGTCCCAAAATACACAAACCAATGAAGTTTTTAGACAGAGATATCAAACACGAATGAACATTCGGAATAATATAATCACTTCCCAACTTGATATCTACAGGTTGTACATTCTTTTTTCTTTTTCACTGATAGTATGCAACGTTGAAAGCCGTACCTCTTCCCGTCCAGCTTATATTTGGATACGAACATTAACCGATCTTTTTTCTTTTGATAAAAAAATATTGTTTTCAAAACAGCTATTTTAGAAATGCCTTGTTGATTGTTAAGCTCATTAGAAACAAAACTAAAATATTCGACAAAGCTAGAGAACTTGCAAACTTAAGGCATACCTTAATCAACGATAAAGGGAGCACAGGACGTTCACTATCTGATACTAAATATGTTGTCACTGAGGGACAACAGAGACAATATACGACATGAATGTACAAAATAGACATATAAATTAAAAGATGATTGTAGGGAGGCTATGTTCATCCCAAATGACGTGCTAAAGAACGAGAGCGAAGAAATCAATTTCACATTCAGCAACGACAATTCCATTTATCACCAACTGCTAATGGAACAATGTGTTAGAAGTTGTACAGAGGGAATAATCATGAATTTAACTTACACGTGTAGGTTTATTGAGATCAACAACAATCAGTTTATACATTGGGGCATTTAGATCAGTTTGAATAACGACTCTACGACCATCAACAGTAATGAAATCGAAAAGGGCTTCGAATGTGTCCAAAATAGGGATCAATTTTAGTTTATCTGAAACAGTATCATTAATAGGAATTTACCACGCACCCGTTAGTTTGTAATCAATTTCTTTCATGTCGGCATAATAAAGAAGATTACTGCGTTCACATCCGTCATAGACAGCTATAAAGATATACCGACCACAATCACTAACATTCGCTTGGCTGAAAACCGAAAAAAGACTGATTAGAATACTAACTGTACTAAACACACCGACAGTTATCAACATTTGAAAATTTAGCAAATTATCAAAGTATCAAAGTCAGGTATAGAACAAAGGTTATAACAAAAATATAAATGAAGCATTAATGGGAATTTTCTAAATAGTTAAAAATAATAACGAACATAACTCCGATGGGCAAACAAATGATAAGGAGAGAAATTGTAAAAAACCTTAACCACTTTGGATGTTCTGGCCACTCAACACATATCACATCTTCGGATTGGGGACGACCCAAATAGTGATACATTAGCCTTTGATTTTCGTTGGTATCAGTTTCTGTACCGTCAGCATTAGTCAAGGAGTCCGGATAACACTAACAAACGTATGATAAAAACAACAATAATGCATACTCCATAGAAGAAACCTTTTCCATCAATAGTCCACTTGATGCTAGTAAATTTCACTCGCTCCAATTTATCCTCCAAGTCCTCACCAGTGGAGACTTTTCTGACCTAAAACCAGTATTAATATCCGTCAAAGGCTAATCATTGAAGAGATAGAGCTTGACAATAATGGCTTACACGTATTGTGACCCAGTCCGAACCAGCACTGCTTAATCCATAAGCAAAATACTCACCGTCTTTCGAAAAACCATAAGTATTTAGAGAAATTAGCCCATCTTTAGAAAGTGTATTTGGATCAAAGAAAACTCGACTGCTTCCATTCAAATCATCCATCATATATAACACACTATCATATCCTTAAAATGTTGAAAATGAAAACTTGCTATTGATTTTGCAAGCCAGAGTTATAGAAGTAAAAGTATTTTGAGCCCCTTTTGAACACACATTGGTGTCTCTCATAATTCCATAAATTGGTGATTCTAATGAAAAGAAAGATAAAAAGGATTATTCATACTTTGACTTAATTTCATTTCTGTAGGGACAAGAGTCGAGAAAAGACATTGTAATGTCATTCTGCACCTGAACGAATTTCTTTGTTTTGTCACTATCGGGATTTTCTAGCCAACGATATGGATCGTCGACCTAAAACAGTAAAAATGGAGAAAATAGTAATAATAAGTTGGGCGAATAAAACACATGTGACACTGGAGGAATTTTCTTGCTACCAATAAATACACCCGCGCACATGGCTATCAAGATACATTAAATTCCCTACCTTTGTTCCAAAAAAGTCATCTACAACGCTTTCATCCTTTGCAAATACGGGATATTTATCAACCATTGCAGGCAAGTTACTAATGGCAGGAGTTAAATGTAGCTCCAATTCGCGGTAAAGGCTTTATAGCTATTTCCAACAAGGTATTGATGGATATTAAGTTGTATACATGCATAATACCCCATTTTTTCATACTCATATTTAATTTGTTTTAGAAATTAACAGTTTTGTTTAATCTAAAACTGCACACCATTGCAAAATTTTAAAATAATTATGTTCTCCTGAATTTATAGAGCTAAATATAAAAAACCTAAAGATATATTAGTGCGAATATAAATTTTTTAATTAAAATGATTGGAGGGTCACTATGGTTTTGTTGCCGATTGTTGCCGATTTTGCATTGAATTTATTCCATAGATGGAAAGTCATTTAAAACAAAAAAGACATCAATCAATTATGCAAAATATGATGTTTTCAGTTAGTTTACATTTATTAGGCCGGGCGATCACCGAGTGATCTTCCAAAACAATTAATAGCAGAGGTGAACTATTTTGCTCTCAGTGATGTTAAAATATTGCAATTGTTATTCCTTAATTTAATAAAGTTTAAGGCTCCTTGTAGTGGAGAAAAAATTAAATCCGCCATGAGGAAGTGAACCGTTTGAAGTGAAAAATGTCCAACTGTCCTTATGAAAAGTGTATTATATTTAGAATGATTGAAATATCTTTATTGTGTTTGATAAACCTACCAGAATAGCGTACTGGATTATGATGCAAATTTTGTAAATTAGAATCTAAATATGATTATACGCAAAAATAGCAAAATTAGTGTAAAAATTACTTCTCTTTTACATCATTACTCCCCATTGTAACCCCTGCTGTATTGATGGCCAGTGATCATTTTAAATAAACTCATTTAAGTAGTTCTTCTTTGCTAATTCATAACGGTCAGACATTACTTAATTAAAAAATAATCAAATTTTAAATAAAATTCTAGATTAAACAGCAAACGTATGACATGTGAAACTTCTGTTACTATTGTTAAACACCTTCACCTTGAATATGTAAATAAGTGCAATATACAAAACTTTCCTACGCATTGGTTACGTGGGTTGCGCAATCGAGGATTGCGTATTAGTTCCTTCTCGAATCATGATTTTAAAAGCTGCATGGATAGATACATTACGATCGTTTAACGACTGGCATCCGTAAGAGTTACTATTTGTTTCATCAATTACTTAGAATTAATGTTTAGGCCTGAATATCCTTCTATATTTCGTATTTCAAAATGAGCTTTAATTTATGGACTCGTAGTTTATATTCAACGGTTGCCAGTTTGATGCAGTAAATGAAGCCGAGTCTATGTTTTATATAGGAAGGAACGTAAATGGTGGATGTACACTTTGTTTTTTGGAAGTTGTTTACTATATGCAAGTCGCAATATTCTCCCAGTTTGTTCTTCATACATAGCGAAAGAGCTTAACTGGACTCGTCAAGATGAGGTATTTTCTATTATAACCTTGACGTTTATACTTTCTGTTAAAATTCTTTTAATATATGATTTTCTATTAAGGGTCTCGTGATGGGGATATTTTTCTGGGGCTACATGCTGACACAGTTTGCTGGTGGCTACTTCAGTGATGTTTTTGGTGGCGAAATGGTCCTCCCTTTAACTGCTGCAATATGGGGTCTAATTACTACCTTATTTGTCATAATACCTCTTATTGTTTCTCAAAAAGACGTCATTTTTCACTTTTTCCTTCTGACACGTTTTCTATTGGGAATTTTTCAAGGTTAATATAATTGACTTGTGCAATATTGTTTGTTGTCATTTATTTATCTTTAAGAAGTTTTTTCTTTTGTTAGGTTTCTTTTATCCTGGACTGGCATCTCTCATGGCTAAACGTGTTCACATGTCTGAACGTCAATTTACGTATTCCTTCATCACCTCGGGATCTCACGCTGGGTAGGGAGCATCTTAATTTTCTTTCGATTTTAGTTTGTTCTATTTTATTAAATTCAATGTACTTGTGAATTGGCGGATTACGAGTGAGTGGGTTAATACTTAGACTTCAGTCGCAAACCTTGAAACGAGTTAGGAACTATTTAAACTTTCCAGAGACTTCTCTGGCTTAATGCCAATTAGGATCAGTGTTTTGCTTGTATTATTCCCACGACATTCAATATTTGATAGAGTTATGTTTAAAGATACCATTTTGTAGTATTCTTTAGGTTATTCCATCATTCAATTGTAAGATTGCTGTGTTAACTTCAGGATCACACTGAATCAGAATCTGTAGATAGCATCTGGGACTAATGTGCTATTGTTTAGTACTAAAATCAGCCTTATTTGCAATAAAATATTTAAAGATAATTGGCTTATTTCCTCTTCTGCTAAAAGAAATCACTATAAGGATAGAGAATGGTTTTCTTGGGAATCTGGCAATTGATTTCTTGAGATTCTTTGCAGAAGATTGTTAAGTCTCCCAATTACAACGTTCCTTTCTGCTCTCGAGAGAGGAATAGGGAAGACCAACAGAGTTACCTAAGCACATGACTATTCATCCAGACATCCATGGATAAATTCAGATTGGATTACAGATAACTTATAGGTTATTAGTGCTTACTAAATAAGGTGAATAAAAGTATTGGTAAACTCTGTCATTAACATGGAATTATATTTTAAAGTAAATTTTGGGGTTCAAGTCTGTAGATCCCTACACATTTGCTGGGAAGGCATAGAGATAAAATCTTTCAGTTTTGACCCATTTTTGGTGTTTTCAACGTCACCTAACTTTGTTTGACATGAGCTGATTATATTTCTAATCACTCTGAAAGTAATTTAGATATTAAAATATCCATCAAAAAGCTATATTTTAAGAGATAGCAGACTAATTATCAAATGCATATAATGTATTGCGATTTGAAATTAACCGTAATGCAAGAAAAGCAAGATTATATACGATACATAAATCTCTTGTTCAAAGAGAAAGATACGTGAATAAATATTGTTTATTTATTATTATTGTCTAATGTCATCCAATGCACACCATTCGAATAATTAACAAATTGATCCAGTAATGGATGGACCGGGGCCGGATAGGTGTACATAGTGGAGTTAAGATATCCTGAGTCCTAATTTATTTGAGTTCTAGAAGCATATACTGGTTCGCTTTCTTGTAAAATGTACAATTCATGTCATAAAGATCCGACGCTCAATTTTCTTCATTTGACACTTATTTACGTGGGTGAGTTCAGGTCCTCAATATTTCGAGTTTGTCGATTACTTGGTCACGCCACATTGATTTATAAGTAAATATTGGAAGCCAACTTAAAGGGTACCTAAGCTCCATTAGCCCTTCAAAAAAGATAGTCCGACTGATGATCAAAAGCCACGAAGACCTATCAACAAATTAAAGATTCATCGGAAAGGACACATTCGATCTTAGATGCACAAAATTTCAAACCTTTCGCTGTATCTCTAGTCGAACTGCAGAAACATTCTACAACTACAACTCAGAGGTAAGATTGGGAGCATGGTGTGAGCAGTTTCCAAATATTTATTATTAAAAATTGGTTGAAAAGGGATGCTAAAGGGATGGGGATGCTATCCCCATGATAGCGAAGAGGGATGTCGCACTTGCGGATATAGATAAACGCATTCAGACGTGAATTACTTGACTTGAAGCCACATTATTCATTCGAGTATAGTAATGGGGAGATTAGTAGTAACAGCAAAAACTGAGAAATGATAAAATAATTAAGCAGATGATCTTGGTGATGACCAGATTATGACTACCACAAATGTAACAAAATTTCAAAAAAATAGTAGAGAAAAAGACATGCTTCGAAAATATTTGAGACTCCATTTTTTCTGTATTTTTTGTAGTTCTCCCTAAATGCTTTTCTAATATGGCCCGTAGAAAAGTTTAGCTAAAAGTGTATATTCAGCCATGATCAATGTTATTTCCTTAATTTAAATGCCTTGTAGTACTCTGATGTGCGGTTTTGTGGGATCTTTCCTCACTGAGGCTTACGGTTGGGGATTACCCTTCCTCTTTATAGGAAGCATGACCATGTTTTGGGCCGCTTTCGTATTTCAACATCTCATCATTTACCTCGATTCCCAACAATCTGACAACCCCAGTACTTTAGATAGTCTATCTCGTCTGTCCTCAATACGTTCTTCAATAAAGGCAAGTTTTTTTTCAATTTCTCCTCCGATATTTTCTGTTCGTATTCGCAAGTGTGTAAATGACATTGAATCTCCGATATATTTATTTTGCATTTCGCATTATTTTGCACTTTGCAAGTTAATTCATGCCTGCTGCAAAAATTTCAATTTTTTAGAATGTTTCAGTAGACACAGACCCGGAAGCATTGAATCTAGGGAAAGTTTGCAGTTCATCTCCTTCTCATATTCCAAATCTAAGCCTTGACTGGTATCTTCTGCTTAAAGAACCAGCATTTTGGTAAGCTAAATGGCCTCATATTGGCATTTTTTCAAAATTTTGACAAGATGAGAATTAACTATAGCCACATATTCTAACATATTTGTTGATTAATAAATATTTCTAAAATTGAATCTATAAATTTGATATGGCTTACTTAATGAATGGTGAACTGTGTGGTTTTGATATGGACGAAGACCTTGTACTCCAGATCGGCAAATGGAGTTGTGTTAATTGTTGTTAAAAGTGCCATTATAGAGAAATGAAAGTTGAGACTAAAAAATGAGAAGAGGGTGAAATGACGTGGAGGGCTGATGTGATGCCCGTGCGGACCCGGAGTGCGTTGCTGATCCACTGTTGGTCAATGCTGGCCTATATACCCTACGAGGTCATTCAAATCACCCGCCAGTTTCATTCACCGATTGTATTAAGATTGGTTATGAAATAACCTCGCAGTTATTTGAGCTAGTCAGTGACTGAATGCTATATCAAAATCAGGTAATAAATTGAAACGAGAGAATAGCAAAAGTTAATGAGTTAATAAGAAATCAGTGATTAAACTTTACCTCACGAATTAATTGAAAGTGAAGTTAAGTCAGGGCATTACATAGGTGACCTTCACTAGAGCATACTATTTGAAGATTTAAATTTATACCTGACCGATTCATTCCGTCAAATTATTCGCCTGATATATCCATTTAGATTAAATTTCTATGAACCATATTTGTATTTTTCATATTTTGTATTAAGTGCTGCGAGTTGGATAAAAGTCATTTCTGGATGTTTTCCTTTCGAGCACACAGCGAAGAAAATATTTTATGTTCTCTGTTTATAAAAAATGTAGATGAAAAGTCAAAATGATTTATTTTACCCATTGCGATTAATTTTCTACAGTTTGTACTAATTTAGTACTGCTGAGTTGTTGTAGTATCCATTATTACGATGTACTTTTGAACAGGAGAAAGCAGTTATATAATGCATTAGAGCTAGTTCCCTTTCCAAATGAAACATCTGACCTGTGGCTTTACTTTAGTCGAGGTTTACGAATATCTTTTCACTTCGCCGAACATAAATGTTATGGAGATAACTTATGAATTTTAGGATGAAAGAATATGCTTAGATCTTAGAACCCAACAACTAATAATATTAGTCTAGATTTAAGTGGTTTAGATAAGTCCAACAGTTAATGTTAAACAAAAATTTATTGATGTTGATGAGTTTGCATTTCTAAATAAATCTTATGGTAGATTGCGATTTTACAGGAAAAGCATCCTGAAATTCATCAAACTATTTTTCTTGTTCCTATCACAAACATAACATATTCAAAGGTCGGATTCTAGACTCCTCAATTTTCTAGATAAATGTATAAGTAGCGAAATTCGATTTTATATCATTGAGAAGTTAGGGTCTTAATGAAAAAATCTTTCTTCCTTTTTTACCAAATAATTTAACATAGAATTAGTCACCATGAAACTTATGAGCGACCAATTCAAATAATCAAACACTGAAATGCTAAATTCGATATTGTTTCGAAATATAGATAATTTGGAAGAAAAGTGAAGCAGTTAAAGAACTAAATAGAAGTATCATTTTACAGGTTATATCGATGAAACAAAATGGACTAAAGGATGAATAACCATTAATCCTCGAACGTTAATGGGAGAGGCCTATTACACTTAGTCGTTAGCTTCCATACACTTGATGTTTTTACTCATTTATTTTGAATATTTACGGGTTCTCAAGGCCATTTGCATTGAAGCCTTTATTAGTGGCGTCCATTTTCCCAAAACTCTGCTTTTCACAGAACAAGAATGGATTTGAAATAGTCATTAGAAGGGATGAAGTTTCCAACGGAACCAATATTGGGGAGTAAGAGGCATCTCGAAATCGTCCTGATTCAGTACCTCTGAAATGAAAGACATGCGTGGTCACTAATGGTTATCTTCATTATGCAAGGTTAACCATATTTTGAAGTATCTTTGAGCATTTACCTTACTTTATAGCCGTGTAAAGCTATAAAATTCAATTTCAAAATCGTTTTTTTACATTCCTAAGTGATTATCTTATGAAGGGGTTTAGGCTTTTAATGAGTTTTAACTGCACAAATTTGTAATTTTGAACAAAATTTATTGCTGTTTTCGCACTTATTCAGGTCAATGCTTTTGGGCAATTTTGTGTTCAACAATACGTTTTACATAATTCTCAATTGGCTGCCTTCTTACTTCCATGATAATTACCCCGACGCAAAAGTATGCTCTCTGTCAAATTGCTTAGTTTTAAATTTTTTCTGCATTATCTATTCAAATTGAATTTTGATTTTCGTTTAGAGTTGGATCTTCAATGTTGTACCGTGGCTCATTGTTGTTCCTTGTACTCTTCTTAGTGGATTCTTAGCTGATTGGATGGTAACTCTTGGTAAGTGGCACTATTTATAATTCGACCATTGTTTTATCTTAGCAAATATTAATATTTAAATTATTTTTTGTTACTTGTTTAAGGATTTTCGGTGACATTTGTTCGCAAAATTATATCAGTGAGTCTTTTAAAATCAGTTATGCGCACTTACGAACTTCTTAAATGACGGCAATTTTATTCATTTAAGTCAGTTGCTCTGTTAGGGACTTCCGTATTTCTGCTCATACTACCGTTGCTAGAAGGCTTTTATCCATCTGTATTGTGCATGGCTCTAGTTCTGGCTTGTTGCGGCTTTCATAACAGTGGTATTCTCCTAAATCCACAGGACATCGCACCAATGAATGGAGGCCAAGTTTTCGGAGTAATGTCAACAGTAGGGACAATTCCGGGATTCACTGGCGTATATCTCACGGGCTACATCCTCTCGAAATGGCACAGCTGGTCCACTGTCTTTCACTGCGCCGTTTTCGGCAATCTCGTTGGCTGGATGATTTACGCCATTTTCGGGTCATCCAAGTCAATTGTTTAATAGGGAATCAAAATTGTATATGTCAAAGAATTTTGTTATACGCTTATTGTCGAGCTTAAAAAAATAATTGTTATAAATGCATACTTGTAATCAGTAACAAGATTTTTCACTTTCAACACAATTACCTACATCGCTTTTACTGAGTGTTAATGGGAAATAAATCTAATTTAATGAAATCCAAATCAGTAATCTGAGGGTTGAAACAAAATTCATAAAATAAGAGTAGAAAACGATAATACCGCAAGTTGATTTCCAGCTAAATTCAACAAAGTCATTTTTACTGAAAAATAAAAACAGAGTGAGAAAATTAAACCCGGCGGAACAATTGAAGTGTTTTAAGAGGAGAAAGAGCAAATAATATGAACTTCAAATATTAATTAGTGATATAGAGAAAAAATTGTCGCAAAATGAGATTTCGGTAAACTTAAAAAGTAGATCATTTCCATCACCTTCAACAAATTAAGCCTAGTTTCGATAAAAGAAGAGAGAGAGTGACCAAAGGACGGAATTCAGTGAAAGTCAAATTCGGGTAAATGTCATTCATGCCATAATTTGGAGATTTGAAAAATATTCAAAACTGACAAATCGGCAAATCTAACGAAAATACCCACCTAAAATTAATTTATAGGAAAACTAATGATTGAAAAAGATAAAGGTAAAAATGAGACCAAAAGATGGTCAGCTAAAAAATATGGACCAATATGTCAAAGGACATACAGTTGAGAGAATTTACCATAAAAATGAGATATGGAATAAAAAACGCAATAAATAATTTGAGAAGAGTCCAGAAGCCAAGCAAAAGTTAAATAGTACAAAGAGGAAATCGAAGGAAATTCTGTAAAATAAACAAGTATTCACAGAGGAAAAAAAACAATCGGAAAAACATTTTTGGCCTGAAATAATTGTAACCTGAGGCAATCTATCATATTCCGATTAATACGAGAAGAGTGGCCAAAGTGCAATTTCGAAAAGTCTCAAATTATCAATTATAAAAATTTCATTTCATCAGGTAAGAACTAGAAAAGAGAGTGAGAAGAGAAAAACCTATGTATATATATAGCTGTGTGAAATGGTAATGTGATGGCTGATTGCAAACAACACAACACCAAGGCACTGCAGTGACTCTGTAATTGTTTAATTCACCCTTAAATCTTGTCG
>CAADRB010000023.1:2278655-2321204 GCA_900708905.1 Hymenolepis diminuta
ATAGAAAATATATCACCAGAAATCGCCCTCAGATTATATCTTCTCGCACACAACCTCCGAAACAAAGCCCTCGTGGATGGGTGTACAAAGTTTTTGAGTGCTAGGTGAGTGGAGAATTGAAGGGGCCCAAATCGTCGGCATTGATTAGAGATTAAAACTATTCTTGGAATTTTATAGGATTGAGGAGACAAATGTGAGTGAAGTCTGGTCAGTAGCCAACGCAACAGAGAACGAAGTTTTGATTGGGATGTGCGCACCACTTGTGGCGATGAACTGGGAGATGTTTAGGACATCTCGACTCTTCCTTATGAATACGGAGATAAAAGGCATGATGTTCCTGCTTGGTTGTCTTCGAATGGCACAGAAGTCGGCGACATGGAAAGTGAAGGCACTGTTGGAGTGGAGAAATGCGTCGAGTGATGATGAAATGCGAACGGCTCGCACAACTGCATTCGGGGACATAGTCTCACTTCTGAAAATTCAGGATACGCTCGACCTTATCACCGATCTCTTTGTGGAGGGCATAGACATTCCCGTAGAATGGAGGTTTGTTTAAAGGTCTCTATAAAAAAATGCATCAGTGTCCTCGAATTTTTCCTTAAGCAACTTCATCTCCACTACTACAGCAAAAACCATTTAAAACCAGAGAATTTAGCCTGAATTGAATCTCCAATTTTCGGGTTATTGCGGACTGCATTTGCTAGCTGAAATGCATCATCTGACATCGAGACTGTCAGATAATTTTGAATGAATCGTTTCTGTATGTAAACTCTACGAAATTGCACCAGGAATGACACCTTTCACTGCGCCTCAGACGAGAAAGAAACTGAATTGCCGAAGAGTACCGCAAAAAATTACACAGAGTTTTTAGAATGGGTCTGTGAATGCACCTGAGAAGTTCGTATTTCCACTTTAGGTTTATGGAATTTTAAAGAGGACATTTCATATTACTTTGCGGACGACATGATATCACGTGATAATGCCTCCCTTCCATTTCCTCATCATTCACATTTTCGACCAGTTGCAAGGCCATCGTTGGATTTATTTGGAGAAGTTTGTGAAAAATAATTTGTCAATTTGTAGGAGGTGGCTCGCAGAAGGACGGAAGACTGCGAAGAAACAACCGATCGCTTCCTCCTCGATGCCTTCTTCTTCCACTGAAGTGAAAAGACAATCCTTTGAGTATGTCGGTTCAAGTTTCAGTTTGTTTTCATTTTACATTAAACGATAAATTTTGTGACTACCACCTTTTGTGTTGAGAAGTCAGGAAAGACTTGCAACATTTGAGTATACTGAAACGCCGCACAGGTGCGTATTTTCAACCCTGATCGTTCCAAAGAGGAGAATAGATTCCAATTACCTAAAATAGAATGCACGAATATTTTTGCATTTCAGAGTGAGTTTCTCGAACTGCTTTCTTTTTATAAAAGGAGAGAAATGGTGAATAACTTTATTCTCCGATATCAGACAAACTGGTTTTAATCGGTGGTTTGGAAATCAAAAATAATCCTTTCACTAGACGAGTTAACCTGATGGATCTGTCTACAGGCCAAGTGTCATCTCTACCGGATGTGATAAACGTCGTTCAGTCCTCAATTGGCGTGGGAACAGAAAACGAAATTTTTGTCTTTGGCAAAGGTATATTTTTGAGATCTCTCCCATGGTTTCCGAATCAACTTTATGAGGCTGCTTCAGGAAGGCGAGTTATATTTTAATATTTACATACCGTGGGTCATTATTCCACTAGGTGTTCCTAAAAGAGTGAAAGAGTTATTGCCTCATTCTAGATGGTCACTTCTGCCACCCATGATTGAAAATAGATCGCGGTGTGCTGCCGTCAACATTCCAGATTCTTGCATCTTGTTCATCAGTGGAATTGGAAGGAACGGATTACCTCTCCTCTCCACAGAGTTGCTGACACGGCTGCCAAATGAAGGAGGTGGTGGAGGAGGTGAGAAATGGCAATGGCGTCACTTCCCTCCTATGAATTATGATCACTGCGGTTCTCCACTTTCCGTTTATTTCCAAGGGAGAGTCTACGTTGTTGGTTGTGGAGAAAAAGTGAAGGAGATGGAGACGCTGGACGTGGCAGGAGGTGGTCAGTGGACCACCTTGACCTTCTTCCATCCACGCCTTATCATCCAATCAATGGCGACAGTTGACAAAGAATTATTTTTGTTAGGTCGGTTGATATTTTCATTTTCAAGGCCAACTGAATTTGCTTTTTTATTCAGTATTTTAATAAATTTAGTGATTATCTTAAAATTCTCTGCCCATTCACTTAGACTCGTCATTGTATTGCTTCCCTCTTACAAATGAAATGAACTCTCCTCACGTCTGCTTCATTATATTTGTTCAGTTTCTGGTAGGTCTGGTTTTTATTCGGTTGAACTGGATGGCGATCTGAAAGTAAGTCTGTTTGAGGCAGGTCCTTATTCTCTTTTTTTCAATCTAGTGGTTTACAATTTTTCTCTCTTTCTCCTGTTTTAGCCACCACTTGACGAATGGAGAATATGGAAACTTCAATCTCTCGCAAAGTTGATGACGGTTCATTTTAAACGATCGATTCAACGAAAGGAAAACAATCATCACTTCTCCATGCACAACGGCCATTTCTTGAGTGCTGATTTCCTGGTAATATCTTTCATGTACATGAAGTATTCATGAAATAATAGGTTACAACTTGAATAAAATATTAGCTCTGCTTTGCTTTGCCTTATCTCAAACTGATAAAAAGTCTTGCTACAGAAGAGCAATTGGTCATCTTTTGACTTCTGATTGTTAAAAGGTCACATGTCAGCGCTATATTTGAGAAATAATGGAAAGTAAATTGCTGGAATCACTTCAATTGGACATTTGACCGTTTTTACCTTCTTAACTTTAAAATGGGTGGAGAACTTCAGAAAAAGAGCGTCTTCGTTTTACTAAAACTTTGTTTAGTTCACAGAATTAAGTAAGAAGATTATCTTCCGCTCTGTGGAAACGACCTCAAAATTAGCGAACATATGTTATAATCAAATAGGGCGAACTTCGTAGAGGAAATATTTCATAACCTGAGAGAATGAAAGCGACTTGGGTGAATTGGTACTTGCGTTGGATGGTCTTCTCCACTGACTTTGCAAGAGTCATATTGCTGCTGAAAAGGAGCTATTTCTGAATGTGGGAAGTGGTGAAATGAGTTACAAATTTAATCTTCAGATGGAACATCGCTTCGTTGGGAACTGTAATCCCCTCAAAAGGTGGCCGGTATTTGAACTGTAGTTTCTTATACTGGCCAAAGGAACAGATGCCTTGGGCTCATCCTCGTCCTTTTATTGGGTGTGTTGGTTGGTTGAATCAGAGAGAATCTTTCAATTTGAAATATTTCACCTCAAACTGTGAAGACGCAATCTACTTTTTAAAAGGAACTTCCCTTAACGTGATTGACTACTGACAATGGAAAAGTACGAGCCACAGGCTACACCCTTCAGCAAATGCGTTGTTATGACTGCAAAGCTTTGTCAGCCTGTGTGAAAACTGGTTCTTGGGAATGTGAATGAAATGGTTTAAGAAAATCAAAATCACTTGATGAATTTATTTGACACTCAAAAGATGCTTCCCAAAGTTTAAATTTAAAATGGTTCGTAGATAATTACATTGAAATGCGGTACCACTTTCCACAAAAATGTTCCATTTAGGATGGTTGAGAGTTTATTAAGATTTCCGAGTCGACATTGTTGTCCATTCGTTCCACCTGGAATAAATGTTAGAACTTGATGTTACGCAGCTGGGTCGACTTGTAGAATGGACAACACTGAAAGAACGAGCACCAGTGAAAGAGGTATTATAAACACATCTGAGTGAATCTGAAACAAGGAAGACAATTTTGAATACTTTCATAACTAATTTGATGGGAAAGTTGAGGCTAAGTTAGAAATACTTCGTTGTGATTGTTTGGTCTCGTAGCAGGTACTCAAGGTAGTGATTGTGCAAGTGGTTAGACCAATGAAGGGCGAGAAAGAGAAGTGGGAGTGAACTAAGCTAAATCAGCAGCACCACGAAAATTGGTTTAATTTCGCAGCCTCTTATGGGGGAAACATTTAATCCCTTCCTCCATCACATCCTCTGCTTTCGATCCGATTTTATTCTGACAAATTCAAAACACAAATGCGCGCCACATTTTACACGTTTTTTAAGCAGAAGTGAGGTTATAAATGAACTTTGGCACATGAAAATTCCCGTAATTTTTTAAGGTGAATTATTCTTCCTCGGCTCCAATGATCAGCGATTCCCATGGTCATAACATTGCTACTCACACGCTTATGTTGCACCATCGGGGATATAGCTGAGCAGGATCTCCAGCGTTTTGAGATCCCCAGTCAGACGGGGATCACATGTGTCCAGATAAGTCTCCATTGCATTCAATTTCGGGCTGTCAGATAGGATTGGTAACTGAGAATTGAGATTGTTGCAATGGTATACCTACATTTCCACACCAATATAAGGCATTATCCGGGACCCACACTGTAAAGGATTAAGAATCTGTCCACTCTCTCCTTCCTTTATTACACGAGAAGTTGCCCTTAGTCATTGCCGTTAATTTGATCATCCTGACCATTGAGATTAGGTGAAGAGTGTGATAGGAAATGTCCTGGAATGGAGTGGAAGAGAAGAGAATGATGTTGCTGGACATGCAATAACCTCTGGTGGGAGAGGATTAGCAAATATCTGGCGAAGGCTGTTTGCGACGATACCGATGGTGCAATTTTAGTGGGTGTGACGGCAGGCCATTTGAATTTCGAATGAAAGAGTAAAAAATGACGTTGTGACTCTTTTTCTCATGTCAGGTGGGTCAAATCAAGCACTTGTTGATTATTTCAACTAAGGAGCAGTGATGCTTTTGATAATGCAAGAGGATCGCCATCCATTCTGTGAAAATTTGAATATGATTAGGATCCTTACACCAAATTGTTTTCACTTGAATAACTCTGAGGTGATAATTAAAGCTTTTAGCTTGAGAATACAGCAATTCGCTCTCTCACTTTCTCTCTCTATTCCCCTCTTTTATAGACTAGTGTGAATTTCAACCCCAACAATGAATGAAGTGATCCAAAACAGGACTTCATTTTTGCAATATGGTCACCACTTTTCGACTTGTTCGTTCCTTCGTCGGGAGCTCATTTACCTGCAGAATGGGAAGAGACAAAATTAGTCCACCCAATTCTGTAAAAGTTGGAGAAGTAGTTCGTGTGGGAATTTTGGGAGAACTAGGCATTGACTAAATGAAAGAAGTGGTTGGTTAATAGTAGTGAAATCAAAGTAAGCACCAGTTGAGCTTAGCGTGTCTTTGGGAGGTTAAGAATAAATACCATCTCAATTCATATATGAGGCCGGACAGACATAGTCCAGACAGACTGCAGATGGCAACACGACAACAGCTTTTCTCATGCGGAAATTAGTTAATGGCACTGCCCTAACATACCACTGAGCCTTAATAATCATCTTGGAAGTCAAGTGGGTGCAGACAAGTACAACTAGCCTCTAGCAGAGGCCTCTAGTGCGAAATGTCAGCGAGAGTAAAGTAGACAAAGCGAAAGAAGTGAGACGACAGAATATTATTTGTCGGAGTGGGGAGAGGAGGAGGGATAAAGAGAGGCGCAATTGCAAAATTTCATAGGAAATGGAGAAGTCCAATTTGAGGGAGTGGAATAGGGAAGTGGGGCAGGGTGTATAGATGTGGTTACAATATCAATACTCAGGACCAAGACTGTAATTACTTTGCGCTTTCCATTGTGAATAATTAAGAGATGTAGAAAGAGTGATAGAGAAGGTGAAGCTAGTGAAGGAGGGGAAAATGAAGTTCCAATGCAATTATTAGATGGTCGAAAGAAAACTTCATTGCATTAACTGGTGGAAGCAAATCTTTATTCATTGAATTGAATTCGCGAAGGTGGATTTCACAATTATTTCCACTTCCATACTTCACTTTGCTTCATATTTCATGAATTTTCATGAACTTACATCCAAGTGGTCTGAAATGGATAATTTGCCCAAACAAATGGCAGAGAATGACCAATTGCTTCTTTGTAACAGAACTTAATAGAACTGATATTTGCTGAAAAATTAATAATAAATCAGAATTCTGCAAAAGGCCTTCGTTTATGAAGGAGTGACGAGTTCATTTCACCGATTTCATCTTTTGTAAGGAAGCATCGTCAGCACCTCACAAAAGTCCGGGACTTGCATCTCGCCAAGTAACGTTCGTATCTCTTTCTTGGTCAAGACACACCACCAACTGCACAAACTAAAATGAGGCGAAGGTAAAGCCAATGGATTTCTTTTTTCAAAGAAGATAATAAAACCACGAGTTTAAATAAATTAACGCAATATTTCATGTCAACTCCTTGAATTATCTCCGTTGTTTCATTAATAGATCAAAATGAGTAATAAAATTTAATTGGCAGTGATAATATAATTTGAATTTATATTTGATCAATTATTTACTCGAATGAGAAGGAAAATTAAAAAGTCAAATCATTAAGAATTCTTGCACGAATATTTGATTGCCAAATCTCGACATCGATTCGACGCGAAGAGGGTTGCCAAGGGGGAGGAGGGAGAGGCACCGAGAGATGTCAAGGACGTCAAAGCCAACAATGTAGACTCCTACTGGGAATAAACAGCAAGAAGTTGACCACAATGTTCTCCATCCATTGGAGTGAAGGGACGCCATTGCCATCTCCTGCCTTCTCCTCCTTCACTCGACAACCGCGTCAGTAATCCCGCCTCGTAGCGAGACACTTGCTCCCTTTCCAATCCAACGATGACCAAGACACCAGAGTCCGCATTGTTAACGTCAGCACACCACATTTTTTCTTTAATCACGAGCGGTAGAGTCGAATACCTGAGACAACAACCCACTCTCTCTTCCTCCCTTAAAGACTAATGTAACTTTCAACGCCGACATTATTTAGAGGTGCAAATATTGCAAGTCTTTTCCGACTTCTTAAAGCAAAAGGAGAGAGACACAGGATTGACGTTGTACGCAAATTGCAATTGAAAACAAACTGAAACGGAAACTAACATATTCAGAAGTTTGTCCTTTCGGTACAGTGGAAGAAGGAGGCACCGAGGAGAAAGCAATCGGAATGCTGTGCCTTTGCAGTATTCCGTCCCCCGGTGAGGCACCCCTTACAAATCAGTCAAATATCTTCCCCAAACTCTGTGTGAAATTGAATTTAACTATGAAGCCTTTAAGCAAACCTCCATTCTACGAGTACGTCTATGCCCTCCACAAAGAGATCGTTGATAATGTGAGACGTGAATTGAATTCCCGAAAGTTTTCAGGAATTGCGAATTTCAAGCAGTGAGGTGAGAATTATAGATGAAAGCAATGTTCTACTTGAAAGAGATTTTCGCATTAGCGCAGTAGTTGATTGTAGAAACTCTCGGAACTTCCCACAGGTGAACATCTGAATAAGAAGCAACATTGTAGGTTGACCCACAAATAGCCCTATTCCATTACCGAAAAACGTAATTGTTTCTTTTCGTCTTTTTCTCTTCTGAGGATGAATGGACTCCCGACGAAGGGACGATCATGACAAGAATTGGTGACCATGATGCGAAGATCGAGTCTTGTTTAGTATGATTAACGTTGTTTTCCGCTCTCTGTTTATTTCCAACGGAGAGTCTGCGTTGTTGGCTGTGGAGAGTACGTGGACACGATGGAGAGAGGAGACGACGCATAATCCGCAGTCAGTAAGTGCTTTGGGAAGATGACGTAGTGGTGAGGTGGAAGAGTTGGGCTGAATTAAATTGTGATAAAATTTCCGCTCCACTTTGAAGACCGAATGCATGTCGACGTTCGTGGATGAAAACGAAATGCGCATCAGTAATGAATCCCATCGCCCTTCTGTCGTCGAGTAAACTTATTTCATTTACAAAAGGTCAAAGTTGAAATGTCATCCCTTTTATGATTTTGAATTAATTCTTAATTTTACGATTCGCTGCCGTTGACACTTTCTTACCTGGTGAAGTGCTTTCAATTTTGAATTCTACCGCCACTACTGAGAATATTTCAGTAAAATTCCACACTTCTACATTACGGTATCATCGTCTGCAAATTTTGCCTTCTTCGGCGTAACTTGACTCGGCGTATCTAGTAACTAAAAATTATCTCAGTTCACCTTAATAGTGTACACGCTTCGATTGTCCCACTTTTCTAAGTGACTCAAACGAAACTGTCCAACTGATATATAATGGAACACACAAGTTCGTCATTTATAACAGCAAAACTGCTCCATTTATCTGCCCTTCTTTGGTCTTCACCTTCTGTTAGGGAACCCGTATGAAGTAATCATGTGAAATATTAATGTTGAATTATAGGGAATCAGGCAAGTACAAGCTGTTTTGCAAAGGGATTAAAAATCTCCGCTAATCCCACCGTCAGAGGCGTTGAAAGAGCAACGGCGTGGTAGGTTAGACACACGAATTTCCATTCCAACTACCGTAGAATGCAATTGTTTCATCTCATCTCTTCCTGTTCTTCTCACATTAAAAGGGTACAAATTGTCAAGAGTTTATTTCAATTGTTTTCAGGAAAATCATGAATGGATAAGAAATATATAATAATTTGCCCTTGATTCAATTTCGAATGGAGAAGAAAAATTTAAAATATACATCCGTTAACTGAGAAATGTAAGTAATTGATTAAACCGACGCAAAGGGGTTGGCAAAGAGACCAACCATCGGAGATCAAGGAGGTACACTGACCGTCTGCTGCCACGTTTAGCATCTCCATCAAGTCCTCGTACTCTCCATTAGCCAACTACGTAGACTCTCCCCCGGAAATAAGCAGCAAGAAGATCACCACCATGTTCTTCATTTATTGAAGAGTAGGGACGCCATTGCCACTTCTCGCCTCCCTCACCTCCTTCTTCACCCGCCAACTGTGTCAGCAACTCTGTGGAGCGGATACCCACTTGGTTCCTTCCGAATCCACCAATGACCAATACGCTGGAGTTTGCTATGCTGACAGCAGCACACAATGTTCTTTCTTCTATCATGGGCGGAAGAGGTGACCATCTGGAAGGAGGTTACAACTCTCTATCTCACTCTCTCTTTAAGACCACCCAGTGGTGTGATGAATAACGCTAAGGACACTTAAAAAGAACATCACCTTCCTGATGCAGGCTCGTAAACTTCACTTGAATAAACGCCCGGAGAGTCCAACACCATCCCATCGCTGAACACAAAAATTTTGTTTTCAGTTGTCACGGAAGCTGGCCACTTCCTAGCATTTAGTACGTTGGGAAGAGGTGACAGTCTACCCGTCGAGGGATCCATCAAGTCAACTCTACTTGACCAAGGGTTATCTCCACCCTCCTCCCAACCGCCGATAAATAGGATTTGTCTGAGATCAGTGGATAAAATCATTCATTATTTCCCTTTTTTATTGGAAAAAAGAGAGTCTCGAGGGGCTCATTTTGAAAAGAACCAATACGCCAACATATTCTGTCTGTCAGTTTGAGTTCAGTCTCCAAGTCAGAACATTCCGCCAAATACAACTTTATGTGCAGCAGGCGTTCTCGCATGATTGACGCCAGGTTTCTGTGAAGGTGAGGGACTGCACCACCCTGCAACAGAGAAGTCACTGTTAATCAAAGCAGGAAAAATTGTGGCTTTGAGTAGCACAAAATTAACCTCGATGTCACTTTTAAGTTCATTCCATTTTGCTCTTACTTAGTAAGTGAATTATGAAAGTAGATAATAACTAAGGAAAATAATGAAAGAGTAAAGTTGAAAGAAAACTGCGCATGATCTTTCAGAAAAAATATTCAAAATATCCGAAGTCACAATTTTTGCTACTCCTCTTCCTTGTTTATTTGTGCTGTTATGCCTCACCTTCTATATAGTTGGCTGTGAAGTGTACGTGGACGTGATTTAGATGCTGGACGTTGCAGATGGCGGTCAATGGTCCTCCTTGACCCCGTTTTGTTGCTCTCTTTGTCAACTCCTTTGTGTCGGTTCAATCAATTACTTATATTTCTTAGTTAACGAATGCATTTTTAACACTTTCTTCTCCCTTCAAAATTGAATTAAGGACAAATCAATGTATGTTACTTATCCATTTATAGTTTTACTGAAAACAATTGAAATAAGCTCTTGAATATTCATGCTTCTTTAATGTGAGAAGAACAGAAAGAAACGAAAGGAATCAACTACATTCTCTGGTAGTTGGAATGGAAATTCTTTTGTCTCAACCTACCAAAGTGTTGCTATTTCAGCACATTTGACGGTGGGATTAGCGGAGATTTTTAATCCCTTTACAAAACTGCACAAACTTGCCTGATTCACTATAATTATTATTTATTATTTATTTATTATTTCCCATTATTATTATTATTATTTCCCATTTATTATTTCCCATAAATACTTTATATGAGCTCCCTAAGAGAAAGTGAGCACCATATAAGGGCACATAAAGTGACCAGTTGTGCTGTAATTCAGAATGATGCAAATGCATCTCTTTTGCTCTATCCAAAGAAGCATTAACTTAGGGAATGCCAAAAGTGGAAATTGAGTAGGGAAGATGACGAATCAACGCTCTTCTAGGTTGTAATATTTCCTCAGTGAAAGAACGTTTATTTTGGCAATTGAGAATAACTCAAATTTTATTTCAGATCTAAGTCAACACCAAATGTAAACCTAAAGGGTGAAATTCGATTCATTTGGCCATTCGATCATATATCTGAATTAGTCCAGAAGTACCAGCTACTGCTCCAGGACGTGTGGCAGATACATTAATTTCTCGAAATGGTGGACTTTTGAGAGTCCGATGCCAAACGATTCCCAAGCATCCTTCACGTTAGGAAATCTACATTTCAAGATTTGTCCCGTCACCATCTGAAGAACTTCACGCTCCTCAATTTGGCCCGAATTAAATAAGGCAGCAGGATATTTACAAATTTGATAAATGAATTTTATTTTAAGAATTCATTGAATTGTGTAATGTGATATGAATAATTCCAACTTCTTTTTTCAGCATAGATCTCTTCAATTTATTCCTGATCAGTGCCTGTATTCCAACAGACTCACATTTGAATGCTCACGTTTGCCGTTTTATGCGCTCTTACTCTTCATTGATAACTCATCTCCCACTTCCTGAAATCGTCATCGTCGTCGGTTCAATACACCCTGGAAACCACGATTCTTCATGCTCTAATCTTTGGAACTGCAGGTAGCTGCTAGTCATAGTCTTAGCTTCTGGTTCCGCTCCATTAATTCCACAATTTGGTCACACTACTATTTGTGCGCCCTCCACAAAGAGATCGAGGATAAGGTCAGACCTACCTTTTTATTCCCGCAAATGCACCCTTGTCTCTGAATGTGGTTGCGCGAATCTCACGATGTAAGGTGGGAATTGCAGCAGAAAAATGTTTTACTATTAAATATTATTTATTTTTTTAATCATTCCCTTGACGACTTATTTATTATAAACGCACTTTTAAATATTGAATGTACTTCAAATCCCTGTCTCATTCGCTACATGATTTCCACCTTGTTGGGTCATATAGCTAACTATTCTACTACTGCGAATAGTGGGGTTGCCAGATTGTGATCAATCACTGGCCATTTACATCTCATTGGAGAAGTGAAATTGACTTCATTCATGACGCTTTCCGCCTCATGGCGGGCTGTGAAAATGACAAATTATTGAAACACAATTTGGGGAAGCATAATGACGAATGGAAGGCGTAGGTCTGAACAGGCTTTAATTTGAGCCAGCAATTGACTTGAATTACAGTCCTTCTTATTTCCAGCACTTACTCCTACGAAGGACTTCTTTAAATACATTAATGACGCTTGTCTTCAATTTTGAAATCTTCTAAAAGGGACAACAACAATGCTACTCCTTTAACCCTGGCGGTTTCGGGTTTGCGCTTTCTTCTGCTGAAGAGAAAGCGGCAGCTTCGTAACTAGCCAACTGAAATCATGTCCAAGTGACAGAATATAATGCAAATTGGATACGATGTAAAGCGAAGGAAATTCGATGAAGGTGAAGGAGTGCATGAAACTCGGATAGAAGTGGAGGTGGAAAGTTGCATGGAATCAATAAGCATTTTGTTCAGTTTATCTCAAGGAATAATTACATGGATCTGGCACTTGAGATCACGATTTCTTTTTAATTCACTGGGTGCAGGGGCGAAAGGACAATGTAATACATTTCTATCTGTGTTGTTTCCTATTTTAGTAATGAAAGGCAGTGATGTTGCAGAAGTAGAGGGACATGTCCACAGGATACTGAAAGTCTTCTGGGAAGTCAAATTACTACACTGACAACCCATAAACAACATCTTCTTCAAACTGCGTGTAGTAATAGTTGCATGCTACTATTTTTATCAACCCAATAACCAATCAGTTACGTTGTTGGTGATGTGATGAGTACAATAAGGACGAGTCGGAATTTTAGTGAAAACAAACACTTTGGCGGTTCTTCAAGATGTGGGACCATATAGAAAAATGTCCAAATCTGAATATCTGGAATATTCCAATATCTGCCAAGGTATAAAATGTTTTAAATTTGCCGTTGGCACAGAACGACTATATTTGTGTACTTTAAACCGAATCGGACAACAAAAGTACAAGTTCCGTTTGTCAAGGTGATATTGGGCTTTTGGCATCGCTTTGTATCAATACGTCACCAAAGTTGGTATGATGTGATGGGATTGAAAATGAATTTCGACGGTTATAGATAAAAGGAGAATGCTGGGCAGTCACCCGATTTCGTGGCAACCAAAAACAAAATTAGGGTATTTATTAACGGGATGGTGTTGGGTTCTCCCGGTTTTTATTCGAGTGAAGTTTAGAAGGCTGCTTCAGGAAGGCAAGTTCTATTTCACTTTTCCTCTTGGATCATCATCATTCCACTGGATGGTCTTAAAGAGTGGTGGAGAGAGAATACTTCTCTCCTTCCAGATGATCGCCTCTACCATACATGATTGAAGGAAGAAGGTTAAGTGTTGCTGCGAACATTCCAGATACTGGGATCTTTGTCATCGGTAGAGTGGGAAGGTACCAAGCGCCTCTCTGCTCCACGGAATTGCTGACGCGGTGGTCGTGTGATGCAGTAGGAGGAGTAGAAGAGAAGTGACAAAATTATCCCTTCGCACTAATGAATGAAAAGCACTATGTGGATACGCCTGCTATTTATTTCCAAGGGAGAGTCTACGTTGTTGGCTTTGGAGAGTGCGTGGATGCGATGGAGATGCTGAACGTTGAAGGAAGCGGTCAGTGGACATCCTTGGCTTCCTTCGGTCCCTTCCCATGATTACTTCATATGAGCTCTCTAAGAGAAAGTGAAAACCACATGAGGGCGCATAAAGGGAGCAGTTTTGCTGTAATTCAGAATGTCGTGAATGCATCCTTCCTTCCTCTTTCCAAAGAAGCATCGATTTTAGGGAATGGCAAAAGTGGATGTGGAGTAAGGAAGATGACGAATCAACGTTCTTCTAACTTTTAATATTTCCTCAGTGAAAGAATGTTTATTTTGACAAAAAAGTGTTTTATTTTGTAATAAAAAATGTCTTCCTTTTTTCAATTTCACTCAGATGTGTTTTTAATTTTATAATATCGCAAAAATTAGAATGCTTCTGAAATGACTTATTGGGGTTTAAGATAGCGAAATGCAGACTTCGAAGTAATATGGAGCTCTATTTGATGGACATAATTGAGCGAAGTGGTGGATTAATGAATCGTTAGACATTCTAGCAACTATTTCTAGGTGCACTGTTGAGGATTTTAAAGAACTCCACTTTACAAACATCTTACTACTTCTTCATTTAAAATACGCAGTAGTAGGTTTTGGATTAGAGAGGTTTTATATTACGGTTTTTGAACCAACTAATCTTCAGATCGCCTTCGATGTAAATCTCGTATTTACCACCACCTTTAACTAAACCATTCCCTGAATGGTATTTGATAGATCTCGAAGTGCAGGCAAGCGACTTGACATTTAAGTCACGTGGTGAAACCAATTGGAATAGACACTTCCAAATGAATAGGAAGAGATTTGTCTTGGTCATCTCCTTTATTTGCTCTCAAAAATGTATGTGTAGTCCAGACAGATAACATGGTCAAATTTTGTTGAGTGGCGAACTGTTTAGAGAGAAGTTGTTTAGCTCATCTTCCATTTGCTGGTCTTTCTTCTGTTGATAAAGAAATGTGGATGAAATGGAGGTTTGTTTAATAGTGCAGATGTTGCTGATTTCCTAAACCATGCACTTTGTGAGGCTATAAACGTGGCAAGTCTGGCAGTCTGTGCAAAATAACTGCACCTTCTCCATCAGAAGATGTATTGAAATCAAGCTTTAGGTGATGTTTGACGAAATCAAAAACTTGCAGTTTTCTTTTTCGCCAAAATGCCAAAGTGAATTTGTTGGATCTGAGAGTAAGTTTCTTAGAGAATGGCGTAGTGGAAATATTTATTCAGTTGAACTGGATAGCTACCCGAAAGTAAGTCCTTTGGAGGCTGATCCTTATTCTCTCCTTTCAATCTGGTTATCACATCTTTCCTCTCTTTCTCCTCACTCAGCGACAGCTTGCTAAATGGAGAAAAGGAAATTTGCTTCTACTGAGAACCTGTTGACGGTTCATTTAAAATGATGGAATCACCGATCTGAACTCAATCTTCTATTCTTCATAAACAATGGTTCTTCTTGGGTGCTGATTTCCTGTTAATATCTTCCACGAACATGAAGTATTTACGAAATAAGAGATTTAAACATAAATAAACGTGTGCGGATGACATTTTCATCAAAGTATCCGTTCTAATTTGCTTTGCTATATCTCGATATTGTTTTGGTACAAAAGAGCAGTTGGTCATTCGTTAACTTTTGGTTAGAAAAGAACACATTTCAAGGCTAATTTTTTTTGGAGGCTTAAATGAGGGTTAATTCCTGGAAACACTTTTTAATGTAAGCAAAAGTGGGTTTTTGAATGAATTGATGGAAGTGAGAATAGTCGTGGAATCGACGGACTCAATTTCTAATTTGGGAAAATTTAATTTCTCATTATCAGACTGAGATAGAGGAGGAGGTGGGTGCACACTTCATGGTAATTTCAGCCTTTTTCCCTGTATTCGAGAAACATTTGAGTGGCAATGGCATTGTCCACATTGGACTACCGAAGTTCTCCTTTAAGTGAGGCATTCGAAATTAGCTTAGCATTCTAATATTATATCATTGTTAATGCTGCCGTAGAATATGCATACAGCGGAATAGATTAAATTATCCTATTCTGGCACACAACCTCCAAAACAAAAGACTCGTTGATGAGTGCATGTAAATTTTGTGTGCCAGGTGAGTAGTAAATTGAAGGATCCGAAAATTTCCGTGTTATTCGAATGATTAGATATGGTTTGTGAAATATTATAGGATTGAGGAGACAAATGAGAGTAAAATCTGCCCAGCAGCCAACGCAACGAAGAATGGAGTTCTGATTGGGATGTTTGCACCTCTGGTGGCGAAGAACTGGGAAATGTTATGGCCATCTCGACTATTCTATGCGAATACAGAGATAAAAGACATGGTAAGCCTCCTTGGTTGTCGTCGAATGGCACGGAAGTCGGTGACATCGAAAGTGAAGACACTATTGGAATGGAGGTGGAGTGAAGAGATGACGAAGTAAGAACAGCTCGCACTACTTCACTCTGGGACATGGTTTCACTACCGCAATTTCAAGTTACACCTGACTTTATCACCGGTCTCTTTGTGTTGCACATAGAAATACTCTTAGAATGGAGGTTTTTTTTAAAGGCCTCGAAAATTGACCTTTATTCCAGAGAGATTGATGTAGCTTGTGAAGGAAATTTTTGATTTTCAGAAGGTTGTTCGCTTAGGGCTTAATGGCTTAAAAGATACAACTGAGCACTTCCTTGTCGAAGTTTTTTCTTCCATTGGACCTGGGAGTCAAACTTCTGATTATGTTGGTTTCCGTTGCAATTTGTTTTCATTTTACATTAAATGTTAAATTTCGCCTCGGGTGATGGAGGAGGAGAATGGCTAGACTTGATCAAATCGTCTTGTGTCAGTGAAGGAGTTATTCCATCAATCATGACATTATTCCTTATAACCACAATCACCACAATGTTGAAACGAACGCCTTTTCGGATGGATGAACCTAAAACAAGGGCTCTTAAGTAGAAAAATGTCCAAATTTTGGCTGATATTGGAGATAACATAATCGAAAGTGTTGGACCCCTCGAATTGAGGAAATTCCCCACACCTCACACCTTACCCAAACCAAAAGTGAACTACCAGCAGCTTGGGAAGAGCGATTACTAAAACTGGAAGCAAAAATTGATGCCCTCACACTTCAGAGGACCCAACTACGTAGCCGCCCATTCAATTGACGCAGGCGATCTCATTCCAGACACGCCCCAAAATCCAAAAGACACGAAAATAAAGGAAGTCATATTTGCTGGTACCACCGCATGTAAGGTGCTTCTGCACACCACTGTTTATCACACTCCCAATTCCAGCCTCATTCGGGAAACGAGCCACCCCAGTAGTAGTGGCGGAAACTGTTAGCGGGCACTCAAGTAACCGTCTTTTCTTCTAGATCGAAACTCCGCCACATCTTATTTAATCGATTCCGGAGCAGAGGTCTCTGTACTCCCTTCTACTCCCACCAATCGAAATTCCTCAGACCACCTTCTTACACTAGCAGCTGCCAACGGTTCTCCCATCAAAACATATGGCCAGAAATCAGTCACTTTAGACCTCGGATTACGCAGAACCTTCCGCTGGATTTTCACCATTGCCGATATCTCCAAACCTATTATTGGCGCTGATTTCCTCTGCCATCTTGGACTTCTTTTAGATCTCCACAGGAAAAAGTTACTTAATCCCTTAACAAGCCTCCATTCCAAATATGCTGAATATCCCTATCCCACCTACTCTTCTATAACCTGTATTCAATCATCAGAGTCCCTCTTCTACCCTTCTTCTGTACCGGACAATTACCTCTTATCTAATATACAAAACTTCTCATCCAATCTTCGGAATAAGAAGATCTTCTCCAAAATGGACCTTGTCTGTGCTTATAACCAGATTCAAGGTAATTTCAAGTTTAAAATCGTACTACTCAAAGCCATAATTTCTATTATCGATTGATAGAGAATTCTCTGTTGCAGTGTGGTGCAGTGCCTCACCTTCACAGTAACCTGGCGTCGGTCATGCGGGAACGCCTAGTTACACGTAAAGTTGTATTTGGCGACAGAGTTGTGAATATTTTCAACACCGAATATTCCGACTTGGGATGCCCTCCCGCCCCATAGTATGAGTCAGCCAATCAGCGTGCAACGCGTCCGTCTACCCCTGCCACCACCAAGTGCGGTGATCAGCCAAGATGATGAAGGAGTAACGTAATGCAGCTTGGGTATTCGTGATGATGATGATCTACTAAATCTATCCATATTACCCTTTCTAGAATATTGGAAAATTCAAGCTACTTAGGGAAATATTTATTGAGATAATAATCAGATTTATTTTTTCAAATCTATTATATTTCTCGCTGTAATTGCGAAGGTTTTCTTGCCATTTTCGAATAGTCTGCAAGAGTGATGCATAGTTAGCACTCTTTTTGTTGAGAGGTAATTCCAATAGATCACTTCTTCTCCCAGCGGCAGTTTCGGATCTGGTATGGGGTCTTTGAGTTTCATATCGCGGCAAACCTCTCTCAATTTCATTCACAGTTAGTTTGTTTCATACCTATTTGAATGTATAGCTTTAGCAATAGATTCACCAAACTCGCGCAAATTTTCTGTATCCTATTTCAGTTGTATGGACAATTCATATGCGTGTCTTTGATTAGTCCAACGCTGCAATGGAGTGCACTTCCTTGAAGGATAATTTATGCAAGTATTTGCTTGAAGAGGGATATTTTTAGATGGTTTATAATTAATCACTGGCTTTATTTGTACCGCAGTGTGCAATAGGGGGCCCCCCTTCAGTACTCATTGTAGGATTATTAAGAGGCACCTCGGGGAGTTCGATACTCTCTTCCACGTTCGTATTTGATAAATGTTCCTCTCCATAGTTGAACACACTCTCTTGAGGGGGAACCTCTTCCCCCCTTCCTGTGTTGTTTCCTGGGCGTAGTTAATGTTGCTTTGTTCATTATCTGCTTCTGATTTGATTAATGGCTCTTTGTCTGGATCCTCCTTTGGTTGAAAATATTCATCTAAACTTTCAAACACTTAGATGAATTTTTGAAATGTTTGAAAGTTTAGATAAATTTCAAACACTGTTTCGCGAACAATTTTGATTAAATTATCAACCAAGTTTTTGGACTGCATTAATGCAGGTCGAGTTAAATTTTCCACTAGTGGTACAACATTACTACCCAGCACCAAAACTCTACTGTATCGCACTCGCTAGTCCTCCAACACCTAAACCAGCTAAACCTCCACCTAAAAATCCATACGCCGTCTCCCTCTTCTGCTCATCGTCAGCAAGGAGGCTCGAAATCTCCGGTTCTTCCTCTTTAATTTCTGGGTCCTCAAGTTTAAATAGCATTGGCATTTGCATTGGCTCCTCGACTGTGTCTGTCTCCATAAAATCCCACAAACACAGACGCAACTCTGTACAAGTTGATACAGGTCCAATAAGAAACCCGTTAACCGAAAGCATTCCATGATCATAGCTGATCGATTGTATCTCTGCTATCGGTAACTACACTTTACTAACAATACGTCCGTTAAATAATAATAATAATAATCGATTGACGCAACGGCATTTTGTGTTCCTGACCCATCCAGATCTCTTATAACTAAATCGGCCCCACTGTCTACTTTGCATATGGCAAATCTCTATATCCACTTACTGACATTATTTCAAATGCGAAGATCCATTTATTTTTCACAACTGGTATTTCAAATGATTAGGTGCCGGTAACTAAAACCACTAACCAATCAACTGACGGGAACAGAACACACTGACTCCAAAATCGTGCTAGTTACTTCAAAGGATCGAGTCTTTGATGTGGGCTGGGAAGAGAACCTTGACGAGATGGAGATGCTGAACGTGAATCATGGTTCGTATTTTGCTCAAAGTGGGACGTTGGTCTTTCGTGATAATAAGGCTGCCATTGAGCATTTCCTCTTCTGGATCTGAGCAATTCCTACAGTGATATACTTTAGTTTCAATATAACAAAAGATCAATGGACTCAGCTCCAGGCACTAAGGAAGTCCTTATCTCGGCAAGTTCTCGATTTTAGATCGAATCAGTGCTATCGTAGAGTATGAATTAAATGCAACATTAAGGCAGTCAAAGCAGACAAAGAATAACAGAGATCATTAATCGTCAAGTATGGGTCATTATTGTTGAAAATCCTGGTTTTTATAAAATGAAAAGTAATGGACATTGCAGTTCGGTGTCGGTAATGAAAGGTCTGTTAAATAGAGCTGATCGGTTTGAATATACCTGGAATTGGGGCAAACAAATTCCCTCTCGTTGCAGAGGAAGGAAATGGGAATTTGATTTGAAATATGAAAAAACTGAGAAGTAACTTGAAAGGCCAATAACTACTACCATTTCGATAGTTTAACGATTTCATGTACTTTTATTTATCACTGGATACGAAAACCGCCACACTCAGAAGGTTGTTCTTTCGCTTCAGGGGAAGAAGAAGGCATCGAGAAGGAAGTGATCGGCGTCAGGTTAAGATAAGTAAAGGCTACATGGAACTGACACTTTATTGAAAAGAAAACTCAAAAATATTCATTTAAATCTGAATTTAATATTTTTATAAATTGTTTACACTGATTGAAAATATTAGCTGAAAGTCAGCATTTTGAAAATGGCCCTTGTTCATGAAGTTGAGATGATTGTGTTTATTTCAGTGATTTCATGGTGCTGTCGTGGGGCAGTAAATCATTAGCATTCCACATAAGGCAAATATTAATAAGAAATTAAAGATTGAGCTTTTGTGATGTTTTTGAGAAAATATCAAATAATTTTGAATAGTTGTCTCAGTTTGTTAAATGGAGTTCTTTAAAATCCCCAATAGTGTACCATGAAACAGTTCCTAGAATGTCTGACCCTTCATCAATCCATCACTTCGCTCAATTATGTCCATCAAATAGAGCTCCATATTACTTCGAAGTCTGCCTTTCGCTACCTCAGGCCCAATAAGTCATATCAGAAGCATCCTCAATTTTGTAATAATAATTTCCCCTCATTTATATATTTTAAAAATTAACGCGGTTGAGAATGCAAGAAAATGACATCCATTTCTGCAGGAAAAGCTCTGAACTAGCAACGCCGTTGTGGGTTGACCCACACGAACTTCTGCTCCAACTTTAACAGAATTGGGTGGACTAATTTTTTCTTTTCCTATACTGCAGATAAATGAGCTCCCAACGCAGAAACGAACAACGGAGAAGTACGAGCCACAGGTTACACCCTTCAGCAAATGCGTTGTGTTGACTACGAAGCTTTATCAGCCCTTGTGAAAACTGGTTTTAGGGAATGCGAATGAAATGGTTTAAGAAAATCAAAATCACTTGACGAATTGATTTGACACTCAAAAGATGCTTCCTAAAGTTAAAATTTAAAATGATTTAAAATGATAATTACATTAAAAAGGGATACTACTTTCTACAAAAATGTTCGATTTAGAGTAGTTTGGAGTGCATTAGGACAGAGCCATATCATTTTCCCTTGCCACAAACCCAACCAACTACTTATTGACTCTATCCAGCTTTCCACCTCAACTTCGATCCGAGTTTCATGCATTACTTCACCTTAATCAAATTTCCTTCGTTTTACATCGCATCCAATTTGAGCTGCATTCTGTCACTAGGACATGATTTCGAAGCATTCTCTTCAGCAGATGAAAGCGCAAACCCGAATCCGCCAAGCTTAAAGGGGTAACATCGTTATTGTCCCTTTCGGAAGATTTCAAAATGGAAGACAAGGGTGGCACTGGGTATGAAGAAGATAATTAAACCAACGATTTTGTCCATGGTAGGTGTTTACAAGTGAATACTCCTCTTACCTAAAAAGAAACATTCGTCTCCAGCTGGTTGAATCATAAATGTTCTGAGTGAAGGCCAAGCAATTAGTGAAATATTGAAAAAGTCATAAAGAAGTATATGAAGAATTTCTTCGTAGGAGTAAGTGCCGGAAACAAGAAGGACGGTAAATCAAGTCAAATTAAAGTCTGTTTAGACCGACTCTTTCTATTCGTCATTATGCTTCCCCAAATTGTGTTTCAATAATTTGTCATTTTCATGGCCCGCCTAGATGCGGAAAGCGTCATGAATGAAGCCAATTTCACTTGTCCAAGGAGGTATAAATGGCTAGTGAATAAATACAATTAGGCAACCTCACTATTCGTAGAAGTAGAATAGTTGGCTATCTGATTTTACACGATGGAAATCAAATAGCGAATGAGACAGGGAGTTGAAGTACATTCAAGAATTGAAAGTGGGTTTATAATAAATAAGTCGTCAAGGGAATGATTAAAAAAATAAATAATATTTAATAGTAGAACAGTTTTCTGCTGCAATTCCCACCTTACAGCGTGAGATTCGCGCAACCACATTCAGAGACAAGGGTGCACTTGCGTGAATAAAAAGGTAGGTCTGACCTAATCACCGATCTCTTTGTGGAGGGCATAAACGAACTCGTAGAATAGAGTTTTGTATAAATATTTCATAGTTAACTCCGTTTTCATACAGAGTGACCGAGTTTGTGAAGGATATTTAATGATTTGTAGGAGAAGGAGTGTGTGTAATAACGCCACATCGGTTCCACATCGATCGAATAGATGGAATAAGTCAAGTCATTCATATCGTCAGATTAGTTGGGAGGTGACAGGCAAGTCACCACAGTTCAATTAATAAGTAAATTAGGTTTATATACGCGACATTTCTTTGTTAGGCGTCAGTCAGGTCTCGTTGTAGGAGTCTCGGCGTGATGGTGGACACCTGTTTAGGTATTTATGTACAAGCACGCAAACACAACGCGGGACCGCCTGTGAGAACTATAATGGAGATCTTACCAACAGTCGATCATATCTAATCGCTAGGTGTAGATAGGCATTTGGTGGCTATAGCAGAAAGAAAGAGCGAGAGAGTGAGCTGTTGCCTCAGGTAGTGGACTCCACCACCCATGACTGGGAGTGGTGTGTTAACGTATACATTGCAGACTCTTGTGTTTGCGGCATTTGATCAAAATATAAGTTCGCTAATTTTAAAGTCGTTTCCACAAAGCGAAAAACAAATTTCTTGCTTTTTTCTCAAAATAAACAAAGTTTAAGTAAAACTTAAGCGCTTTTTTTCTGAAATTCTCCATTCATTTGAAATTAAAAAGGTAAAAATGGTGAAATATCCAGTTGAAGTGTTTCCAGGAACTTACTTTTGATTAGCACTGAAATGTGTTCCTTTTCTAATCAAAAGGCAAAGGATGACCAACTGGTCCTCAGACTTTTCTCAGTTTGAGATAAGGCAAAGCAAAGTAGAAGGAATATTTTGTTGAACTGCCACCTGCACAAATTTATTCCAATTTAAATCTATTATTTCATAAATATTTCATGTTCGTGGAAGATATTAGCAGGAACGAGCATTCTGCAAAAGGCCTTTGTTCATGAAGAGGAGAAGATTGAGTTCATATTGGTGATCCATCATTTTAATTGAACCGTCATCAACTACGCGACAGGAAAAATTTCCTTTTTTCCATTTGGCAAGTTGTCGCTAAGAGAGGACTCAAAGGGAAAAGATGTTAAACCACCAGATTGAAAGGTGAGAATAAGGGCCTGCCACCAACGAACTTACTTTTGGGTCACCATCCAGTTCAATGGCATAAAGAGCAGGCGAATCAGAAACTGTACAAAATATGATGAAGAAGAAGTAAGGAGGGTTGATATATTTGTTAGAGAGAAGCAATAAGATCATGAGTTTGAGTAAATTAGCAGAGAATTTTGAGATAAATACTTAATTTATTAAAATAATCAATAAAAAGTAAATTTAGCTGACCTTAGAGAAAGCATTACAATTGGAAGAATGGTCTAATCGATTGAGAGGGAAAATGTAAAACTCAAATTATTTACCAACCCAGTATAAATAATTCTTTGCCAACACTCGCTATCAAACAGACGCGAGGAAGTTGGCAAAGAGAGCAACCATTGGAGGTCAAGAAGGTCCACTGACTGCCTGCTGCCACGTCCAGCATCTCCATCATGCTCGCGTTTTCTCCACAGCCAACAACGTAGACTCGCCCTTGGAAATAAACAGAAAGTGGAGAACCACGGTGATCATAATTCATAGGAGGGACGTGACGCCATTGCCATTTCTCGCCTCCTCCGCCTGCTCCTTCACTTGGCCGACTCGGCAGCAACTCTGTGGAGTAGAGAGGTAATCCATTTCCTCCCCTTCCACCGATGACCAAAACGCCAGAATCTTGAATATTGACGGCAGCACCCAAGTAATCTTTCTTCAATCATGGGTGGCAGAAGCGACCATCTAGAAGGAGGCAGGAATTTTCCTCCCTCTTAAGGCCACCAGGTGACACAATATCCAACGGTATGTAAATATTAAAATTTAACTCGCCCTTCTGAATCCGCCTCGTAAACTTCACTCGAAAAACGGACGAGAGTGTCCGAAAGTATCCCAGTGCCAAAGACAAAGATTTCTTTTCCAGTTCCCATGGCAACAGGGGAGCACCCGTCTTTTATCATGTACGGAATAGACGACATTTGACCTGTCGAGAGATCCATCAGATCAACTCATTTTGAGCCAGGATTATTTTTACTTCGCCAACCACCGATGAAAACCAGTTTGTCTGGTATCGTAGAAGGAAAGTATTCACCATTTCTCTTATATATTAAAAAGCAGGCAATTAGAGGAACACACTTGAAATGTAAAAACATTCATGCATTCTATTTCAGGTAATTAGAGTTCAATCTCCACATCAGAATATTCGGAGTTGAGAATAGACACCTGTGTGCCGCCTAGTGCGCGACCAAATGTTGCAAATCTTTCCTGACTTCTCAATACAAAAAGAGAAAGACACAGATTTTAATGTTTTATGTAAAGTTTAAACAAACTGAAACGAAGATCACTATATCCAGTAGATTGTCTTTTCGCTTCAGTGGTAGAAGAAGACATCGAGGAGGAAGCGACCAGTTGTTTCTTCGCAGTCTTCCCTCCCTCCGCGTGGCGCATCCGATATGCAAACTCTCCATTTTTATACCTCGATTCTGCTTTAAATAAACACAAAGTTTGCAAAGTGATTGGGTTTAGGCGACGAGGCACTGCACCACCCAACAGCTGACAATTCACTGTCAATAAATAATGAAATTTGTGGCCTTGAGTATCACGAGTTTAACCTTGAAATCACCCTAAAATTATTCAAGTTTGTACTCTTCTCTCCACCTAATCTCAGTAATCTGGATAACCACCTTACTGACAAGGTGAAAAGGCAACTTCTCGTGTCGCATTGGAAGGTGAGAGTAAAAGGATTCTTAACCATTGACAGTTTAGGTCTCGGATGATGCCCGTGTTGGTGTGCAAATGAGTGTGCACCATCGCGAAAATCTCCTTACTTACTGAACTATCCCATCTTTGATATCGCCATGTGACGATTGGCATTTGTGAAGACTTCCTTGTGTCCACTTGGATCGATGTGTGACAGAAGGTATCTAAAACTTTGTGTCGATAAATGCCACAGAGAAATAGAGAATAAATCTGGGCGCCCGAAACTATCTTACTTCATTTCTATACCTCGTTCTACATTTAGTGTTAAATAAAAGAGTTCACTACATCCAGATTTCAGAAATACTGATTAGGATATTATCTACAATGTTCAGGGCCTCATGTCCAGTTGAGGAAATTGACAACAGCAGGTAGCTGATTCTGTCTAAATTAGCCTAACAGATAGAGCTCTCTTTGTTCCATCTAATCTTTTGAAAATTTGCTATTTTAGTACCGGTTTCAGAATAAAGACTATAACGGGGAGGAGGATTATGGAAACCGCAGTATAGGAAGATTTGGTGGAAATTTGTAGGAAATTGGAATAACCAGAAAGGCCTTCCCAAATTGCCACAAATCTCAGAACTCAATAATAATGCGTACTTTCATCAATTTGAAGGGTGTAAATGAAATGAAATTGTTGGAAACACTTCAAATAGACATTTTAGAAGTCTTGCTTAATCAATGTGAGAGAAAGCGGAGTTTGTGAATGAGTAGATCGAGGTGAGGACAATCGTGGAATCCGCTTGAGAAAGGCAAGTTTTTGATTAAATTTAGTTTTCGTCGGTCATCATGATACTGGAAGGTCTTTTAGAGTAAAAAATGAAGATACATGTTATCTCCTTTCAGGTGGTCGCCTCTCCCACTCATAGTAGCGGAAAGATATTGGCGTGCTGTCGATAACACCGCAAACCCTGATGTCTTGGTCGTCATTGGAAGGGAAGGGAGCTAAGTTATCAGGACACCCAGAGCTGGATTAATAATAAGGAATAGTTTTATTTCCCCTCACACGTTCTAGCACAACTATATAAGTCTCTTCATTCTCCTCAACCATCTCCCTATGCGAAATTTAACATTAAATTTATAATGAAAGCAAATAGCAACGGAAACCAACATAATCAGAAGTTTGACTCCCAGGTCCAATGGAAGAAAAGGGCATCGACGAGAAAGTGTTCGGTTGTATCTTTTAAGTCGTTAAGTCCTAATCGAGCAACCTTCTGAAAATCGAAAATTTCCCTCACTAGCTGCACTAATCTCTTTGGAATTGAGGTCTATTTTCGAGGCATTTAAATAAACTTCCATTCTAACGGAATGTCAATGGCCTCTACAAAGAGACCGATAATAATAACATAGGTGTAGCTTGAAATTCCGCTAGTGAAGTAGTGCGAGCTGTTCGTACTTCATCATCTCTCGACGCATTTCTCCATTCTGATAGAGCTTCCACATTCGATGTCGAGGTTCTTCGTTCACTCGCATAATCTGACGGCTGCCCCGGGTGATGTATCTTTTATGCCGCCATATGCATATTCCATGGCAGCATTAACAACGCTATGAAAACCAGAATGCTAAACTAATTCAATACAGCTTACTCAAGGGAAAACCTTAAAAATCCTAGATCTACAACATCATTTCCACTCAAATGTTTCTCGAATAGAAGGAACGAGGCTGAAAGCACAATAATTTGTGCACTCACCACTTCACCTTCCTCAGTCACCTGACGAGTACTTAAAATTTCTCGAATTACCTGGCTCACTTTAATGAAAATGTCAACGTGTTCTCGTTGAACACGCATTCCACGGAATTGCGAAAAGCATTTCAAGTTTCAATCTCGATTGACAATTTCAAGGCTGCTCATAAGACTACGCTTGATTTGCAAACGACTAGTTTTTGACTGGCGATATGCAAGTTCTCTATTTTTAAACTTCACTTCTCCTTCAAAGGCGCGTAATGTGTAATGCGTAATGTTTAATGTGAGAGAGTGTTGAAGGTGACGCATTGCACCCTCAAGCAACAGAGGAGGCACCAGCAGTCAATGAAAGAAAATCGGCTTTTGAATAGCACAAATTTAACCTTGATATCACCTTAGAACTATTCAAGTTCGCTCTCATTCACTAAGTGCCCATATTAGTGGAGTAATAAAATTGGCAGAAAGTTATGCAGTAGGAAATTTCTTCACTTCACACGTAGAAGTTGTCAAAACGATAACCGAAATAAACCAGAGGATATGGCTGAAGTGGGAATAAAATATCTCCTCGATTACTAGGTACGTAAATAGGCAACTTTTTATAATATTGTCAGTTTTGAAATCCTCATTCCCGCATCTTCTGGCCCTTCATTGGTCTAGCCATTTGCACAGTGATTGGTTTGAGTCCCTGCTGGGAGACCAAACAATCACAGCAGAGTATTTCAAGCTCAGCCTCAACTCATTTATCAGATTAACTAGGGGAGTAATTAATAATCTCCTCCTTTTCAGTTGTGGTTCTTTCAATGATACAATGTCCAAATTTCGCCTTTTTCTCTCCATTCCAACTCTTTGAATGTGCAGATGTAGAGGCATCTACTGTTGGTAAGTGGTACTTAAATAACACTTTATCAACATCTCATCTTTTCCGTGAAGACTTGCATAGAGATTTATTTTGTGTATGAATTTGTGCGTCAAGGTTTATCAGGGAGACTTTATCTGCTTGAATATTAACTCTCATTTGTCAACTACAGCTCAGAAAAGGACGGTTTAAGTAAATTCTCCTAATCTAACCTTCGGCTCGAGTTCTAATAGAAAACACCTGCTATCTTAGAATGGGTATCAGTTTCACTAACCGTCCTTTTTATCCAGTTTCACAGCTCCATCTTCTAGACCTTTGTAATTCTGTGGAGGACAAAGGCACATAAAATCGTTCACTCCATTAGTCACGTGGACATTTATTTGAAGAGAAATCGGACCCAAATCCCCACCGATATGCATCCATCAAAACTTCTCCATGGAGATATTTGAGTCTCTTTGTAACTAGTTTATCAAATGTTCAATTTATATTTAAACTCTGAACCAAGCCAGAAGGTCTCCATTCCAGTATTATTGCAAAATTAACTGTTGTATTTTGATTTCTGTCACGTACACAACGAAGATTTTTCTGCAGCTTAGTCAGTTCTATAAATTTGGGATTGTTACTTTAAGGCCATTAACCTTGCGCACCAAACCACCTTGTTAAGAGATTAGTTGCCCTGTTGGGTGACACTACACCCCTCCGTTTCCTTGATTCCCTTTCGATTCCTCGTGCATTTAAAACCATTTTCCACATATGCGATTATTACCTTATATGGGTGAAGGATATGAGCAGATAAAATGACGAGCGTGTGTGTTCGAGTGTGTATCAGTCGGACAGTGTTGTTTGAGTCCCAAATGATTCACTGACTGTGGATTATGCGTCGTGTCCTCTCTAAAATTAATATTAATGAATACACCATCAAAAGAACTCCTTCCCTAATAATCTCCACAAATAATCCTTGCTAGACCTAACCGATTTGATCTGATCTGACGGCCCATTATATACATCGATCTATCAATACAAAAACGTGGATCTTGTATTGGAATAGTGGTTTGGGTGATTTTGTATTGAGGTGCTCTCGGGTCGTGTTTGTAATTGGTGCAATGTCTTAGGAAATCCAAGAGTCGGTTACGATATTCTATAGAGAAGAGCAAATTATGGCACATTGTGTGGACTTCACGACGCTATTTATTATATAAAAACAAGAAACCAGGACTCTGCAAAAGGTCTTTGCTCAGGAAGAAGTAGTGATTGTGTCCATATCGGTGATTTCATTATTTTAAATGAACTGTCATCAACTTCCAAGCACAAAAATATTTCCTTTTTCTCCACAGAGCAAGCCGTCGCTAAGACGAAAGAAAGATAGAAGATGTAAAATTAACCACATTGAAATTAGAGAATAAGGACCTGCCTCCCACGAACTTACTTTCGGGTCGCCATCCAGTTCAATCAAATAAACAGAAACCGGATTGTAGTCTGCACAAAAATGAAGCGAGCTAAGAGTCTAAGTAAATTGGCAGAGAATTTCAAGATAATTACTTGATTTATTAAAATATTGAATAAATGCACATAAATTTAGTTGACCTTGGAAAAAACATTACAATTTGAATAATGACCTAATGGATTGAGAAGAAAAATATAAAACACCAAATCATGTACAAACCTTTCAAAAATAATTTATTGCCAACTCTCGCCATAGAATAGATGCAAAGGCGTTGACGTAGAGTGAATGAAGTCAAGAAGGTCCACTGACTGCCTGCTGCCACGTCCAACATCTCCATCATGCTCGCGTTTTCTCCCCAGCCAACAACGTAGACTCTCCCTTGGAAATAAACTACAAGAGGATCACCACCGTGATCTTTATTCATAGGAGGGAAATGACGCCATTGCCACTCATCATCTCCTTCACCTCCTCCTTCATTTGGCAGACGCGTCAGCAACTCTGTGGAGCGGAGAGGTAATCTGTTCCTTCCAATTCCACCAATGACCAAGACGCCAGAACCTGGAATGCTGACGGCAGCACACCGCGATCTTTCTTCAATCATGGGTGGTAGAAACGACCATCTAGAAGGAGGCAGCAACTATTTCGCTCTTAAGACCACAGAGTGGCATAATGATCGTTGATAAGTAAAAATAAAAATATAACCCGCCTTCCCAATGCAGCCTCGTAAACTTCATTCGAAAAACACACAGAAGAGTCCGAAAGTATCTCAGTCCCAAAGACAAAAATTTCGTCTTCAGTTGCCACGCCAACTGGGCTCCATTTGGCGTTTATCATATCCGGAAGAGATGACAATTGACCTGTTGAGATATCCATCAGGTCAACTCTTCTTGAGCCAGATTCATTTTCACTTAGGTAATCACCGATAAAAGCTAATTTGTCTAGTGTCGGAGAACAAAAGTATTCAACATTTTGATTATTTAATGAAAATCAAGGCGTTCGTGGAACTCACCTTGAAATGTAAAAATATTCGTGTATCCTCTGAGAGGCAATTGGTGTTCGATCTCCATTTCAGTACATTCGCGATTCAGAATACACACCCGTTTGGCATTTGCCTTATACTCAAATATTGCAAGTCTTTCCTGACTTCTTAACACAAAAAGAGAAAGACACAGAATTTATCGTTTTATGTAAAATGAAAACAAACTGAAACGACGACCACCATACCCAGTGGATTGTTCTTTCGCCTCAGTGGAAGAAGGAGGCATCGAGGAGGAAGCGATTGGTTGTTCCTTTGCAGTCTTCAGTCCCACAGCGAGGCACCTCCTACAAATCGGCAAAATATCTTCCACAAAATTGTCCAAATAAGCCTAAATATCGCGTAGCAACTGGTTGAAAATGTAAATGATGTGAAAATGGAAGGGAGGCATCTACATGCGACATAATTTCGTCCACATTCTTATATGATATGTCCTCTCTAATATTCCATTAACCTGAAGTGGAAATACGGATTACTCAATGCACTTAAAAGCCCCGTGGTGATTACACATGAACTTCTCTGAAATCTCTGTGCTCTACAACAATTCAATGACTTCATCGTCTGAGGCGCAGTGAGCGATGTCATTCCTGGTGCACTTTTCTGTAAATTTCAAATCCAGAAATGACTTTTTTTGAAATTATCTTACAAATTTAATATTTAATGATGCACTTCAACTTATAAATGCTTTCCGAAATAATCCGAAAATTCGAGGTTCAATCCAAATCAATAAATGGATAGTGATGCACGTGTTTATGAAGATATTTAAACAAACCTCCATTCTATGGGAATGTCTATGCCCTTCATGAAGAGATCGGTGATAAGGTCGGACGGATTTTGAATTCCCAGAAGTGAGACCATGTCTTTGAATGCAGTTGTGCGAGCTGTTCGTACTTCATCATCTCTTGACGCATTCCTCCACTCCAATAGTGCCTTCACTTTCGATGTCACCGACTCCTGTGCCATTCGAGGACAATCAAGTAGGCTCATCATGCCTTTTATCTCCGTAGTCACATGGAAGAATCGAGATGCCCTAAATATCTCCCAGTTCATCGTTACCAGGGGTGCACACGCCCCAATCAGAACTTCGTTATTTGTTGCGTTGGCCGCTGACCAGACCTCACTCACATTTGTCTCCTCAATCCTATAATATTTCAAGGTTCATATCTTACTATTCAAACAACACCGACATCATCGTCTTCTGCAATTTACTACTCACTTGGCACACAAAAACTTCGTGCATCCGTCCACAAGGGCTTTGTTTTGGAGGTTGTCTGCCAGAAGGTATAATCTAAGGGCGGCATCCGGTGATATATTTTCTATGCCACCGTATGCATACTCCACGGCAGCATTAACTACTCTATCAAAAGTATAAAGTTCAGCAAATTGTAATCTGCTCACTCATGAGGAAACCTCGACAACTGTACGTGGACAACGTCATTGCCACTCAAATATTTCCCGAAAAGAGGGAAGGAGGCTGAAAGCACCATTAAGTGGGCACCCACCTCTTCACCTTCCTTAGTCTAATATGGAGAGATTAAATTTCTTAAATTTGCTGACTCACATTAATGAAAATGTCAAGGCGTTCTCGTCGAAATCGCATTTCACGAAAGTGCGATACCCAATTCGAAATTGCGTCTGGGTTGATAATTTGAAGGTTGTTCATCGCACTGCGTTTGGTCTGCAGACGACAATTTTGTGACTCCTGATATAGAAACTCTCTTTTTATACTTCGATTCTGCTAGAAATGCACACAAAGTTTGCAAAGTGATTGGGTTTTGGCGACGAGGCACTGCACCACCCAATAACTGAGAATTCACTGTCATTTATAATGGAAACTGTGGCCTTGAGTATTATGAGTTCAGCCTTGAAATCACCTCAAATTCACTCAAGTTTGCACTCATTTGCTAAGTTAATCTATTTATAGATGGAATTATTCCCACCTTATGCGTAGAATTTGTCAAAATAATAATCGAAATAAAGCAGAGATCTTGACGGATAAAGGAGTTTTCACAATACAATCAGTTTTGATTTGCTCATTCCCACTTCTTCTTCTTGCCCTTCATTTTTCATATCATTCGCTCAATGATTGGCCTAATTAGCTGCTGTGAGGTCAAACGATCGTGACGAAATGTGTCTAAAGCAACCTTAACTCATCTCCTTAATTGTTTGCTAGAATACTCAAAAGAGCAATTTAATTGATGTTCCTTGAAATATTTTGCTGATTCACTTCGATTCCTGATTTTACTGCATCATTTTCACAGAAAGTATCAATTCGTCTTCACTTTTATTTCATTTATTTAGTGCAGTTTGGTGCTGCGGTCAATTGAATTGGAAAATGACTGGAAAATAAGTTGATAGGAGTCAATCACATATTCTCTTCTCTCAATCTGACGGACTTTTACCTCCTTCCTACCTTTCTCTTTTCTTACCAACGGAACACCAAATTAGGACAGACGAATTACATCTTGAATGATGGTACTTATGTGATGTTGACGACGATTCAATTGAAAAATGAAATTACACAAATAAATGTGGGGGAGTTGTTTTCAATAAAATATTAGTTCCCTTTCGCTTTGGTACCCCCGAACCTGACATTAAGTTTTGCCGCAGAGGGCAGTTGGTCAGTCGTTGTCATTTGATTGGGTAAATAATATGCTTCGAGTTTAATTTGGACTTGATCTTCGGATCATGGCGACCACTTCTCGACATGTACACCTCATCGTCAAGGGTTCAATCATCTGAAGAACAGAAAGAGAATGAAGGAATCAATTGTGGTTATAGGAAGGACGAAATCGGTGTTGCGTTGAATCATGAAGTATGCCGTTATGCGTCACAGAGACATAATAGACGGCACTCCAGCTTGGTGGACAAAAATTCAATAAATGTTTCCTGAATTTATCAGCACAGGTTGAACCTACTCGATTGTCCTCACTTCGACCAACTCATTCGAAAAATCCACATTGTCCCACATTGATAAAGCAAGACTTTTCCATTGTCTATTTGAAGTGTTTTCGAGAATTTACTTTCACTTATTCCCACCGAATTAGTCATGAAATATATCATTTGCCCAATGAAATGACGAAGGATAACCAACTGCTCTTTTGTACCAAAATCTAATGAGTATTTTGTTAAAAAAGACAACAGGCACACATTTATTCAAGTTTAAACCATACACATTGCCAATGATTCAACAAAACACCAATCGATCACCTCTTTTCCATTAACATTCCGATGAACACTTTTTGATTCGCCTCAGTATCAACATGTCATCTAAGCAAGTACGGAGGCATGGCTGGTCAGTCACCGAGTCACTGCCAATGCTTTGCTAAATACAAGGTGTAAAGTTTACTTTGGGGGACGGGCAATTTTATTGAAAGGCCTTGTAAGATTCTGGACGATTCCTGAATACCAATTCTTCCAGAATCGACGGAGAATTCATTTGCGCTTACATTCGGACTCGTCCTTATCATATTCATTGCATCTCTTGTAACGGATTGGATGGCTGATGGAAGAATGTAGTAGTGAATGCTTTTACACTAATTCACTTTGGAAAGTGTGCAAGTATTTGCCTACCATTAATGAAGTTTGGTACAATTATAGAGTTCTGGGATTTGTGGCTATTTGGGGAGGCCAGACCGGTCAATATTAGACCCTCCCACCAATTTCTACGCACAGGTGCTTCTGCCAAATCCTCAAATGTTTCCTGAAGACAGGGAAGGAGGCTGAAAGAACGATGCGGTGTGCGCCCACCTCTTCATCTTCCTTAGTCTAATAGGTAGAAATTAAATTTCTTCAATTTGCAGACTCACATTAATGAAAATGTCAAGGCGTTCTCGCCTAAAGCGCATTCCACGAAATCGTGGAAAGCAATTCGACTTTGCGTCTGGGTTGACAATTTGAAGGTTGTTCATCAGGCTGCATTTGGTCTGCTGACAATAATTATGTGAATTGCGATGTGCAAACTCTGCTTCATATGCACATAAATTTTGCAAAGTGATTTGGTTTTGGCGACGAGACACTGCACCACCCAGTGACTGAGAATTCACTGTCAATCAATAGTAGAAATTGTAGCTTTGAGTATCACGAGCTCAACATTGAAATCACCTCAAAATCAGTCAAGTTTGCACTCATCTGCTGAGTTAATCTATTTATAGTAATGACATTTCTCACCTCATACGCCGAATTTGTCAAAATAATTACCGAAATAAAGCAGAGTTCCCGTTGGAAAAAGGAGTGGAGAAATATAAACTCCATTACTGGGTACGCAAATAAGCAAGTTCCTACAATACATTAAGTTTTGCTTTGAGAAACTGGAAGAAGTAAGACGCTTTTGAATACTCTCCCAAATAATTAAGCAGATAAGTTAAGGTCGCCATTGTTGGGCATTCAATCATATATCTGAAGTAAGAGAGAAGTATCAGCGATCTAATCGAAAATGCCTTGCGAATTCCGTTCACAACGGCTGTATGTTTTTAAATATCTTCACCTTCGCGTGTGGCCAAATTTAGGCACTTAAAACGACTATTGAATAGCGAGGTGCAGTGCACATTTCTATTGCCTCTCTAAACGCCAGATCCTACGGCAAAATGGTAGGAGAATGGCCAAGTAGGGTTCCTTGTCATTTTTGCTGAAATTCCGGAGCAGCATGGTGATTTTCCTATCATTCGATTTTCATGAAATCCCGATTCTGAGCATACCACGTCAAAATTACTTCGTCCACAGTGGGTTCTCAATGGAATTCACCAATAATTTTAACGCGGAATTCGAGGTCTTTATCACGTTTCGGTGAATACATTTATTCCATGATGCTTCGAAGATTGGACACGATTTCGCTGTTTCGATTAAATTCGTCACTGCGTCAACACATTATTAGTTTCACATTTTGGTCACCCTACAATTTTAACTTCAAAATTGAGGAATCTGAAAGGATGGAAAATTCTCATGTATGAGAGTTTTTCTTCAATGAAAATTAGTTGTTCTGATTGTTCTTAAACTGACTTCGTCAATGAATTCAGAAACCCACAGAAATCTGGAATACACCTCTAGTACCATAATTAACCTGAGAAGCGTTTGATGCGAGTGTGCAGTAGCAACAGGACATACAAGAAGAATGCAAGAGACGTCATTGAATACTCTCGAAAAGGTGAATAATGTAAAGGGCATACATGTCAACTGTTTCGATAAGAGAAGCCTTCCATAAGATGAGAAGCAGAGCTTCTAAACTGAAGCCACAGATATCAATTTTCCATCCCTTCTTAAAATAAATGGATCGCCTTAGAAGGGAGAAAATAATTCGTTGATAGTTATCACGAAATTCCATGATCCAGGACGTGTGGCAGATACATTATTTTCTCGAAAAGATAGACCTTTGGCGAGTCCGATGCCAAACGATTCCACAGCGTCCTCCTTGTTAGGAAATCTACATTTCAAGATTTATTCCGTCAACCTCTGAAGAACTTCACGCACCTCAATTTGGCCCGAATTAAATATTCACCATTTCTCTCATTTTATGAAAAGAAAGCAGTCTGAGGAAATCACTTGCTGTTTATTTCCACTGCAGAGACTACGTAGTTGGCTGTGGAGAGTACGTGGACGTGATGGAGAAGCTGAACTTGGAAGCTGGGGGTCACTGCACCTCCTTGATCTCCTTTGGTTGCTCTCTGTCAACTCGCTTGAGTCGGTTCAGGAGGTTAACTTTCAATTATTTATCTCTTATTTAATGAATTTATTTCTTTGAATTTTAATTCTCCTTCGATAAAATAAATAATCAAAATTGAATTTTCAGTCACCTAGTCATTTTTAATGTTTCACAAGGAATATAAGCATAAAATGCTGATGGTTTGAGAAAATGTGGGTGATATTTCCACGAAGCACCTTCCACAAAATGGATGAAAAGGTTAGTTCAAGTTGTGAGAGCGTGCTACATTCTCTGCTCACAGGTCGAAGAAGATGTTATTTATGGATAGACCGTGTGGCATGGTGACTTCCTAGTAATTTCCAGCACCAAGTGGCCATGTCTCTGTACTTCTGTGAATTCTTTGCTTTCCATTACTGAAATATGGAAAGACCCAGTTAAATGAGCATTGGGTTACCCATCCTGCTTCTGCTCCCAGTGAACTGCATAGAAACACGTAATCTCAGATGACAGAATCATATCATTATTCCTTGCCACAAACCAAACAAGCCACTTATAGAGTTCATCCAGCTATCCACCTCCACTTCGATGCGTGTTTCACGCCTTCCTCTTTAAGTTGTCAATAAGTTGCAAAGCCAGATCTCTAGTCCATCGTAACTTGATAAATCATCCGATTTAATTCCCATCTCGATAAAAATTGCTTTCTCTAATTCATCACCCCAATTTCGTTGAAAGAGAGACTGTTTTAAGGAAATTTATGAAGCGTCACTTCACCTTGCTGACGAAGTCTTATCCCACTCCTGTCCTGGTAGCCATGTCACAATTAACCCCGTCTACACCTATTTTAAAGAACCTCTTCTAAGTCAGCACACGAAGGGAGTAACTGGAGAAGAGGGAAGGGGAGAAAAGGGAGATATGAATTAGCCTTAACATTTTTTTAAAACGGATTCCTCTTGTCTCTTTCTTAAAGTTGACAAGAACTCAATTCACCAAAATTGCTCTCTAATTCATTCATGTTATGGGAACTAATCAAAGAGTAACCACCCATTGGGAACCATAGTGGTATTTCATCCAATTTAGCCCATGATAAAAATATCAAGGGATTTCGACACTCGATCTGATGATTCTTACATTTGGAAACTCGTTGTTCCACAAGGGTTTGATAAAGTGACGTAGAAATAAAAGCACGATGGCCATTCAAGTAGCGAACACAGACATCGCTTTGAAAGATTTCTCAGAATCCATTTTCTGACTCTGAGCCGCTGAAATGGCATTCAAATTCGATCACCTGCAGGCTCGTATTATTGTGAAGATGGCAATTCCTTGGCAATCCGTGCAATTGTCCGCGGTTGCACCAATGACTGATCAGTCGCCTCTTTCAAAAACAAATTGTGATTCGAAGTAATTCCTAAACTCAAGGGACGTCGCCATGATTTTCCTCGAGCTTTTGGAAGATGTCGAATTGAAAGTGGCAAGTGACTGCTTAGAAATTAACAATGAAAACAAAATGCTGGACAATTTTATTAAATTTTCCAAATCCGTTTTCCGAATATTTACAGCTTAATCCTCCGCCTTAGGAAATTTATAATTCAAGAGTTGTTCCATCACCATCTGAACAATTTCACGCCCCTCAAGTTTGGTCTCGCAATCATTCGTGATCAATGCTTAATTTCTCCCCAATTTTTCATAATTCTTCCCTAATTTTGATTGTCCTTCTTGATATCAAATATGCTAACATCGTCTGATTGATTTGTTGATTTGATTTTATCAACTGAGAAATTGATAAAACTTAAAACTGCTGCCCTGGAGACGAGCCCCATGTGAACTATGGACCGCGAAATATCTCTGTAGAGAGTGAACAAGGAGAGCAACAAAACGGGGTTAAGGAGGTCCGCTGACAGATTTCTGCAACGTCCAGCATCTCCATCACGTCCACGTACTCTCTACAGCCAACTACGTAGAAGGTGGGGCATAATAGCACAATCAACAGGGAAGAAACCGTCAATCAGTAGCGGAAATCGTGATTTTGAAATCACCCATAATTTGCTGTCTGAATCTGTTAATTGGAGAAAGAATATTCACCCTCTGAATGGAATTTGCCCCACTTCCACTTCTCCTTCTTGCCCTTCACTGGTCTAACAATTTGCAAAGTGATTGAGAAATTGCAAGAAGTGAGACACTTTTAAATACTTTCCCAAATAATTAAGCAGATGAGTTAAGTTTGCTTTGGACACACTCCGTCACGATCGTTTGACCTCATAGCAACCAATTATGCCAATCACTGACCAAATGATTTGACCAATGAAGGGCAAGAAGGAGAAGTGAGAATGAGCAAGGCAAAACTGACTGTATTGTAAAAACTCCTTTATCCGTCAAGATCTCTGCTTTATTTCGATTATTATTTTGACAAATTCGATGCATGAGGTGGGAATCGAACCTTTTATAAACAGATTAACTTAGCAAGTGAGTGCAAACTTAAATGATTTTGAGGTGATTTCAATGTTGAACTCATGATAAACAAAGCCACAATTTCTACTATTGATTAACAGTGAAGTCTCAGTTACTGGGTGGTGCAGTGCCTCATCGTCAAAACCCAATCACTGCAAAATTTGTGTGCATATGAAGCAGAACCGAAGTATAAAAATGGAAAGTTCGCATTTCGCAATTCATAAAACAGTCATCAACAGACCAAACTCAGCCTAATGAACAACCTTAACATTGTCAATTCAGACGCAAACTCGAATTGCTTTTCACGCTTTCGTGGAATGCGCTAGAAGGCAAGAACATCTTGAAATTTTCATTAATGTGAGCCAGGAAATTGAAGAAATTCAATCTCTCCCAATTAGACTAAGGAAGGTGAGGAGATAAGTGCACACCTCATCGTGGTTTCTGTCTCTTTCCCTGTATTCAGGAAACATTTGAGTGGCAATGACGTTGTCCACGTCCGATTGTCGAGGTTTCCCCATGAGTGATCTAATTACAATTTGCTAAATTTCATGCTTTTGATAGAGTAGTTAATGCTGCTGTGGAATATGCATACGGTGGCCGCCCTTAGATTATATCTTCTTGCACACAACCTCCAAAACAAAGCCCTCGTGGATGAGTGCCCGAAGTTTTTGTGCTCCAGGTGAGTGGTGAATTGAAGGAGCCGAAAATGTTAATTAAATTGTCCATAATGTTTGTAGATAGAGTGAATGGTGTAGGAGTTAAATTTTCAACTATAGGTGTAAAATTATTAACTGTAGTCTCTCCAGCTCCTAGACCAGCTTGTATACCATTTGCTAGTCCTCCAACAGCTAGGCCAGCTTGACCTCCGCCTAAAAATCCATACACTGCTTCCTTTTTCGTCTCATCATCAACAAATATGCTCTCTTTCTTAATCTCTGATTCCTCTTGCTTAATCTCCGGTTCTTCCACTTTAATTTCTGGTTCTTCAGATTTAAAAAGCATTGGCTTTTCCATTGTCTCCTCAATTGTGTTTGTTTCCATGAGATCCCGCAAGCACAAACACAACTCTTTACAAGGTGATACAAGTCCAATAAGAAACCCGTTAACCGAAAGCATTCCCTTATCATAGTTGACAGATTGTATCTCTGTTATCGGCAACTCCACTTCACTGACAATACCTTCGTCCTCAAGGATACACAACAAATTAATCACAAATTTATTCTATGTAACTATTAAAGTGCACTAGGTTCAATTGTTTGCCTTCCAAGCCCTTGTAGTCAAGAAGGTCAACGCTATTGTCATCTATGTAGACTTTCTTGTCCTCCGGTGCCACGTGATCTGGTACTGAGTGGAAGGTGACTTCCAACTCAGTGTCAATGACAACATTGACGTGGAGGAAAATTACTTCGCTAGATTCTCCTAGGCTCTTTTGGAAGGACATCTGTATAATGATCACTTGGTTAATCGGTGCCGGTGGTTGGAATCTCGGACACTTAGATCACATAAAGGTGCGTGTATTGTAATCACGAGGGAAAATGTGAAATTCAGAGGAGTTGAATTCGGGATTCTTATAGTAGTACCTGAATGGAGGATTAGGGATAGCAAATTCGTGGTGAAATTAACCACTCACTCCAATGGTCTTTAATACTGGCATGCCAAGAACATTGGAGTTGCCTATATAGAAACCACCACGACTGCATATGTCTTTGTATGCGCTCATCTTCTTGAGGGGCTGTATCTAGTTTGGATAGCCGTACTTAGATATACCAACTTGCATGTAATTGGCATTATCAAATTGCATCTTATCCATGGAGTTAACTCCTTCAGTGGCCTGCTTGGTAGATGGTATTAATCGGCTTATCTCGATACGAGATTTGCCAACGGTTTTGAAGGGATAAGTCCTATTCCACTTCGTACTGACGGTAGCTTTGGCGGATTTGAATCAATAGCGACATACAAAGGCTCTAGAAACGTAGTGTTCAAGACAAAGGCTGTAGCATTCTCTCGTAAGGGTATCTCCTCATAGAGACCCGGTATTGTGACAATGTACCTATTTCTAAAAGCCACCGAGTGGCCAGTACAACCCAGTGGGGGAAATTTTCCAAAAGGCTGTGGAGGATTAGACATAGAAGTTGTCTTATTCTCTGAATCACCAACTTCCTTAGCATCTCTAGACTCTCGAGAAAGAATCTCTTCATCCGACACTGGCTTGTTATCGGCTCTCTCTCTGTGTCTCGAATGGACTTGAGATTTATCGTATGAGATTGTGAAGACATAATCTACTTTTCAAAAGGAACTTCCTTTAATGTCATTGGCTGCTTACAAAAGAGAAATATGAGCCACAGGTCACACCCTTCAGAAAATGCGCTATTTTGACTAACCAGCCTTTCGCGAAAGTTATTTGTTTTAAACTGGTTGGGAGTGCTTTGGATTTGCCACTTGAATTATTTTCCATTCGCATAATACGAATAAAATCGAGGCTTCATGTTGGCAGGCAGATCGGGGTGTGAGATGGTAAATACTGAAAGATCACTTATCCGTTGAGGAGGAATTATTATCACGGCTGAGTGAAAATGGGAAAAGGAGATCAAGCGTAGTCTTTTGAGCAGCCTAGAAATTCCCAATCGAGATGCAAAATTGAAATGCATTTTGCAATTTCGCGAAATGCGTGTCTGACGGGAACGCCGCAACATCCTTTTCAACAGCAGTCAGCAAATTTGTAAAAAATTAAATTCTCATCGGTAGACTAAGGAAGGTGAAGAGGTGGGCGCACACCTCATCTTGCTTTCAGCCTCGATCCTTGTATTCGAAAAAAATTTGGGTGGAAATGATGTTGTCAAAATTGAATTGTCGAGGTTTTCCCCTGAGTAAGCTGTCTGGAATTAGCTTAGCATTCTGGTTTTCATAACGTTGTTAATGTTGCCGGGGAATATGTACATGGCTGCTTTGAAAATATATCCCCGGAAATCGCCCTCAGATTACATCTTCTGGCACACAACCTCCACAACAAAGCCCTCGTGGATGGGCGCACGAGGTTTATAGTGCCATGTGAATGGTGGACTAAAGTAGCTAAAATCGTCTGAATTGCTTCAATGATCAAAATCGATTGATGAAATATGTAAGGATTGAGGAGACAAATATGAGTGAAGTCTGGTCATCAGCCAACTAAACAAAGAATGAAGTTCTGATTGGGGTGTGTGCACCTCTGGTGGCGAGGAAATGGGAGACGTTTAGGACATCTCGATTTTTCTAAGTTTTAAAAAGAAGATGAATGATAATCTGCGGAATTCAAGATGAAACAAAATCCATTAACATGGATTTTTCTTTAAAATGGAAGCATTGAAACAAGATGCGAAATTAAATAATGAATAATTTAAATAACCTGATACAAAATAATTGATTGTCGACACACGTCATTGAACCGACGCGAAGGGGATGGCAATGAGACCAACCACTGGAGGTCGAGGAGGTCCACTGACCGTCTGCTGCCACGTCTAGCATCTCCATCGCGTCCACGTACTCTCCACAGTCACCTACGTAGACTCTCCCTTGGAGATAAGCAGCGAGATTATCACCATCGTGTTCCTTATTCATTGAAGAGAATGGACACCACTGCCACTTCTCGCCTTCTCCAACTTCTCCTTCATCCGCCAACTGTGTCAGTAACTCTGTAGAGCGGAGACCTACTTGGTTCCTTCCAATTTCACCAGTGACAAATACGCTGGAGTTTGCAATGCTGAGAGCAACACACAGTCTTCTTTCTTCTATCATGGGCGGAAGAGGTGACCATCTGGAATGAGGCAACAACTCTCCATCTCACTATCTCTTAGAGACCACCCAGTGGTGTGATGAATAATGCTAAGGACACTTAAAAAGGACATTACCTTCCAGAAGCAGCCTCGCAAACTTCACTGGAATAAACGCCCGGAGAGTCCAACACCATTCCATCGCTAAACACAAAAATTTCGTTTTCAGTTGTCATGGAAGCTGGCCATTTCCTAGCATTTATCATGTTGGGAAGAGATGACACCCTACCCGTCGAGGAATCCATCAAGTCAACTCTACTTGACCAGAGATTATCTCTACCCTCCTCCCAACACCCGATAAATACAATTTTGTCTAAGATCAGAGGATAAAATCGTTAATCATTTCACTTATTTAATGGAAAAACAGAGGGCCTCGAGGGACTCATTTTGAAAAGAACCAATACGCCAACATATTCTGTGTGGCAGTTCGAGTTTAGTCTCCAAGTCGGAACATTCCGCGTTGAAAATACTCACAACTGTGTTGCCATATATAACTTTACGTGTAGCAAGGCGTTCCCGCATGACTGACGCCAGATTTCTGTGAAGGTGAGGCACTGCACCACCCTGCAACAGAGAAGTCCCTGTCAATCAACAACAGAAATTGTGGCTTTGAGTAGTACGATTTTAAACTTGAATTCACCTTGAAATCACTCAATTTTAGAGTAATGATAATTATTTGTTGGCCATTGGCACAGAAATGCTGCATTCACCTGTCAAGTAAAAGTGAGCAAAAACATTCACTGAGTCTTCTTCCTTGACAGCAGCAACTCTTATACCTCTGAGAAATGGACATTGGGTCAAAGAGCCTCGACAGGTGAGAAGTGAAGGGAGAAGTTAAGTAAAGAGGGTGCATTAGATGAGAAAATGACGAAAAAACCTTCAAACATTTGATGGAATGCCATTCAAATAGAAGCCGGCAAGGTGAAGTGACGCTCCATAAATTCCCCTAAAACAGTGTTCCTTTCAACGAAATTGAGGTGGTGAATTAAAAAATAATTTTCATCGAGACGCGAATTAAATCGGATGATTTACCAAGGAATGATGAACTAGTGATCTGCCTTGGCAACATATTGAAAACGTGAAGAGGAAGACGTGAAACACGCATCGAAGTGGAGGTGGATA